>JANRMT010062857.1:10651867-10679365 GCA_026402145.1 Polypterus bichir lapradei | reverse complement strand
CCTCACATATACTAATGTGCCACAAACAGGAAGTTAATATCACCAACCATTCCCATTTTATTAAGGTGTATCCATATAAATGGCCCACCCTGTACATCGCCTGACCCAGTATTTCCAACAGCTCGTCAACACGGGGCTTTAGGTAAGCATCAAATATAGAGACCTTATTCAAGCGCCTGAAATTGATACAGAAGCGAACCGAACCGTCTTGTTTTGGGACTAAAACGACCAGACTACAACAGTCACTTTTACTTTCACAAATTACACCTAATGCCAACATCTGTTTGACTTCCTCGCGCACAATATTCCATCGCGCTTCTGGCATCCAAAACGGGCACATCTGCACCCTAACACCGGGTTCAGTAGTGAATTTATGCTCTGCAAGGTTAGTCATGCCAGGCAGGGCGGAAAAAACATCAGTGTTCCATTCAATCAAAGGTAACAACTCCGTCTTTTGCGAGTGAGTCAAATCGTCACCAATGGCAACATCAGTCTGAGAGACAGCAGCCAAGGAAGCGTAAACCCCCTGCGGGTCATGCCACTCCTTCAAGAGATTAACATGTAAAATCTGTAATGGTTTGCACCAGCCCGGTATTCTAATCTTGTAATTCACCAGCCCCATATGCTCCTCAATAATAGCAGGGCCCTGCCATTTCGGTAGGAATTTGTGTGGGTCAGATGGAATCAGAACCAAAACACGATCACCAGGTTTGAATTCACGGAGTTTACAGCGCCTATCGTATAGACGTTTCTGGGTTTCCTGTTCACGTCGCTGATGCTCCACAGCGATAGAAGAAAGTTTAGAAATCCTATCTTGCAACGAGATTACCCGCTCTGCAAAGCTCGGCCCGTGAGCTTCTGTCCTGATTCCTGTCCATTCCTCACGTACAACATCCAAGATGCCTCATGGGCACCTACCAAACAACAACTCGAAAGGACTCAAGCCAGTGGACGCCTGCGGCGATTTCCGCACCGCAAACATAATAAAAGACAGGACAGAGTCCCAAGACATTGGGTCATCATGAGCAACTCGCCTGATCATCTGGTTTAAAGTTTTGTTAAATCATTCAGTCAAACCATTCATCTGTGGATGGTAAACACTGGAAATTAATTTCTTAATAGCAAGGCTGTCACTCAATTGTTTCATCATGCGAGAAGTAAAAGGTGTGCCCTGATCAGTTAAAATTTCACTAGGGATGCCAATACAAGTACAAATCAGACAAAGCTTTGGCTACAGTGGAGGAATTGGCTTTTTTCAAAGAAGCCACTTCAGGCTATCGCGTTGCATAGTCAACCAACACAAGCATATATTGATACCTATTTTTACTCTTAGGAAGAGGGCCTACAATATCTAATTCTACCTGTTGAAAAAGGACTTCCAAAATAGGCAAAGGACAAAGGGGAGTCCGAGTAGTTTTATAAGCAGAGACAATCTGGCAATCAGGACATGAAGTAAATAATCGTTCTACATCTTTTCCCATATTCAGCCAATAAACGATCTCTAGTCTTATTAGCCCCGAGGTGCCCACCCAAGATGTGAGAGTGGGCGAACTGCAAGAGAATGTCCTCGTGTACTGTTCCATAAATTCCCCCACTAAATGATCTGATATCACTCTAAAAAGGCAGCTGTCTTTCTAAAGAAAGTGCGGGGTTTTTAAGTCCCCAGATGCACGCTCTTGGTAATAAGAGTCACTAGCAGCAAGCCCGCAGCTGATCGAGCAAAGAGGAGGTAAAAAAAAAATTGTATTTGTTTCTCATTGTATCACCATTTAAGAGGGGGTTTCGGAGGAGCGACCACGTGAAGTGGCTGGCACATAGCGCAGGCCGGGGGGGTTGGCGAGCGAAGTGAGAAGGGGGCGACACCCCTAGTTTAATCCTTCATATTAACAAGTAATTTTAACAGTATATTCCTATTATACCACACTGCACAGAGATAAATGGGCTACCTATTAACGTTTTATATGCATAAGGAAGACTAAAAGTAGGCTTCATTAAGTTCTTGTTACATAAGAGTAAATGAGTAATAGATGCATTTTTTGCAATAACTCAACGTATTATCTGAAAATGTACTATTTTCATTGTCTAAATTGCATGGAATATTTTTGGTATAGTAATCATCAACATAAAAGAATGTCCTAATTATATAAATACATTTCAGTTGATTTTAGGCGGAGTTAGTGAGCCAGCACATGTAACCATATTCATTTGCTCATTTTTTCCAAACTGCTGATTCCAGTAGAAAATTCTGGAGATATCGTTGGTGACGTGTTGCATGTTGATTAGCAAATTCAAGTACCAATTTCACTGCACTCTGTACCCATGACAATTCTGACCCTATAAACCTATGAATCTAACTGTTTCTGTAGTAGGTAGAGATATCACTAAGGGAAAAATGTCTACATTATACCACAGGTATTAACAGGTCTTGTGTGAATTTTCTTTAATGCATCCCCTTTGTCTGAATATGATTCTTTAACATTTAGTGTACTAGGAAAAATATAATGGTTTTCTTGTTTTACAAAGTGATCATCCATCCGTCCATCATCCAACCCGCTATATCCTAACTACAGGGTCACAGGGGTGTGCTGGAGCCAATCCCAGCCAACACAGGGCGCAAGGCAGGAAACAAACCCTGGGCAGGGTGCCAGCCCACCGCAGGGCGTGCACACACACACACACCCACACACCAAGCACACACTAGGGACAATTTAGAATTGCCAATGCACCTAACCTGCATGTCTTTGGATTGTGGGAGGAAACCGGAGAACCCGGAGGAAATCCATGCAAACTCCACACAGGGAGGACCCAGAAAGCGAACCCAGGTCTCCTAACTGCGAGGCAGCAGCACTACCCACTGCACCACCCTGCCGCCCGACAAAGTGATCAGCTGAAATTCATTTAAAGCTTTGCTTTTGGTATCATTCAGATTGGCATAATGAGTAAAGTGGGAGCAAACAAGAAAACACAAGTAAAATTATTAAGGCTATATCCTCCTCCTGGCAAGCTCCATAACTGTGATCTGACACCGCAATGAACTCATCAGAGAGAAAACTAGCAGAAGAAATACCCAGCGCTAGCACACAAATTACTTTGATCTCCCTATCATTATTGTGAATTTAATTTACAAAGGCTAGACTGTTGAATTATTACTTCCATCTTTAGATTTTTAAAACAGAGGGAAAAAAACTCTTCATTTAAAAATATGTTCTAAATTAAACATGCTGTCATTACATAATGTACCATGATACTGAACTATTGACAAAAGCTTTCTAAAATGTGATATCTTATACATGTATATAATTATAACACGATGATACTCATGTTCCATTTCAGTAAATCAGCTACAGCTGTGTATTAAATACTTTACATTTTTAACACATATATTTTAGAATGCATTTGCATATTTAATTTAGTATTCTTAATTAGCCAGGTGTAAGTACAAGTTTACATTATGTAAGAGTTGGTCCTGTGATGGTCTGGCTTCCTATCTTGGGCTTGTTCGTGCTTTGCTCCTGAAGATGCTTGGATAGGCTCTGATCTCTATTAAATGCATCAAACAGATTTAAGAATGTTATATTAATTTTTAATGTATTTTAAATCATGTATTTAAATTTAGTTAATCCATCTTTCTCTATAATTGTAAATTGTCCCTGTGAGAGCGTGGTACCCCATATAGGGCTGGGTTTTATTGTGGAAGTCAAGTTGGCAAACATGCACTGGTACAGTGCGTTGTCGCACCCACCACATGACAAGACAGCTCGGGATCCTGGTTGGCAACCTCCAAGGCAGACACGGGGTCCAGTCCCACCCTCCGGAAATTACCTTCTATCTGCTACAAACCGGTGTTACATGGGCGACCCCTTGGCCTGGTCCAGCCACTCGGGTCCCCAACAATTAGGATCTTATGAGCCGGATCACCCTTGGGGAATCGCACCACATAGGCATAGTGCTGTAACTGACGCCCCCTCACAAGGCAGGTAATGTGCCTCATTCGGGACTCCATGAGCAACCGCTCATTCGA
The DNA here is from genome assembly GCA_026402145.1 of Polypterus bichir lapradei. Lineage (NCBI taxonomy): Eukaryota > Metazoa > Chordata > Cladistia > Polypteriformes > Polypteridae > Polypterus > Polypterus bichir. Next base: position 10,675,344 of record JANRMT010062857.1, on the reverse strand, counting down.
CAAAAAGTCAAACCAACGGTACCCAAGGATTTTCCGGAGAGACACAATACCAAAGAAGTTCAGTCTTTGTCTCAGGTCACTGGATAGCGTCCACGTCTCGCAACCATATATCAAGACAGGAAGCACCATTTGCAGACAGGAGCACCACACACCCCTTTCCAGTGACCTCATGACCCCCATGCTCTCCCAATCTGTCTACTGACTTCATATGAAGAGCCACCAGAGACATGAATGTCACTGCTAAGGTACATAAACCTCTCGACAAGGTTGACACTCTCTCCGCAGACAGACACACTGCTGACGGCTGTGCCTAAGAGGTCATTAAAGGCTGAGATCTTGTTTTTTATCAGGACACTCGCAAGCCCAGACACTTAGACTCCTCAATCAGTCTCTCGAGGGCCCCAATCAGAGCCTCCATTGACTTTGCGAAGATCACAGCATTGTCAGCAAAGTCAAGATCAGTGAATCTTTCTTCACCACAGATGCCCACTGCGGAAGGTCCTATGTTATTTTCCCCTTTATACTCTTTATTGTGTAGACATTAATAAAATGTCTAAAATCTCATACGCTTACCAATCTGTGCTCAGGTATTTTAGTACTACCTCCCACTTTCCCTTCTACATCTATAACCTCAGGCAATTAGACAGAGTAAATAAACAGGCTGGAATTAAGTTACACATTTAACTACCTATTATTGATAAAAATGCCCAAAAATATTAAAGAAGCAGACTACTATGTGAGTACTGGGAAACCATACCCTTACAGCCTAAGTAGCAGTGCATCTTGCGTCCATAGGCAACTCTCGGCTTATCTTCAGTCTAGCTTGCTCTACTACCACATGGCTTTTGAATGGAGTTTTGAAACAGGCTATGTGACTATCTCAATATGGTTGCTGAGATAGATTTGTCTTCATCATGGTCTTCTCTTCATGACCAGATGGTAAAGGAGAGAGAGGTAAAGGCAAGGTGACCAACTTTATACCATTCTGACAACAAAACAGTAACCAGTGCGGTGCCATGGTACATAATGGCTTCCGATTCAAAACCAATCATAAACAGCGATACTTTGGACCAATAGAATTAGTTTATGTGTCCCTTCCTGAACCATCTACCAATGAAAGTAATAAGGTACAACACATCCCCCAGTTGCTTTGTTTAGTCAATTTCTGGTCTTCCTGTGGTAGATGGCTTATAGGCTCATGTAAGTCCAAACACAATCACCCTTGACAAGCTGGTTTGATGCTCCATCCATCTCACCATAAATTCCTCATCCTATCTCAGACCTAAAGACTGGGGGTGTTGGTTAGGTAAATATCAACGCACCTCTGTTCTCATGAATAAAGTAAAACCTGCCTCCTGAAACATTATCTAATGTTACATTTACTTTGTCTATTTTACAAATAAAGACACAAAATATCAACTTATATGCTAGAAATTACTCCACCACAAGCTAGTTTCTGCCTGATGCTATGCTTTAGCAATAATTAGATGGAAAAATAAGGATTCAGAATCCCCCTTAATAAAAGGATAAGTGTCTGTGTGTCCCTTCAGTTGCTATGTCCCAGTCATTCCAAAAGATGTTGCGTCTACTTTATTGAGGCCTATTAAACTTTTGAATTAGGTCCCCATGTAGCTTCCTCTTCTTGAGGCTAAAAAGGTTTAATTCTCCGAATCTTTTTGAGAGTATAATATGTCTTTAATTCCTAAATGCACCTGGTTGGCCTCTTCTGCACAGGGTCAAGGTCTGCTATGCACAGAATACTCCAGGACGTAGTTTAACTAGTGCGTTATATTTCCTTAGTACAATGTTTCTTGATCTATATTCAGGCTCTTCTGGTATGAGGAAGGAAGTGGAAAGCATGTAACGGGTGGTGTTACATCCAAATCCTTTTTCCCGTGCACCCCTCAAATTGGTGAACTATAAAGAAATACACCATACCCACATGTTTGGCAAAGCTGGTTTGATATTCATAATGTGTTGTTTACAGTTTGCTTAGAATTTAAACTACATGATAAGAGTGCGTGTGTAGGACGTTGTCGAACTACTATGGTGTCATAGCGGCAAGTACTGTTAGCATTGATGAGAGATACGGATGAGTTACCATAAGCCACCAAGCATTTAAAGTAGTTTTAAGAATTTGAAAAACACTTTATAATGGTTTACACGTACCATACAACAAATTACTACAAAAGATAGCTATAGAATTGGGGTGCAAATAGTTGCAAGACTTTTGCCATGGCAAAATGTGTTAAAGAATTTCTTTCAGTGGCTGCTGAGCATATTTGCCTTGTTAAAGATAAAATGTTGAAACAGATTTTCCTATTGCAAAATACTGTAGCATGCCACTGTGAAGATATATCCCAGGACGTCACAGAGCAGGAAATATACCATGCTCTTTAAATTGGAGAATACAGACAACAGCATTCAGTATGTTGTCATACTTTTCAGCTGATCTAATGATTGTTAGTTTAGCTTAATTAAATACATAAAATAGGTTTACTACTGTCACAAGGGTATGCTCAATTTTCTCTTTCGCAGTTTGATAAAACTTAAATGGTTTATTATTACATGAGATTCACAGGAGTATCAAGAAGAAGTGAATAGACACAAACCTTTATAACGAGCAATATCTTCTCAGTCTCATTTGGCCCTCATCCCCATTGTGAGCTACATTTTGTGACACTAGTCCAGAAACTTGGCACACCTCTGGTCTAAAACTAAAAAGGAGCAGAAAATGGGATTTATTACTTTTATAATGAACCAATTGCATGTATAGATAGACTACTAAATCAACAGGGATTTAAAGGAAAATGTGAAAAATAGCCATATAGTGATTGATAAACTAGGCAAGGTACATATAATAATGTAGGTCAAAGTTTATGTTGTTTTGTTACATGGCTTAAGATGGTTCCTAATACAGATTTATCATACTGTGGCATTTTATACAATTTAATTACATTTACTTTTTCCTGTAAAGTATTATATGTCATCATTAAGCATGTGTTGCATAAAAAGGAGGACATTTGTAAATATTAATACTTTCAGCAGGCAGAAAACTGTAGAGATTTTTAACACTTCTTAGGAAGGCAGTGTGCTCCTGTGCAGAGGGAATCTATCTTCAATCTATAGGTTGCAAGTTTATATTTATCTTCCCACTTAGTTATGATCCAGATTAAATATGTCTGGGCTTTAAAAAAATAAATGCAAATTACATATATTGTATCAAATGGCAAATGTTGTGTGTCAGCTTTTACAAATGTATTTTGAAACGATTAATTTTAAAGAAGAGAATGTACTACCAGTTTCACCACATAAAGCAGTTATGCTTACTTGTGTATGTATAGTATATGCTATTGACCAATAATGTGAAAAAATACCTCCACAGATAAATTAGAAGTGTAATGTCAAAAAAGAAAATTCAAATGTTGTCAATGTAAGTTAAGTATGGACATCTGTAAACTAAATTGATTTTCAAGAAAAGTATTCTGTACGAGGGTAAGTCAATACTCCAAATACTATGTGTCTTGAGTGGATTTCCATAAAATCGGTTGAGGACTCTTTATCTTATGAGAGTAAGTCAAAAATTATCTACATTTTGTGATAGCTTTATTTGGAGTGGCTATGCAGTTTTCCCAGTACACATATGGAAACAAGTAGTCACAGGAATAAAGTTTCAGCCTTGATCAGTTTTGATTTTTAAAGACTAAACATGGCCACTCTATCCTCCATTTGTACTGTCACACACATGCACATGGGAGGCAACTAAAGGGCCTGAATGACAGTAATTCCATGCCAGACCAGGGGGTTGGCGGAGTGCACTAACTCTTTCTCTCACTCCTCTGCAGACCAGTTACTGGAAATTCTGCCTGGCCCCGATGACGTCACATCCAGTTGCAGTCTCAATGACGCCACTTCTGGTTCCAGGCCCAAAGATGGAGTCACTTCCAGTCCAAAGCACAATGACATCACTTCCGGTGCCGGGCTCAGAGATGATGTCATGTCCGGTCATGGGGTTAGCGACATTACTTCTGGTTCTGGCCCCAGATATGATGTCACTTCCTCCAGTCTGCCTTACAACCCCCTTTTTTTTGACAGCAAGGCAGTTCTGTACTGGACTCCAGCCTATTCACATCTCTTGTGATTATAGACTTCATTTTGCAGCCAGGGAATAATATACACTGTGGTGGGCTGGCGCCCTGCCCGGGGATTTGTATCCTGCCTTGCGCCTTGTGTTGGATGGGATTGGCTCCAGCAGACCCCCGTGACCCTGTGTTAGGATGTAGCGGGTTGGATAATGGATGGATGGAATAATATACAGGTGGCTGCCCCAAACTTTGTTTTGGCTCTTTGTCGAATCTTTTGTGACAGTACCAAAAAAGAACAGCTAGCTGTATTCAATTTTATTAATCTGAAGGTGCACCAGGGACTGAAATCCATGGAAGGTTTTCTACACAATATGAAGACATTGTTTTACAACAGAGGAGTCAGTCATCAGTCATTATCCAACCCACTTTATCCTAACACAGGGTAACGGGGATCTGCTGGAGCCAATCATAGCTAACACAGGGCGCAAGGCAGGAACAAATACCCAGGCAGGGCTCCAGCCCACCGCAGACAATAGAGGAGTGTGTATGAAAGAACTGAGAGGTTCAAAAATGGCTGGACATTGTTAAGCACAAAGAAGGAGCAAAACATCTGTCGGTGTCACTACCAATGCCAACACTGAGCAAGTTTTTGCCATGATTTTGACGAACTGACAATGAAAAAAAAAAGAGAGAACCTGTCTGATCAATGTCAAAACTTGACCACTGTGACCACAGACACATTGTGTTTCCAGTTTTACTTGGGGAAACCTGTACAGCCAACCCAAACAAAATTGTTGTGAAAGTGCAGATAATCATTGACTTACCCACAGAAAATGAAGATTCCTCAACCGATTTTATGGATGAGGAAGGCACATAGCAAAGGACACATAAAGTTTGGAGTTAGCTAGTGTAACAGTCACTTGTAGTAATGTAATGGGATCAACATTTGGTTTTAAATTGCATTGGAAGCTTCTATCGCTTTAACTACAAAAAAGCAAGCAATGCATTTCAAAAGAAACAAACAATTGCGTAACAATTCCGTTTAAGTACTGAAAATGCATCTATTACTCATTTACTGTTATGTAACAAGACCTTAACATACACGTCTTTTGCTCTTCATAACACTTACAAAGCATCAGTCAAGTGTTTCAACATCTCTGGGATGTGACCTACTGACAAACCTTCACTTTTGAGTGGTTTGAGGTGACTTAACACATGTCTGTTGATATTACATATTTAGTATAAGCCCTGTGAATTCTTCCTATCAAGTACTTTTACCGTCATGTCAATATTTAACACTGCACAGAGATGAATAATCTCTCTACTGATAAGTGCAGACCAAAACAAGGGTATGTTAAAGTCATGTTACATAATCGTAAATGAGTAATAGATGCAGTACCTAATTTAAAGTGTTATCAACAATGGATATCATAAGCTGTAAATGTTTTTTTAATTTATAAATGTATTTTTTTGTCAATTTTACTGAGTTTCCTTAATAAATAATGCAATTTATAAGGATATGTTTGAAGAACTTAAAGCTTCTAATCTCTAGCTATATTAAACATTACATCAATAAAACATGAGGGGTGCCTTCAAGTCATCTCCAAACCTGGAGTGAATGTCAAGTAAGCAATGGTACATGATCAAAGGGATACTTTATTATAAATAAATCACATCAAGGGAGGAGTAACAGTAGGTGTAGCAAAAATGCATAAAAAGATTTAAAGAAACAAAATGAAGTCTAACTGGGCCTTCATTTACATTGGCCTTGTTCAGTTTGTCTAGTGGAGTGGCTGGACCACCACCAGGGTGTGAGTCCCCTAGCAGCCCTTAGGGCTCATTTATACTTCACGCTCAGAACGCGTACGCGCCAGCATCATGGCTGCCACGCGTCCCCAGCGTTCATTTCACGCGTCCTCTGAGCAGGTCCACAGAAATTAACGCGACGCGTGCGCGAGTTGCAGTACCAGCAAAAAGTCGGGGGGCGCAGTGTGCTAAAAGTCGGAATGTGACGTCAGAGTCTCTGTTTACTATCTACATGTGACAGAAAGCCTCTATGCAGATCCTACGGGGATCGATGTGCGTGCTTTGCTGTTTGGTGAATGGTTTGATGTGGTGAAGCAAAATGCTGACATACAGATGCATTCGTGGTGATTTTATATTCAAGCGTCACATATTCCCGATTGTAATGACACGATGCATTTTAAAAGTCTCACATAACATCTTTGTGCCGTCTTTTTTTTTTTTTTTTTTGCAACTTAACAACAGCAACATAATGTATATCGCTGTATTTGAGCCACTGAGAAAAAAATAAAGGACACGGTGAAAACGTGTATTTTGTGATTAAAGTGGAAATTTCGGCTTTAATCTCAAATTGCCCACTTTAACCTCGTAGTTTACTTTATCATTAAAGCAAACGGTTGTAAACGTCATCCCAGTTTTTAATCGCTGCGAGCTTTTTGGACCTGACAGCTGCGGCAAGTAGCAATATATCACCACACAGAAAAATTAAATGTATGATATTTCAACTCTCTGCACATTTAGAATCTTTAGATTTGTACTTGATATCACTTTCATGATTAAATGCATTAAAGTGTGTATGTTACATTTTACATATAATTTTGTTTAAATAATGAATACTGTTAATAATTACACACATGGGGGGAATAATTACACACATGGGGGTGACACGGCGGCGGAGCGATAGCACTGCTGTCTCGCAGGGAGTTATGTTGCTGGTATATCCTGCTTGTATTCCACACTGTGCTCCGGTTTCCTTCCAAAGATATGCAGATTTGGGGATTTGGTGCCGCTAAAATGACGCTAGTGTATGCGAGTGCTTGTATTCACCTTGTGATGAGCGGAGACCTTGTCCAGGGACTGTTTCTCAGTCGTGCTCAATGCTTGCTGGAATGGACACATCCCTGGATTTATGGATTTAATCAATAAACATCCTTTTCAGAGATATCGCGGTAAGGTGTTATCGGAATTCAATGAGTGTTCTAGGCAATTCACTACACAGAGAAGCCGAACCTGTTCTAACCGTGATAATATCTCGCACTGCCACCTGGTGGATTCCTCCAGATTAACGTAAAGTACGCGCGCAAGTATAAACACTACAACGCTTGCGTAGCAGGAGCGTCCTCTGCAGCATGCGTCGCGTGAAGTATAACTCCGGCCTTACTTTACATCATGGATCAGTAGGGCTAGCACAGAACTGAAACAAAATGAAATTCTTCAAGACAAAGTAAAGGTCAAAAATGTTACAAATTGTATAAACTGTATGTGACAAATGAAATTTGATTTAATTAGTCCTTATTTTCAAAAACGTGCATTTTCACCCATCCACTTTACAATGCTGAGGCTGTGTTTTCAGAAGTATACGGCTCTGGAGAATGTATTGAAATGTGTACATTTTTGAGAGTTTAAAATGGCGGGGTAGTGTGAATGAAAGGGGAAAATAGAGACAAATATCTGAATTTTTAAATGAAAATGTAGTAGTGTTGATATTTTGTGGCAATGGCCGCTGTGATTTCTTGTATGAACCGTCATTACAGTTTCTTGAATATTTGCGTATCTAATGGTCTAGGGAACACTATTGTTGTGGGAGGTCACATTCCCTCTTGCCAGTAACCAATTCAGGAGGGTCTGTTGAAACTAAAACAGCCTCCGAGTATTTTTTAGGCTGTGGTCCAGGATTATCCTAGATTAAATGACTGTCATAACTAAAGAGCCTAAATAATTATAAAGATATCAAGAAGCCTAAAATAAAATGGGATCTTAAGAAGGAGGCTATCACGTAGATGGTAATACACAATACTTAAACAACAGTACCATTTTAGCCTCTGTTTTTGTATAATATGCCGCCATAAATTGACTGCTGCCTAATAAGATAGAGGTGCTGAAGCAAATGGAAGGCATAAAAGGCTTGGCCAGAGTCACAGACAGATCCCATAAACATAGGGCTAGGAAAGAGGCTCCAGCCAACATCCCATCATGGTATCTCACCAAGCATTCATTTTATTTTCTCTCCTCCCATAAATAAATCTATAAGCCCATTCTTCCATATTAAGAGTTCATAATGGATTTTGGATTTATCCAACTTTAATATTATATTATACCAGTAAACCTCCAATTCTCTAAAGAATCGCAAATCCAAGAATGGCAATCACTTTCTGTTTCCTCCGATCTTTGAAGAAATGAAAAATGATGGAGGTTGGGAGTGTCCTGGGAAGGTTTTCATTTAATTAAATAAATATATTTGTACTAAAATTAACGAATTTATTAAAACTAAAATTGAAATGTAATTGTTATATCATTTAAGTCCAAGATGTCTTTGAGTTGCTGCACTTATAAGTAAAAAAATATCGGAGTGCAAAGGTGTAAATGAAGTAAATTGGAAACAAAAAATTCATAAAATCGTAAATTCAAAATAGTTAATCAAAAATTTACTTATAAACAACATTTTTGGTAAAGATGGTTTCCTGTCCTTGAATTAGCTCTCCCTGGTATGGAGTAATTACAACCTTCACTTTAACGTCACAAGAACGCCGGATGTCCCTACTCTAAGGTTAAGATTGTGTTGTGGTAATCCGGCCAGGCTAATATTGTTTAAATAGTCTAATGGGAAATTAAGATGCTCAGTTTCGTCTTCAGAATCAACACTGTCAGTACTTAGAAAAATGTGGCTTTCTCCAGGAAGCAATCCAATCACTTGGTTATTTATCTGGTCAACGTTAATATGTTGTATATACGGTGGTGTGCGCGTTCGCGTTCAGGCGGTGGTTGCATTGTGCACGGCTTGCTTCTGGCCTCTGATCCCAGCTTGGAGATCTACATTACTAAACGAAGGTTGTATATGCGGTGGTATGCGCGTTCGAGCGGCGGTTGTATTGTGCTTGGCTTGCTTCTGGCCTCTGCCATCCATGCATATATACAAACATTACTAAACGAAGGTTGTATATGCGGTGGTATGTGCGTTCACGTTTGGGTGGCGGTTGTATTGTGACCTGAAGTTTAGTTTACAGGTTGTGTTGTGTTGTTTGGGTGTCACTTACTGACTCTGGGAAGCCGCTGGGTTTTACTCTGGGGCGCTGAGGCACTGTGGCGTGTGCTTTCGGTGCTTCTGGCATCTGTGCATATATACAACCTTCGTTTAGTAATATAGATAACCTGGTTATAATTGAGCAGGTTTAGGTTTTCACCCCCAAATAATATTGTATCTCTGCTTTTTGTAGTTTATTTCACAAACTGGAATTGACAAGGTTGGTGGCAGTAGTCAAGTCTTGGTGTCAAAGTAATTAAGAGTTTTTTTAGTAATAAACAAATAAAACGTTACATTACACTTGAAATGTCATTTGTTTATTATTACAGTATGTGTTACTAACCATTTTAAAGGTTGTACTGGAAATGATGTCTGTCAGCAGCAATGCAAAGCTCCGTATTGATAAAAACAGACCTCGGCCCATCTGTTGTGATAATCACAGTATTGACTTATAAGAACGTCTTTTCATACAATCTGAAATGGTAGTGACAACCTCTGGGGTACGGACAGAAGGTCTTGGTTTTGTTGCATTGCTCATAGTGCTACATTTTCGACAGTTGTTGAATTATGTATTTAGCAGGAGCACAGACAATGGAATATTGTTTCATGAATCCCTCATGTGTCAGTTTGATGGAGGCTGTAGAAAAATACAGCTCCACAATCAAGATATGCTATTCTTATGAATAAGCCATGTCTTTTCTACTAAAGGTACAAAGATACCGTACCAGAACTAACAAAATAAAATGCAAGTGGTAGGTTCTGCTTCACAGGTCTGCGTTTGTTGCTAGTAAAACCAGGTATGGACTTCTTATTGTGTGTGAGACTTCTTTTTCATGGAGTCTTTCTTTCTTTTCTTTGTTAAAAATAATGAACCAGTGTAATCATGAAATTCACTTACTTTTAAAGGATGCTGTTGTATGTAAAATTTTTCTGGTATGGTTTTATGGAGTAAGTCCATATGTCGTTAATACAATTCTTAAGGGACTCGCTGAGAACTGAGAATTTAAGCAAACCTTTGTCATTCTACTGTATTTAGCTGTGGTGGTGATTGTTTTCACTGTCTTTTTGGTGAAGACAATCCATCTGGACATATTTATTCACACACCCATAGAGGACCAATTTAGAGTCAACCATATTTGTGTGTCTGTAGGACTGAAGCAACTGAAAAAAAAACCTCCTGATGACAAATGGACAATAACAGGCAAACTGCATAAAGCCAGTGCCTATAAAATATAATCACCCCCTCCTGGAGGTTTTCAGATTTTATTGTTATACAACATTGTATCACAATGGATTTATTTTGGCTTTTTGATACTGCTCAACACAGAAAGAAACTTTAGTGTCAAATTAAAAAACAGATCTCTGTAAAGTGGCCTAATTTTATTACAAACACAAAATAATCAAAAACATAATTATATACCACCTTTAATCGGACACCTCCTAAATCATCACTGCTGCAGCCAATTGGTTTTAGAAGTCACATAGTTGGTTCAATGGAGGTCACCTGTCTGTAGTTAAGGGGTTACAGTTGATTGTACAGTAGTGTAAATGCACCTTACCTGGAAGGTCCAGCTTGTGGTCAGTCAGTATGGTGGCTTAACCTACACAAGGAAGACAAAAGAGGACTCCAAGCAGCTTGATGAAAAGATAAGTAGTATAATTTAGGGAATTGACTGTGACAGTGCAGTTCTGGATCCATGCTCCCTCTTCTCATTTGTGGAGCCTCTTGAATCCAACACCATTGATAGTCATAACCGGGATGAGCTGTACAAATAAGGACATTACAGGAAGCAAGGGAAAGTTGCAAAGCGCTCAAGTGCTTTTATTAAAAACAACTCAGAATCAAAGTGTTCAAGAAAAATACAGTGCTCCAAACTCTCAAATATATAATCCATAAAATGAACTTTATGGGGGTTAACATCAATAAATATAAAAATCGATTAAAAATGAGGTTAAAACACAGTGCAGGAGAATCATTTTAAAATCCAACAAGCCCTGGTGCCTTCCTTTAAAGCTGACGTCTGTCCGGCTTGTCCTATCTGGTGCAGACTCCCTAATAGTCTGGCCTGTGTTCCTCACCGCCAATCCCACACCAACCCCTGAGCAATGGATACTCGCCCTAGGGCTTCACTCTCGTCCACCTGTTTACACTCTGTTCACCAGCTTGTTTCCTCTCTCTCGTTCTCCTGCCTGCTTTCAACCTCCGTTCTGCTTTCTTGCGTTTTTTCCACCTCCTTGCACTTGTGCTTCCCTTTTTAAAATGGGGACGTGGCACAGCTGTGTCGATTAGCAGCTCTGGGAACCAATTAGGGTCACGGACAATCTCACACCTGTGCCCTTAGTGTAGGGCCACCCACTCCCTCATCGCGTCCGGGAACCGCTCTCGCCACTCTACCATGGCTCTTCCTACCAAGATGCAAGTGCAGCGATTATTTACTTAAAATGGCAAACAGCCACTGAGCTTACTTTACTGCATGGACAGAAGAAAATACCCAAACCATATATCCAGTTAAATCAATCATTAGGAAAATGACAGTATGGCATCGCTGAAAATCTACCTAGAGCAGGACGTCCACAAAAACTGAGTTATGGTGCAAGAAGAAGAATAGTGAGGGAGGCCACCAAAGTACCTCTGAGGACTCTAAAGCTATAGTGACTGAGACTAGAGAGACTCTACAGACAAAAGCTGTTGCTGGGTACAGCTTTATGGGAAAGTGACAAAGTGAAAGCCACTGTTAAAAAGCACACATGCCAGCTTGGCAGAAGGCACTTAAAAAAAATTGTATTGTCTGATGAGAATAAAACTGAGCTTGTTGACCATCAGACTAAACACCATATATGAGCCAAACCCTGCACATTATCAAAAACACACACCATCCCCACCATGAAGCAGGGTGATGGCACCATCATGTTTTAGTGAAGCTTCTCTGCAACAGGAACTGGAAGGTTTGGCAAAGTACATGCAGCAAAATACAAGGAAATCCTGGAGGAAAATCTGATGTGGTCGGCAAGAAATCTACATCTGGGAGAAGATTTTCAAGTAGAACAGGGACCCCAAGCATAATAAAGCTACACGGGAAATAATAAAAAAAGAAAGAAAAACAATTGTCTAGATCTCAATCCAACTGAGAATTTGTGGCTGGACTTTAAAAAAGGCTGTTCACCCACAATGCCCATGCAACCTGAGAGAACTCCAACAGTCCTGCACAGAAGAATGGGAAGAAAGTGCAGTATCCAGATATGCAAAGCTTATAGATGAAGGCATGAGCACACAGACTCAAGGCTGTCATGGCTGCCAAAGGTGAATTTGCTAAATATTGACTTTAAGGTGCTGAGTACTTATGGAATCAATTGTTTTGTGATTTTTATTTCCAATTTTTTAGATCACTTTGCAGGGATCTGTTTTTACTTTGATATTAAATAGTCCTTTTCTGTTGATCAATGTCAAAATGCCAAATTAAATACACTGTAATTTAATGTTGTATAGAAATAAAACATAATAACTTCTAAGGGGATAGATATTTTTTATAGACACTGGTTATTGGCCTGGCCACGTTTCAAACCCAGGCTCCTGGAGCTGAGAGGTGGCAGTGCCAACCACTGGATCATCATGAGAGCTGGCAAAAGTTACTTACAATTTAATTAAGTACAGTATAACATCTTTTAAGTTTGTTGAAACAAATCACCAATTTGTTTCAATTGAAAGTATTCTTTTAGAAGCAAAGGACAAAAAGCAGGAACAAATGAAATAACAGCATTTAATATCATTAGCTGTGCAAACAATGTGACAAGTGAAACATCTAAAGATCCATAAACAAGATTTCCCTTGGCTAGAGGCATCAAACTCAGTTTCTGAAATGTAAGTGTTGACTGCAGGTGTTTGTTCCAACATATGTTTTTTTATTTTGAGGCAGGTTTTGCAATTAATTAAACTTGCTCGACGAAAAAGCTATGTGCTTTTTTATCTACAGGGTCAAAATCATGAAAAGTGGATGGTTTACTTCTCTTTGAACTTTACAAAGTGTATTCATATTGTAGATATAGGTTTTATCATACAGACAGTTAATTTTTCTTGACCTTAATTCATTTGTCCAAGATTAATTGACTTTTTATTCTTAACCAATTGAAAATGAGCTGCAAAATACCGAGTAGCTAAATTGGTGAAGAGATTCATTTGGCTCCATTTTCCCCCGATTGGTATCTATCATTAAGTGCCGTTTGTCTTTTAAGACAAATTTTGAAAAAAAATGGAGATTGAGAGTTACCAATCTATTCAGAAAATGTTCATATATACAGGTAGAAACGTGTGATGCAACAGAATACAAACAGAAACAACAACACCTTTTTATTATAAAAGAAGAGCTGTCTTGTAAAGAATAAATAGGTTTCAACAAAACAAAAATGCAGCCCTCAAGGAAGTAAGTTGGAGACTACTTCATCATTTTCATGGACGTTTTGCTAATATAAAAAATTCACTTGTCAATCTAAGTAGACAAACCATAACTTTTCCTGAGAATATGAAAACATTGAACTGAAAGAGGAGCCAAATAGTGCAATTATTTTACATTATACTTGCAAATCTGAATTATAGGAATTACAGGGATTATACATGAGACTAAATCACCCACTAAAGCTACCTTCAGGCACTTTCAGAGAAAGGAAGGGACCAGCTTTATTATGACATGCACTTCAGGAACATTACCAAAAAAAAACTGAATTAGTTTCCACCTGGATATTGCTTGAGCTATGCTTTATATGCAAAAAACAGGGAGTACCTAGGACAGAGAGAGGGGTGTTTGAATTTATAACCAGAAGCTAAATGGCTATTTTAGGATTTCCTACTAAGGCTACATTCAAACCAGATTGTTTTATTTAAAAATGCAGACTTTAGTCCCAGTTTTGGCCTCTTATCCACACTACCCTGGTGTTTTCACCTCATGAGTATTTTGAAAACTCCAGATGCTCCACTGTGACGCAGTGTGGATGGGTGAAAACAAAAATTTTTGAAATGCAGACTCTAATCATGCTCTGATTTGTTCATGTTTATTACTCAGCCGTTTCTTTACTGGATCCTAGTCATTACCGCATCTTATTCCCTGACTGCTTACCCTTCACAGTAGAAAAACATGGAACAGCAACAACAACAACAGCAACATTTATTTCTGTAGCACATTTTCATATTCAGAATGTAGAGAAGATACAAAGAAAGATGTCAAAGAAACAGTTGGGAAAAAAAAGAAAAACAAGTTAAATTAGACAAGAATAGTAATGAATAAATAAAAAATAAATTTATTATGAGCTTTCATAATATAGATATATAATTAGTAGAAAACAGAAGTCCTTATACAGTACAGGCCAAAAGTTTGGACACACCTCCTCATTCAATGTGTTTTCTTTATTTTCATGACCATTTACAGCACTCCATCACTCTCCTTCTTGGTCAAATAGCCCTTACACAGCCTGGAGGTGTGTTTGGGGTCATTGTCCTGTTGAAAAATAAATGATCGTCCAACTAACCTGACTTCTGCACAACACAACTGCTGGTCTCAACCCCATTGATAAAGCAAGAAATTCCACTAAATAACCCTGATAAGACACACCTGTGAAGTGAAAACCATTTCAGGTGACTACCTGTTGAAGCTCATCGAGAGAATGCCAAGAGTGTGCAAAGCAGTAATCGGAGCAAAGGGTGGCTATTTTGAAGAAACTAGAATATAAAACATGTTTTCAGTTATTTCACCTTTTTTTGTTAAGTACATAACTCCACATGTGTTCATTCATAGTTTTGATGCCTTCAGTCATGAAAATAAAGAAAACACATTGAATGAGGAGGTGTGTCCAAACTTTTGGCCTGTACTATATATAATACCATATTTTAAGGACAGGTTTATACTTCATGCGAGGTGATGCATGCTCCAGCAGACGCTATTTCTATGCAAGTGTTGTACTGTTTATACTTGCACATGTACTTTACGTAAATCTGGAAGATTCCACCAGGTGGCAGTGCGAGATATCATTACAGTGAGAACAGGTTCGGCTTCGCTGTGTTGTGAATTGCCTAAATCACCCATTAAATTCAGGACATCCATCCATCCATTATCCAACCCACACCTTACCACAATATCTCTGAAAAGGAAGGATGTTTAATGATTAAATCCATCAATCCAGGAATGTGCCCATTCCAGCTAGAATTGGACACGAGAGAGAAACAATCCCTGGACGGGACATCAGCTCATCACAAGGTGTTATTATATTGGGTAATATGCAACACTTGAATATAAAAGCACCACAAATACATTTGTATGTGGCCATAAGGATGACTACTTTATTACAAAGAAAGATACGGCATAACTATAGAAAGCAGATGAATAAAGCGGTAACCAGATATGCACTTCAAACAGAATTACTTGGTCTGTGCACCAATATAAGTCACAACAGAAAAGAAAGCAAACTTTTAAAATAAATTCACAGAAGAAATCTAGAAATTAAAGGAATTTTCAGTAGTTTGGTCTAATGTGCTTATTGAGCTTTTTATCATCATTTTGCCATACTTTTAGATTTTTATAATTTGCTCATGTCCCCAATAATATTTTATAGAATTGTCCAATACCTCTGGCATTATGTCTAAACCTATAGATTGTATATACTGGATTTAATAGTGTTTAAACACTGCACCAAACAAAGCAGAAAAATTAAGTTTGGGTGATTCTAAACATTGTGATATTCCTTTACTCCATACGTCGTCAGTGTCTCTTAGCAAACTGCTGTATGTGGGCTTTAACCTCCTTTGGATTGTGTGATGATGCCATCAATTACACTGAGACCATATGTTCAGCCAGGATATAGTATATGGCATTGTAATGCCTTCTGGGACAGGATTAGAACTAAAATGGTCCCTAATAAAAAAAAAAATATGTTCAGGTTATTAGGGAATTGTATGCATTTGGCAAGGTGAGACAGAAATCTTATGAAATGCAAAAGTTCCAATAGATAGAACTTTATTTGGACAGATATAATTTTATTTGTCCCTAGAGTGAAATTTGACTTTTTATAAAAGCTCTTTCGATAAATAAATACTTTATAATAGATAGATAGATAGATGCATGCATGTATGTGTGTATATATATATATATATATATATATATATATATACTAGACATTAAGCCTGTTACAATAACGGGCGCTAGAACAGTAGCGCATAAACATTAGTAGGAACAGTCTATATTAAATGGCAAGGGACCTTGACTTCATTCTGTTTCTTGTTATTTTATTTTTACAAGAAGCCTAAAGTAAAATAATAATAAAAATAAAATAGAAATGTATTTGACAACACAGTAAGTATAATTAATATTGTCTTAGTGTAAAACTTTGTAACAATCTGTAAGACACAATATCTGAAGACGATATTTAGGTAAAATTTTCTATTTTTTACCTCATGAAATTTTTCTATACAATTTCATTATAGACAACATTTCTTGTAAATATTCTGTCTGAGTTTGGCAACAGTTTGCCTTGTTCAGGACCATCTACAACCTTGACAACAACATCTGGAAAACTTCTAACTCTTGATAATGCAACATATAACTGACAGTGGGTGAATACTGGTTCTGGCAAGTAAATGCCAACTATTTCTAAGGTTTGCTCTTCTAAATCTTTCTCTTTTAGAGTTTTTCTGACAGTCATTTTTTTTTTCTTCAATCAATCTATTTGCTCGTATTTTTCTTTGTCTTTCAGCCTTTCTTTTGTTGATGTTTACTTGTTGAGCTGACCGTTCTTCCAGGAGATGTTGCTTATATAGGATTTGATTGTCTGTGTCGTTTGTCCTACTTGACGTGTCCTTTTTTTTGGGTGGCATGTTGTTAGTAGATACGTCAGTAATATTTTCTCTTACAGTAATACTGGCTTGTATGTGGCTGTAATATGCGTCACTGTACTGTGTGTCTTTAATTTTCTCTCGCAGTAATACTGGTTTGTATTTCCGTAAAATGCATGTAATTTTCTCTGACAGTAATACTGGCTTTGTTGTCCGTAATATGATTTTAATTTTCTGTCACAACATTGGGCAATCAGCAGAGTGTCCCCAGCAACTGATTTAAGGTGTGGCGTGTAGCTGATAATAGTGCCCGTGGCGTCTCCCCAGCAAGTATTGTTTAGTTCCCCACCAAGTATTTTAATCTGTGCTGGCGTGCAGCTGATTATTGTATGCGTGGCATCTTCCCAGCAATGGATTTTATGTGCGTGGCCGCGACTACCCAATCAGCACTCTCCCCAGCAATGTTGTCAGTTATTTCTTATCATGCGCGGCCGTGGCAAGGCCATTCACTGTGTGCCCAGCTTCCAGTGTGTGTGCGTCCATGGTGCCGTGCGCATGGGCGGGGCACGGTGCGATGCACGGCGTGGCCCACGCATGCGCACTTCACCAGAAGACACACACAGGGGTTTTATTAAAGAGGATATATATATATCCTCTTTAATAATATATATACTAATATATATATTAGTATATATATTATAATATATATATAGCTAATATATATACTAGCAAAATACCCGCGCTTCGCAGCGGAGAAGTAGTGTGTTAAAAGAAGTTATGAAAAAGAAAAGGAAACATTTTAAAAATAACGTAACATGATTGTCAATGTTATTTTTTTTTTTTTGACTGTTATGAGTGTTGCTGTCATCAAGGATTTGATTATCATTATTTCTTTCAATCAGGTTCGTATTTAGAGTATGTGTTGTTTTCAAGTTATATTCCGTGTTTGTCAACCGTTGTAAAGATAACAGGTTTTATTCATCGAAGTGTTCACTACCAAAATCGGTACTCGTGAATCTAAGATGTTTAACAGGCATTCCCGGTATTAAGTTGTGGATTTGCCTACGAATATTTAGCGGCAGCGTGTCTATGAACTTAATTTAAACTTAAGCTTTCCTATTGATATGTCTACAAAGGCTTGTTCAGATTCAGAGGGTTGTTCCTTTATTACTGCATCAATAAGGAGCTCATCTTCCTCTTTATCTGAGACATCACACACTGCATGCACGGGTTTACCTTTCCCAGTCCTGCAAACTTAAGCGAAGTGGTTCAATTTACCACATTTTTTACACTGTCTTCCTTTAGCTGGACATTGACTTTTTCCACCGTGTGCTTTGTTTCCGCAGTACCTGCAATTATGAATATGCTTGTATGCGTCACATGCTTCATATTCTTTTGCTGCCTTCTCAATTGTGTAATGCATTTTTTGTTCAGTGCTCTTTGGAGGTCTTGCTTTTTGTGTCCGTACTGCGTTCACAGTCAGTTCACATGAGACGCTCGGAGTACATGCATCGAAGGTTTGCAATCTCGTTCAATCTTGCGATGTCCACGGCTTTTTTTAATGTTAGCTCAGACCCGGCACTGTATCTCGCAAAAATCGTATTCGTCTTAGGCATGACAAACGCCTCGTAGCGGCAGCGTGTCTATTGGACTGCTGGTGACGGACGGCCTTATATGGGCAGACACTCAATCACGTGGGAGGCGTAGGTATGTGGGACGCAATATAGGCAGGCAGCCAACTACGTGGGAGGCGTGGTGATGGGTGAAGCAACTCCGCCTCACACGGTGACGTTACGCGTAGAATTTCGACATGAAACCTGCTTAACTTTTGTAAGTAAGCTGTAAGGAATGAGCCTGCCAAATTTCAGCCTTCTACCTACATGGGAAGTTGGAGAATTAGTGATGAGTCAGTGAGGGCTTTGCCTTTTATTAGTATACTAGCAGAATACCCGCGCTTCGCAGCGGAGAAGTAGTGTGTTAAAGAAGCAATGAAAAAGAAAAGGAAATATTTTAAAAATAACGTAACATGATTGTTAATGTAATTGTTTTGTCATTGATATGAGTGTTGTTGTCATCTCTCTCTCTCTCTCTCTATATATATATATATATATATATATATATATATATATACACATAGCAAAATACCCGCGTTTGGCAGCAGAGAACTAAAAAGAAAAGGAAACATTTTAATAATAACGTAACATGATTGAGAATATAATTGTTTTGTCATTGTTATGAGTGTTGCTGGCATATATATATATATATATATACACACACACACATATATATATATATATATACACACACACACACACACATATATACATATATACACACAAACACATATATACATATATACACATATACATATCTACATATATACTGTATATAAACATATATATATATATACAAATCTACATATATATATTAGGAGTGGGACTCGATTAAAAAAATTAATCCAATTAATTAGAGGCTGTGTAATAATTAATCTTGATTAATCGTATGTAATCGCACACAGGGCCGATCCTGGGTAGATGGCCGCCTTTGTGCGAATGTGGTTTCGCCGCCCTACGTACCTATTTTCTATTATGATATGACGGATATTACTATTACATGTACTACTTCAAACAGGATTAAGACGGTGTTAGGGTTAGAGTCGGGATGTATAAATAAAATTTAATTTCAAACGATTAGTTTTTATAAAAACTAAATAAAGAATCACAAAAATAAAAAAATCACATACATACATTAATTTATTAGTTAAACATCAAAGAATGATTCTCCTAGCTTTAACAGTAGCAAATTCATCTATTATGTTTAAATGATCCAGTTTTTCACAAATTTCAGATTCTATAGACAGAAGCACAACATCACTCAATCGTTGTTGCCCGATAGTGGAACGGAGATCATTTTTAATTATCTTGAGTTTTGAGAAGGTCCTTTCAGATGCTGCTACTGATACAGGCAACGTAAGAAAAATGCGTAATGCAATGCAGAGATTCGGAAAACAAACCCGCTTTCACGTTTTGTCTTTCTCTCGGACATTCTACAAAATAGGTAGAATAAAGGGCTAATTCAAATATAATAATAATTTTGTAATAATCTTGGGCCTAATTCACACAAGTGACATATACACAATACACACTAATGTCATGTCAGTGTGCATTGGGCAATAAGTAAACATGTAAAAGTTTGTAATTTTTCTGAAATATTTCATTAACACTTTGAGCCCCACGTGCGCCACCGATGGTCATTTTAAATGTAAAAATACATTGCCGGTGAAAACGTGGGCTCAAAGTGTTAAAAAAATCTGTACATACTTTCTCAATGAAACAGCATATCATAATCATAACGTACGTTTGTGTAGAACCACGAGTCCTGAGCCTTTGTGTAGTCCAAACAAATAGAATCAAACCAAACCAAACCAGCCTAGATTAGAAAGCTGGCTTATTTAATCGTTCTAAGCGACAGGCAGCTCTGCACACAGCGACAAACAGTCAATTCAGAGATCGCCGCAGCCCCGCTGTCTTTTGCCGCTTCTCTTGACTCGCAATCCCGTTGAGGAACGTACGCGTCTCACATGAAATCTATCGCCTTTGCGACGCAACTATGAAACATGCAAGATGAACGTTGACTAAGGGACTACACACATTTAGAGTTTTGGTCGCGCGTAGTAAACACATGGTAAGCAATGGAACCGTTCATTTTAAAAATAACGTAACATGATTGTCAATATACAGTAATTGCTTTGTGAGTGTTGCTGTGATCAAGGATTCGATTATCATTATTTGTTTCAATCAGGGTCGTATTTGTACGATGTGTTGTGTTCAAGTTACATTCTGTGTTTGTCAGTCGTTGTAAAGATTAAATTCTGTAATTACAGCCACATTAGCTCCACAAATGAGACATACGGGTTTACCGGCAATGTCAGTAAACATATACTCAGCCTCCCATCGGTTTTTAAAGGCTCTATTTTCAGAATCAACTTTTCTCTTCGGCATCGTGTGGGCTAGCTTCGCAATAACTTGCAGCAACGCGGTAAATGTTCGGCAAGGCAGCTGAATCGCTGCATTATGGGATCTGTAGTTTATTGTGTTACCAGCGCTTCATATACCCGGGCCATTAATAGCAATAATACAGTATATAAAATGATCTTGCGGGCCGGATATAATTACACGCCGGGCCGGATGTGGCCCGTGGGCTTTGAGTTTGACTCATATGGACTAAATTGAACTTGAAAAGAAATATTTTTTGGAATGTGATCGCGCAAGTCAGTACATCGAGCCCGCGTGCTATTGTGGTTTTGCTTGTGTGCTTCAGTAAGTTACCGTCCCCTCGCTCTTACTTTTTTACCGTTCATCTAATGAATACACTGAGTATGGCTTTACCAAAACAATCATTGATCGCGAATAAAGTATCCATTATTCATGAAGCTTCAATAGGTGAATAGGTGATCTGTCTTTCTGCGTTAACCGCATGCGTTTTCATACGTCTCAAACTAAGGGGATGCGAGGTTAAAATAAATCGAGAAGCGCGCGTACATACTTAGTGCATCCCCTCTCGGGAATCGAACCTCGGACGTGGGCGCTACAGGCGAATGCTTTACCATCGCGCCACTGCGTGTGGTTTATCTATTCGAGCGTAGCAGTGTAATTCGGTTTTTGTTCATCTGCGCACTGCGTCAGTTCACGTGAGCTGCTGAATATGGTTTTATATATATGTCACTCGCTCGCTTATAATTGTTTCGCTGCCTTCTTAATTATATAATGCATGTTTTCTAAAGCGCGTTTTGTAGCTCTTCCTGGCTTTCTACGTAATGCGTGATTACGTGAGAGGCGTGATGATGTCATACGAACTCCGCCCCTCCAGCTGAACTCCATTACAGTAAATGGAGAAAAACAGCTTCCAGTTATGACCATTACGCGTAGAATTTCGAAATGAAACCTGCCCAACTTTTGTAAGGAAGCTGTAAGGAATAAGCCTGCCAAATTTCAGCCTTCTACCTACACGGGAAGTTGGAGAATTAGTGAGTGAGTGAGTGAGTGAGTGAGTGAGTGAGTGAGTGAATGAGTGAGTGAGTGAGTGAGTGAGTGAGTGAGTGAGTGAGGGCTTTGCCTTTTATTAGTATAGATATATATATATATATATATACATACACATACAGTGGAACCTCGGTTCACGACCATAATTCGTTCCAAAACTCCATTATACCATAGAATGCATAGTGTAATAGTAAACTAAATGTAAAAACATTGAATAACACTGAGAAAACCTTGAACAACAGAAAAAACTAACACTGCAAGAGTTCACGCTAAAGCGCTATGAACCGCTCGCTAAAAACACTTTTTTTTTAATGAGTTTTAAGCACAGGGAAAAAAACTTAACATTTGAAAAATCTGTAATTTAATAAACAACCAAGAAAAGTAACATTGCAACAATGCATGCGCGCGCCTGTGTGTGTGTGTCTCTCTCTCTCTCACGCGCCTATGTGTGTGTTTCTCGCGCGCCTGTGTGTGTCTCTCTCTCGCTCGCTGCACAGGGAGAGACTGAACACATGCGGAAATCATTGGCGCGCACAAACCAAAAGGGAAACTGGCTTGTTCGTATACCGAGTGTGTGGTCATGAACAGATGCAAAAGTTTGGTGAAATTTTTGGTCGTAAACCGATTTGTACGTGTTCCGAGACGTTCGTAAACCAAGATTCCACTATATATATGTATTTTTTATACATATATATATATATATATATATTGTGGTCCCCGGCTGGGGCTGGAGCCTGGCCGGGACGCCCAGGAGGACCAGAGGAGGGCTTGTGCCTCCTCCAGACCGCAAGGGGGCGCCCGTCCTGGTTATGTTGGGGGCCTCGGGTACAGGGCTTGGAAGCCCAGCCCTGTAGGGACCCGTGGCCACCGCCAGGCGGTGCCCCGATGCCGGAGTATCCAGTGGGGGACCCGGTCGGGGCTGGAGCCCGGCCGGGACGCCCAGGGAGACCAGAGGAGGGCTTGTGCCTCCTCCAGACCGTGAGGGGGCGTCCGTCCTGGTTATGCTGGAGGCCTCGGGTAGAGGGCTTGGAAGCCCAGCCCTGTAGGGACCCGTGGCCACCGCCAGGCGGCGCCCCAGTGCCTGATTATCCCGGGAGCCCGGCACTTCCGCCACACCAGGAAGTGCCGGGGGAAGACGACAGGGGACACCCGGACGGCTTCCGGGTGCGCAGCCGGCACTTCCGCCACACGGGGGTGTGTCAGCGGGAGATTGCCGGGAAGCAGCTGGACCCCATCCGGGTTCCTATAAAAGGGGCCGCCTCCCTCCAGTCAGGAGCGAGAGTCTGGAGCGGAGAGGACTGAGCTTGCTGGAGGAGGCAAGGAGGCGGCCTGAAGGTGAAGAAGGCATTGTGTGGCCAGGACTTTTGGGGACTTTGGGGGTTTGTGGTGCACTTGTGTGACTTTATTGTTGTAAATAAACGTGTTGTGGGTGACATGAACGTGTCTGCCTGTCTGTGTCCGGGTCAACCTCCACAATATATATATATATATAT
>JANRMT010062857.1:10634332-10651767 GCA_026402145.1 Polypterus bichir lapradei | reverse complement strand
TATATATATATATATATATATATATATATATATATATATATATAAAATATATATATATAATAAAAGAGAAGCTTGAGTTAAGACTATTGCCAAGAGATTTTTTCATGTCCCAGCCTCCTCTCAACCATTTATGGTTAACTGCCCTCACCCACGGTCCTCTCACCTCTAATTCATGTGAATGCTTTTGTCAGACACAGTTCCTGCTCTCTCAGCTCTTATAAATTTTTACGTTTTCCTGACTTTAAGTTCCTAATAAAAGAAGGCTTATTATATGTCCAAATCTTATTGAAGATTTTCATCCAACAGGGTTATCAACAGAAAAAATGAGTACACGGGCAATCCTAACACTGAGAATCAATGAAGTCAAATGAATTAACGCAAAAACTGTTGGTCAGTTACATGGATTAAATGGGTATCAATAGACTATGCTGAAATAGTTGGTGGTGATGGGACAGAAGATGAAAACATCAACTTACAATATCCGGTAGAATATCTACAGCCTTTAACACTGTGCAGTCTTCCACTGGCCAAATTAATGTTGAAAGAAGGATGTATCGTAATGTTATTGTGTAATCTGTGTCTGAATGATGGGCTATGCAATAGAACAAGACTAGTTGTATTCAAAATTGGTTGAACAATTCAGACATGTAAAATTTTAACAGATGACAAGAAAGGTAATGTAGTATATCGTCCACGGATAACATTAGACACCAAAGGAGATCTTGATATTTCATTCGTATTAAAACGTTTACAGTTTCCCATTAGAATAGCTTTTGCTATGACAATTAATAAATGACAGGGACAAATATTTGAAAAAGTCAGTTTATTTATTAGAGAGAAGAGAACAATATTCACTCACTGGCAGTTGCATTGATACAATGTAATTCCAAATGCGATACTGACGAAAAGCTAATTAAAAAAATTGTTTTTACTGAAGTTTTACAGTAAAAGTGTAAGTTTAAAAAGTTTTGTGTGTTAATTTCAAAGCCAAACAGAACAAAAACATATAACGCAACGAATACCTCTAACGCAGCATGAAACATAATTTTTTTTCAATTTATTATGTTTTACTATTTTTTTACTATGGTTAATTACCTGCTGTAATATAAAATAGTTCTATTATGCATACAGTATTTAACAATTCCCATGAAAATAACAATCTGTAAACTTAAATTGTACATCCATTTCCCCATATACAAGCACAGATCCGCGAAGTGGCTAGCATGTAGCACCCGCCCAGGGTCTGGCGGGTCTGAAAACACACCAGTATAACTAAAAACAAAGAAAACGTATCACTGTGCCTGTGACAGCCAAGTCAGACATTATTGCTGTTGGTATAAAGGAGCCCCAGTAGTGTTTCTTGACAAACACAATGTGCAGCATTGTTTAAAATGGCAATCAGTTTGGTTTTAAATCTGTCCTTTGCTATGACCTCCAGAGGATCTACAGTGCGTCAATTAACCAAGGTTGTCCTTTTTATTAGCTTGTTGATTCAGTAGGCTTCCCTTGAAGTGATGCTACCATCCCAGCACACCACAGCTTAGAAAATTGCACTGGTCATCACAGAGTAATAGAAGATGTGAAAGATGCCACTTTTCACATCAAAGGAGTGCAGTCTCCTAAGAAAAAAAGAGTCTGCTCTGGCCTTTCTTATATAGTTCCTCTGTGTTCTGAGACCAGTCCAACCTGTCATTGATGTGACCCCCAGGTAATTGTAGGAGTGGACCACCTCTGCATTCATTCCTGAATAGTAACAGGTCATAGAGGCTCTTTGGTGCAGCAAGACTCAATAAGCAGTTCCTTGATTTTGCTGATGTCAAGAGGCAGACAATTCTTTTGGCACCAAAAAACAAAGTTCTCCACCTGTAATAATACATTTTTCCATACCTATACACACCATAAGTGCAGAATCATCTCAGACTTTCTGCAAGTGACATGACCCAGTGTTATATTTATAGTTGGAGGTCTGCAGAGTGAGGAGAAAGTGAGACAAAGCTGCCTGTTGTGCAGCTCCAGTGTTGCTCACATCCACATCAGAGACACAGTTCTTGAGTCTCACAAACTGCGGTCTACCAGACAGTAGTCCATTATCCAGGACACCAAAAGCTCATCTACCAGCATATCTGTGAGTTTACCCCTTAATAGGGATGGCTGGATGGTATTGAAGATGCTGGAGAAATCAAAAAACATAATCCCCATAGAGCTGCCAGCTTTGTGCAGGTGAGAATAAGCCTTGTGCAGCAGACAGATAATTGCATCTTCTAGTTGTCCCATGTACTCTACCACAAAAAGGGACTCATATAATCTAAACTATTATCAATAAATATGTTCAAAAGTTGAAAGGTGATGAAGTGCATTCTTTGTACACCACACTTGGTTTTGCTGGTGGATTGCGCTTGCTTTGTTGATGACCTCTACAGGAGGGCATCATTGTAATCATTACTATTAATAGTAAAGTGCTTATTTTAAAGTGGATCAGAGGTTACGGATCTGCACTGGTATCCAGAAGTTTGCCAGTTTGAATCCCCATTACTGCCAGATCCTACACTGCTGGCTCTTGCTGGGACATGCAATTGCTCCAGGGCCATTGTACAATGGCTGAACAATACTAACAAATTCCAATACAAGAAATTGTATAAGGTGAAATAAAGAACAAAATCCTGCTGTGCAAACTTTTCTTTTTAATTTTGTCTTCAGCAATTTTTCCTAAAACTTTGTTTTTGTTTGCCTCAAAGATACTGTGTGGTTATTTTTTAAGTTTTTCCATTGAAAGTTTTTGTTGTTTTACTGTCAGGGAAAAACCCAAGTTTAATATGTTAGAAATGGCTGTCAAGGATTGTAAGAACTGAACAGAGTGTACTACTGTGCTATAACTTTTATTCTGATTTATACATATATATTTATACTATGGGGTTCACCCCCTGCTCGCGTTGCTCGCCAATCCCCCCAGCCTGTGCTGCACACCAGCCACCTCGAGTCTCTGCCGCTTGCGTTGTAAAGAGGGAGGCTGAATGCACCCCAAGGAGACGCAGTCGCTCGTCCGAAATCCCCTCTTAAATGGAGATACAATGGGAAACAAATAATTTTGTTTTTTTTTACCTCCTCTTTGCTCGATCAACTGCTGGCTTGCTGCTGCTTCCATGCCGCGTGATCAACATCTCATGCAGCGCTTTAAACATTTAAAAGCCAGTACACTAGCTGTCCTACTAAGTTCTTGATATTTTTTTAGTTTATAATTTAAAAATGGAATAAGATTCTGAAAATCTAACAACATCACATTAAAGTTCGATACATTCTGAAAAGAATGATACCAAACATATATATGTAGGTTTTAAAATAAGACTGATTTAAAGTGTGACAAAAAATGTCACATAAAATTGTTTCACAAAATCGTTGCACTTTTAGGCTTAGGGTTTTATATATATTTATATAAATATATATATATATATATATATATATATATATATATATATATATATAGAGAGAGAGAGAGAGAGAGAGAGAGAGAGGAATTAGAAGATAGCTAGCATATATATAGATATACATAGATAGCATTTTTGACACAAAGTAATTATATTTACTAATCAAGGCACCTGACAGTGGCAACACATCACATCTTGGATTAACACATACAAGCAAGGATTTCACTTTACTGTATACAGGTGATAATAATGACATTATTCATCTATAAATTAGTTAGCAATGAAACATTAATGTCTACACTTCCATTCGTTTTCCAATCACACTTATTTAATTAAGGAATCACAGGATTCTGGCACAAGGCATAAAGAATAAAGTAACCCTGAATGAGTGCCGGTCAGACGCAGGGCACACACACCTGCACTGAGCAGGAAGAAAGTGGAGCTGACAAAGCAGATCTACAATTAAGCACAAATAGAATTTGGCTCAGTATTTGAACCGAGGGCTCTGTGAGACAAGCAGCAATAATTTTCTTCTTCACCTCAAATGTATACGTGTTTATTTCTCACAGATGCATGGAAATTTGTAAATGAGTGTGTTACATTTACAGGAGAAGTTCTGCTTAAGATCAATCAAGCAACAAAGAGAAAGAAAACCAGTGAATGTCTGCACACTAATGTTTGAGCTCTACTGTGTTTTGTACTGGGATACCATTATGGGTCATCTCCTTTTATTTCATTCAGCTCCATATAAGTTTGTCTTGCAGTTATACCACACTGTGGTTGCGTGCTTCTGTCCTACTAATTATTAATCACTGGCCTGGTACTTGGTGTACTGTACTGAGCTCTATGTGGCAATCTGCACAATTAATTAAGCAATAATTAAATCACGAGACAGAGGGCACAGCCAAGCTCCATCTGTTTCTTTGTTTATAGTAAAACACACGTACGGTTTGCCTTGTTGTGAATATGTATGCTAAGATACAACATCACAATATTTTAAACAATGACCAACTGTTAAAACCACATTTACATCTTTGACTATAATTGTCATACAGTATTTCAAGGTAAAAAGCACAGAGTCTAAAAAAAATCTGTCTAAATTCAGTCTGCTTCTTTTTTATTGTGCATCTTCTACATACTTTAGGGTTTTGGTCACGTATCCACTGAAGGCAGCAAAAATTTCAATATGAAAGTGTTATTCACTGCAGTGGCGAAAGACTTGTGATGAAGTTTTCAATAACTTCAGATCTCAAGGTCAGACAGTGGGAAGAAAGGATGAATGTTTTTGCCCTCTGCCTCACTGATCACTATGGAGATTGTCTACACATATGATTTTTACACTTGATAGAGCAAGTATGGCTGCGTTTGATGTGTGAGCTGTGGCCCAGAAGTGCAGGTAGGCAAGAATTTCACAAGGGATTAAGACAAGAATAAACTGCACGTTAGGCTACTTAACATGCCACATTAATCATGTAAATAATACTTACTACATACAACAGGTTGATTGATTTTAAGCTTTAATTCTTAAGGAATTAATTTTTCATTATGGGAATACCTTCTGTGCTTGCATTGAACGGCGAGGAGCCAATATGAATAGCAATGCAAAAGGCGTTTCTTACTTTGTAATTCTCAGGCTTCTGAGAAATTCTTTGGCAAGGCACCCTAGTCCCTATAATTTCCCCACTGAGCTGCAAACTCTTTGCCGCATGAGCATCTGTTAGCTTTCTAGCTCCTCATTGTGCACCTTTTAAAATGTGGCAAAGCTGTAGGAAAAGCTAAACAAGGAAGCCTTAAAAGTGATAAATGAAATTCAAAGAAGGTTGATTCAGACTGCTACAGTTTTTATGAGAGCCAAGCAATTTATGCACCATACATCCATTTTCTGCCCAGCTTAGCCCATTTCATGTTGTAATCACAAAACAAAAACAGCTAGAAATTCAAATCTTCAGTGTGAAAAATACATGCAGTACTTTTTATACATGTATACTGTTTATTGCTTTATTTATTTGAAAGAATTTTTAAAAATTAATAACAATTTAGAACAGCGTGTAATATCAAATCCTTTTCAGGAAACATTCACAGTCTTAACAAAGTAGTGTTTAGGCTGTGTGGAAAGAAATCATACATTCTTTAAACGTATTTGTAAAAATGAATGTGAGGACAGAATGAAAAGTAATCTTTTCAATAGAGTGGGTTGACGCAGGAACACATTTCTCTCACTCGCTTCTGAATAAAATCTTCCTTGCAACACTTCTCAACGTGAATTGCCCTTTTCATATGCCTCTCAATAAAACCGTCCCTCAGTGAAACACACTTTTCTTTCTGATATTTAATAATGCTTTCCTGGCCTTATCCACTAGATGAGGTCTTATCTGATTTTGAATGAGTCTGAACAGGCAATTTTCACTTTTTTAAGTTATAAAAAAATAAAGTTTAAAGGAAAAAAATTTACACCACTATATCAGTACAAACATATAGGCATCAAGGGTGAGGGCATAATAGAGGGGATGAATCCAACAGGAGATAATAAAAGAGTGAGAGCTGCACACTTGTGAGCTAACCTCAATGTGATATTTGGGGTACACAGGGGCAGTGTTTCCTTTAAGAATGATGTGAGCAGAAATTTCAGCTATATTACTATGTGAACACTACTTAATATTATGTAATATGACTGCCTATTCTATTTATTTTCCTAACTCTCTTATGCAGGGCAGGATTGTCAGGCAGCCACAGCCCATTCTAGCAATCACAGGGGGAATGGCAGGAATAACACCTGAACAGGGCGCCAGTCCATCGCAGGCCAACTGTTTGTTTATAAATAATCACTTTTATACATCACAGTAGTGACAATTTTATTTAACCTATTAAAGTACATAAAATTGATTCACTTATGAAGGTCAACAAATATGCTGCATGTTACTCATAACTGGAAATTTAAAACAATTTCATGGACAATTTGACCGTGTACCTTATTTAAATATTGCATTACACACCATTGCTATGGTTCTCTTTAATAAGGTAGGCTTTTGATAGCTCTTGTATGAACATCGGCTTCTGCATGGCTAATTCATTGCTCACTGGATCCGTTTTTAAAAATAGCTATTAAAATGAAGACAGATGGTCAATAACTGTGTTTAACATGATTGAGTGATCACCAGTGATTGAACCTTGTTTTCCCATGTGCATTATATGGAGTCAGTTTGAAGTGTACACCTTTCTTTTTGATTGCATCAAATTACGCAGCCAGAGAATCACGTTTTCATAAACGGTTGTGTTTTCAAGAGTCACATTCATTTCAAGGCTGTTGTTGAGTTTTCACCTGCGAAATGGAATGCAAACAATTGGCAATATCTTGCATTTATAATGATACATATTTTTTAGATTGTCTTTATATGTACTTTACATTTTAATAATTTTTAATCCATTTATGCAGGTTATGTCAGCTAACCTGGGGGAATACAGGTGGCAAAGATGAAAGAACTTAGAGGAGGAGTGGTTGGTGATTGTGTCTGTCTGAGCTGAGACAATGGGAACTGCATACCCATTAGTCCAAGAAGCATGTCAAGGATGACATTACTGGACAAATGAAGGACAGAGAAACAGGCATAATGTCTCTTAGCTTCCCTACAAAAGGCCCTTTCCCATCAAAGGCCATGCCTGTCCCATCAGTGAGGACACAAAGAAGGAAAGTGACCAGGTAAAATGCATAGTCAGAAACAGGCAGGGGTTAAAAGTAGGAGATGGTGCCAACCAAATTGTCAAAATGCAGAGCACAACAAAGGATTTTTAAACCAAGAAATAAAGTACAAACCCAAATACCAGGAGTTTAAAAATAAATAAACTGCAAGGATAAAAGCACAAAAAGAGACCATTTGGGACCTTAACGTTGGATGCCATGGCATTGTTTTGGATAAAATTTAAACCCATCACCAATTCATATATTATCTGTGCCACATCTTCCACAGATTGTTGGAATTGTCCCATGGATGCAGCAGACATGAACAACACAAAATAGTGGCGGTCATCAGAATCCATGATGGCGCTCTTAGATATAAAATATGTATAACAACGCATTAAAAACACCAAGCGGTATTCCCCTAATGTTTGATATATATGTATATCAGTGTGCCAAGACAACATCAAGACAACCCCCTAGCTCTCTTTGATATAATATACATCATGTAACATAACCTCCTACTGCTCAATTAAGATGTTTCGTAAAACTTGCATGCACAGTGAGGAAGACCAAGAAGCCTACACAAATAAAGAATTATTTGTTTACAGATAGACTGCTTCTGCTTACATTTTGGACATTTTAACTATAATAATAATAATAATAATAACTTTATTTATATAGCACCTTATCATACATCTACATGCAACTCAACGTGCTTTCCACATACTAATCAACAAAAATAAAGATATACCATAGTTACTTGGATATTACCATTAATTAATATTATGATAATTTCTAATAAATTTAAGTGTACTAAATAGAAAATCAGAAGGGGTTGGTTTAAATTTTGTTTTGTCAAGTTTTACGTGCTTCTATGGAATGTTACTTACTTTTAATAAATTCAATAAAATGAAAAAAAAGAAAATCAACATAGGCACTGTTAAACAAAATGTAAACACTAAAGTGTAAAAAAAAACAAAACACACTTTTCAGAAACAAATATTTTTTAGTTAAAAGCCTTATACATAAAGATGGCAAGAAAATAATCAGATCTAATTTACATATATATTTATCACTGTACTACATAACTAAATGTGTAACTTTCTCTCCTGCCTGTTCTGGTACTCTGTCTAATTGCCTGGGGTTATAGATGCAGGGACTAAATAGCCGGGGCCTTCTGTATTTCTATGGAGCAAAATTGTAGAAATGTTTTTAATAAGAAAACTTACCTAAGAAGTAAAAATAGACTGGTTCTTTTTTCCTTTCGTTAGTTATTCAAA
Source organism: Polypterus bichir lapradei (assembly GCA_026402145.1). NCBI lineage: Eukaryota > Metazoa > Chordata > Cladistia > Polypteriformes > Polypteridae > Polypterus > Polypterus bichir. The sequence goes on along the minus strand of JANRMT010062857.1, from coordinate 10,643,389 downwards.
AAAGCACCACTTAGGAAGCTTAGTTTAGCGAAACATCTGGTGCACATAAGAATTTCAAGTTTTCTTTTGTTTTGTGGGTTTATTATTTTACATTGATTCTAGGGGAATTTTTGCTACATTTTATTTCCTGTCCACTTTAAAAGAACCAGTAATTTACTTGCTTTTATTGTTTAAGACCACATTATTTAAAAGTTTTTTAAAAAAAAAGGAAAAGATATCTTTGAAACAAAAAAAAATGTTTTTTTGAAAGAAAAAAGTTTTTTATTGTGTAAGACAAAAGAGTTATTACAAAAACTGAAAAAATGGAAAGACCTTTTTTTAGGGTATTAGGTCCAGATGAAGATTTTGGGTTTCATACAACTGTTAAAAATCCATCCATCCATCCATAAACCAACCCGCTATATCCTAACTACAGGGTCATGGAGGTCTGCTGGAGCCAATCCCAGCCAACACAGGGCGCAAGGCAAGAAACAAACCCCAGGCAGGGTGCCAGCCCACCGCAGGGCGCACACACACACACCCACACAACAAGCACACACTAGGGACAATTTAGAATCACCAATGCACCTAACCTGCATGTCTTTAATCAAGAAAATAGAAGGAGACAAAATTACAGAAACACCTATACAGGTGTTAAAGATGGATATGCAAGTTACTTCTCAGACTATACCCAGAATAGACATTATGGGTATAGCAGTAGAGAAAATTATAGTAATTATGGTAATAATTTCAACAGAAATGTAAATTACAGAAATGCAAATTACAGAAGAACATATGTCTCAGCACCAAGAAGAGACATAAGATTTACTGTACCTATGTATAGCAACCAATACAGAGGTATAAGACCCAACTATTATGGTTATCGAGGGGCCAATACAAATAAATATAGAAATTATTACAGTAGAGACTACTACAAGTTAACTAAGTAAAGATACTTTGAGGGTCCCCAAGTTACAGAGAGATTTGAGTCAGACGACTCTCATTCTCAAAAAACAAAAGTGTTCTTTTAATGGGCACAAGTGAAAACATTAAAAGTGGCCCAACAGGCTTTACAGGGAAATATCCCTAGAACAATCTCAAGACAAACAAATAATCTTATTGATTTAATAAAACCAGCATACGGCGACACAGAAGTAAAGGAATTAATTGAAGCAAATGCAAAGAATTGGGAAGCTACAATAATACAAATACTTAATGAACATTACACAAATAAACAAGATGAAATTGAACAAGAGTTAGCAGAGATTATAACAGAAGACATGCAATGGCATAAATACTGGCAGACAGCAATAATCTGGTTAAAAATGAGATACAGCAACATGGATTAGAGTTTTTGGATAACAGAATTAACCAATAAATTAGAAAATTTACAGACAGAACTAGCTAAAGGAGATCAGCAAAAACAGTTACATCTACAAACAACTGATACTACAAGAAACAGAAGCAAACTTGCAGAATAAAGAAAAAGGAACTTCTCAAAAGTGTTCACCAAAAACACAAATCCAAGCTATGGCCAAACTAACATTAACAGGGGCACAAATAGCAGCTAGAAGCCCTTCACAGGAAACAGAAACTGGGTCAGAAAATAATGATTGGCATATACCAAAAGAAACTAGAAAGGAAGGGGTATAAATAATACCACAATTGCAAATTAAACAAGCTGCACCTTTACCTCAAAGAACAAAAAAATCAATACTATAACAAATTGAAGTAACCCCTAGTTAATTAACAGAAAAAACAACAACAGAAAACATAGAAGAGGTAGGTGAGTTTGAACTTAGTTTCTTCCTACCAGATAATCTTAATACATCTACACCTTTGAAAAAAGTTCAGTCAGAACAAAGAACTGAAATTAGACAAGATAAACAACAGCAGATAGAGAAAAAAACAAGAAGTAAAAAATACTGAACCTGAAGAAATCATTTCAATACAATCCTCAGAGGAGGAAACTAACAGACCAGATGTAAAACAAAAACAACCAGAAACTTTCTATGAAATGTTTACAGAAATTAAGAGAACAATTTTAAAGAATAAAAAATTAGAAACAGATAAACAAGAACAGATGGTAAAGACACTTTTAATATCAATCACTGTACAAAATAAAGAAGCAGAAAAAGGAGATGTCATGATACATGCCCCACCAGAAGATCTAGAAGAGTTCAATTTTAATTTGACACTGGATCCAGATTCAGAAGAGTTGAACATAGATAAACAAACAGGGAAACTACTTAGTTCTGATTAGACATTTCAAAAGAAATTGTTATGAATCCTAACTTAACATTGCTCCTACTGCTATTAACCCTGAAGTTCCATTAATTGATTTTGAAGGAGCAGCTACCCCATCCACTATTGAAAAACATTCTTCAGCATCACAAACTAATGTAACTTTCTATCCCAGGATCTCTAGGAAGAAAAATGTGGAATGGTCATTAGAAGTCAAAAAAGCAAACATAATAATGGGAAATTCCAATTTAAGACTAATTAACGGACATCACTTGAAAAACCTACAAATTGATTTCTATCCAGGAGCTAGAATAGCTAATTTCATATCAATCTTTTAAAAAAATCAAACCTCCGAATAACAAAGTACACAGCTTAATCCTTTCTATAGGGATAAATAAAAAAGATATACTGTATACTGAAACAATAATCAAACAGACACAAGCAATGTTTAGAATAGCTTCTAAGGTTTTCCCTATAGTTATGATCTCAATGCAAGAATTAAACTATTCTGACCAACTGATTCAATAAACAAAAAGTGATTCTGGAAGCATTTAATAAATATTTTACATGGAACACAAATCATATCTCAAAATTGACAGATGCAGAATTTATCCTTCAAAAGGACCAGATATATTGGACTAGGTCCACAGCTCAAAGATTCTTCATGAACTGGCTCAAAACTTTAAACTTAAAGTGAATAGTACAGAAGCTATTCAACAGAATATAGAAATTAAGAACATAATAAATCTTTCTAAATGGCTACTATTAAGTCAGCCTCAAGAAATCCTATCCCAGGGACTAACTTCCATACCTACCCCTAGGATAAACAATAGACCAATTGATAGAACTATAGCCAAGATAGATTTTCACAGAAGAACACAACTTTATAGACTCTTATAAAAATAAAGAAACAACTGTACAAATGCCTTTCTGTCTAAAATCAAATTGGACACCACCTAATAATAAAATCAACACAAAAGTAAAGAATTTCATAACTGAAAGTATTTTTAAGATTAAACAAATTCCCAATAATCTGCACCTAAACAAAGAAAATATAACAGCACAAGAGAGCCAAGCTTTAAAGGAACTACAACAATTAAGAAATATAGCAATAAAACCTGCAGATAAAGGCAGTGCTATAGTACTTATGGATATAGAGGACGATATCACAGAAGTCATTAGACAACTAGAAAATGAAGAATACTACCAGAAACTGAATTCACCAATATACAAAAAAAACCACAGAAAATAGTATAATATAATAAATAATATGGTACAGAATACAATTATACACTATAAACAGGCCGGATATTGAAAGGATCTCGTTGAACGAAGACCCAGAAGATTTTATATTCTTCCCAAAATTTATAAGAGCCCCAAAGACTGGACAGAACCATACCTTATCCCACAAGGGAGACCTAACACATCTGATTACAATAGCGAAACCTATAATATAGCCAATGACATTGATTCTTTTAAAACCCTCTTTCTCAGCTTCACAGTACTTGTATATAAAAAAATCAAGACCATAACAGTAACTAAAGAAACTTTATTATTCACAATTGATCTGAAGAATTTATACACAGATATAGATATCAAACATGGCATACAAGTAATAAAAGACTGGCTGGAATATTACCCAAAGAAAAATCGACCAGACAAACACATTTTACAATTACTAACATAATCCCTTACCAGAAATAATTTTACTTTCAACTATCAATTTTATTTACAGATTAAGGGCACAGCCATGGGCAAAAAGTATGCCCAAGCCTATGCTAACCTTTATTTAGCCAGATGGGAACAGGAGATAGAGGCCACCTTAAAACAAACCATCAGTATACCTCAGATATCCTGATGATATTTTTGGTATATGGGAACATGGAATAACAGAGTTTAAAAGATATCTGCATAAATGAAACACCCCCTGGCCTAATATAACAATCCATCTACTAGAATATACTTTAAAACAACTGATACCCATGCATTGTTACAAAGTTACTAAGTTTCCATCCCACATATACCCATAAGGGTATTGTAAAATTCTAACTTCTAAGGTTTCATAGAATTTGTTTGACATAGGAGGACTTTTTGAAATCCACAAATTTACTTTTCAAAGTTTTAAGAACAAGGGGATATACCAGGACTTTACTTACAGACACATTAAATACTTATCAACAAACATCACACAGACAAAAACAAAAAATAATACCTTTAATTTGCACATATAATAAATATAATAAGGAGACAAACAGAATTACCAAAACACAACACGATATTACAAATTACAAAAGAAATATAAAGTCTTTGAAGAGTTTACACTGGTTGCAGCCTACAAAAAACAAAAGTCTAAAAGACTTGCTAGTAACCAGTAAAGTACAATGTAGGAACAGAAATGTTACTGATAAATTTATGAAATATTGGGATTACAGAGACCACTTTTGCAACACAATTATATGGACACAGAAAACTGTATCTACTACATTAAATGCAAACACTGTACCAAATTATATATAGGTGAGGCCAAGAATAAACTGAGGTGGAGGAGCCAACAGCACATCGCAAACATTTGTACAAACAAACTAAAAACACCACTAGTTAAACACTTTAATCATATTGGAGTACAATAACTTAAGACAGCAATTTTAGAATGGCATCCATACTGGAGCATTAGAAACAGAAAATATATGGAACAACAATGGATACTTAAACTTCAAACACAGTATCCAAAAGGTTTAAATTTAATGATTAACTAAACAGAACTGTATTCAGACACAGAAAAACTATAGCAAGAAAAAGGATGTACCTGTGACTTCCGGGCGTTTGGGCCTTGTTAAAAAAAGGCTTCCAGCTCGGATATACAGGAATTTCCTGTTCTAAAACTTTATTCTTTCCTCTTTTTAATTTGAAACAATTTATGACTTCATTTTTATTTTCAAATATTCAAATAAAATAAAGTCTTAAAATATAAAATAAAATAATATAAAATATAAATTACTTGAAACATCTACAATATTAAGATTGGGAGCTAACTGAACCTTAATCTTAATAATTAAGAATAAACTTAGGATGAAACTATCCCACAACCTTATCCTAATCTTAAAATCATAAAAAAGCAAATATTATTGAATTCCTAACCCTAAGGTTAAACTAACCCTAAACCCTGATGCTCAGTTAACTCTAAGAAGCCTAATATTATACCAAACTTTAATTTAAAATAAAAAATATTCCAATCCCTTATCCTAACCTTAAAATAAAAAAGTAATTATTTTATTATTTATTATTATTGTTTTAAGATACGTGACTCATTTTCTCCTTTTGCAGATCTCTTGTTACAAATAGAAAGCACTGGTTTTGAGTTACCGATTTAAAAGTGGTGAATCATAGTAATTATTTCATTTTGTAAACTTATAATACAGAAAACCTACAATATTTACTGGCTTCCTTTCAGATTACATTTGAGTTACATCACTTCTTTGTAACAAATATTAAAACTGAGCACCCAGACTCCCAGGTTTTTTCAGCTAGAACATTTATAGATTGCTCACAGTATAGTAAATATGTTACAAATACACATAATTCAACCTAAAACAATATCATCTAAACAAAGCTAATTCTAAGTGTAAAATACCACAATGACCTTGAAGCTGATGTGTTTTGGGATTACTTCCCCTTTCTTAGAGCCAGACATTATACAGACTTTTAAAAAGAAATATTTTAGACCAATGTATAACAGTATTTTACATTTTTTCATGGCAATTTATGGAGGGTGATGATTAATAGATGTTAATGATTTAATGGTTGACTAAAGTTGGGAGACTGAAATTATTTTAGCATATAACTAACAGATCCCCAATATCTAAACTTCATTTTGGGAGAACAAACCGGCCTTAAGAATAGGAAGAGGTGCTGATTCTGAAATACGTCGGCCTTAAGGACATTCAGATATTTGACAATTGATCCAGAAATATCTGGATTTCACTATTTCAAGACATCTTAGCTTCAGCTGTAATTGCTCAAATATCTTTGAAATTCATCTGAACTAATGAGTACTGAAATATTTGGAAACGTGTGCTCAAATTTAATGTTATTATGAAGCAATTTAGTTTAAAATTAATGTGTATAGAATCAGTAAATATTGCAGGTTTTCTGTATTAAAAAATGAAATAATAACTATGATTCACTATTTTTAAATCGTTAACTCAAAACCAGTGCTTTCTACCCTGAGTAATGCTACCAAGGCCCAAGTCTCCGGGTGGCACCACTCAAGTTAGAGTCACTGGCCTTGACTGAATAATCTAATAATTAAGACTTTTAACAACATTAATAATTATCAGAAAATATCAATGAAATCTAAACAGGCTAATAGTACTGCTCTTTAAAGGATATTCTACATTTTTTTAAATGAAGAAATAGCCTGTAAATATTAACCTTGTGTATATCTTTATGTAAGTGAATATAAAATACAAATTATTTAAAAAGCAAACTAGTAACTGGCTTTTTGGAACTGTTTTCAATTAACATGAAAGTCCTAATGTAAACTGATTAAATTGAACACCTTTTGTAACACTTATTGTTTTAAACCTTTCTCTTCATTGAGGTATTTTGGTTCTTTATATAGAATTTTACATCCAGCCAATCTTTATTTTTGAGAGCTTGCAGTTTATTTTGGATGCAGGCCTCACACTCTCTCTTCCCTGGCACTTTACATATATTTTTAAATTTGGCCAAATGTTTCTCCACTGCTCTTATTTCTTCTTCATTCCTCATTGTTCTCTTCACTAGTTTACGATCTACAAATTGCACCACAAAATTCCAATTAGCAGAATATAAACTTCCGTATAGCTTAGTTAAAAAAATATGTTTATTGTAGCACTAACATGTACTCACCTTGGCTAACTTTTGTTTCCTGAACTTGACCCTGTGTTGGTTTCATTCGCTTTACTTGCATTTCTAAACACAACATAAACAACAATGTTACAAAATATCAAGAATTATTTAAACTAATCAATTTAACAAAATTTTATGAAATTGTAGGGATAGTTAGAAAGCTATAAACTTGAACACCAATGCATTTACATTAGTAAGGTGAAATGTACAAATGCTTACCTGCTTCACCTTCATGAACACTTAATTCTTCCTCACTTTCTGATGTTTAATTTTCAATCACTATTTTTTCTACATTAAGAAAAGATCTTTTAATAAAAATCAAAGTAAAAACAGGAGCTGCTTTTAAATTCATCACTATACATGATATTCAAATACAAAACCGAACTTTGCATACTAAGAAGGAAAGTAAATGCTTACAAAAATAAAATTGGCTCAGCAATTCTGGTAGAGATGTCTACTAGTTAGTAATGTAATTATGAAAATATTCATATTTGAATAGTTTGGTATGATGTAAATCTTGTTCACTGCAAGTGTATCAGGGCAATTAGGTTAGGTTAACTTCAGAGTATATCTGTCTTTATTGAAAAAGTGGTGTCTACAGTACACTAAATTGTCACAGATGCAGGGTGTGTTACAATTTAAGTGCAGAATTTGAAGAGAGGATGTTTAGCATGCAGCAAACAAAAAAATCATCTCTGTCACATGGTAAAAAATTGTCTAAAACTTACTGACAGTTGGGGCATACTTCAAAATTGTACATTTAGAAACATATTTGTATATCCAAAGTGCAGGTGGAAAGGAAGCGGTGCCTTTGTCATGTCAAACATGACACATCTGCCAAAATTAATAACTATTTTTACATTCATTGGTGTTGTCTTTGCTATGCAGTATGCTAAGTTTGGCTATGCATATGTATACACAAAGGCAGAGAGAGAAAGAGAAAGAAAATGGTCATTACCACTTGGATCGATGGTGATATCCTCCAGATTTTTTCCTTTAAGCTCTCCAAGGCGCCCACTTTAAAGAAAGTGCCTTCTGGGCGACGATAGTATTTCCAATGCACTCTAATGTCATGCCCAAGGAAATCAGCCAGCTGATCCAATATTGGATCATATTCTTTGCTTTCATAGTCTGAAACACTGGAATCAGGTACAGGTCTATCATATGTGGAACATGATGCAGAGGATTTCTCAACTGTATCTATTCTGTCAATCATGTGTGCTGATAAGCTGTCACTACTGCAGTCTGGACTGCTCTCTTCCAATGACTCAGAAATGTCATCATCATTGCTTTTGTCCATACATGAATCTGATGACTCAGAACAGTTTTGAAGCATGTCTTCACTCACCTATAAAAACATAAGAAAGCCATCTAGAGCCAGATCCCTATAACTGTGCACCAATGAAAACTACATTATTGGATTATTGATTTATTTATTATTAATAACATACAGTATATACATGCAGTAATTGCTTAATATTTCAAAACCAACTATCAAATACTCTGAAAGGTGTTAATTTTATAGTGAAAATATTGAATTATAAAGTTTATGCCATCGAGGTATAACTTACAATATGTTGGGGTCAGAGTTTAAACAGCAGCCTGACATCTGGATCATGCAGAATGTGGGTGGAGTTGTCGGTGTTTGAGGGGTGGAGTTTTTTTTATATAGATATATATATATATAAGGTGTGGTGGGGCTCTCCTTGTGATGGTCTCTGTTAAGCTGAAACAAGCACCTAATAAGTATTTAGTAAAGTTAACTTTGGAGCATTCAAGATTTGCGTGTCACTCCCTGCTGTAAATTAGGACAAGGGAACTTGGGGACAGGGTTTTACCCCAGAGCATGTCACTCTGGCCCTGGAGCTTCACACCACTGGACACGAGGAAGGAGAAGCTCCCCTGCGTCATCCCGACCACTATCCGGAGACAGGCAGGAAAGGT
>JANRMT010062857.1:10591610-10626927 GCA_026402145.1 Polypterus bichir lapradei | reverse complement strand
CCCTAAAAATCAGAATATTGATTAAATGCATAATCATGCCAGGTATGTTGTTCTCACTTTCCAGTCTTATATGCAATAATACTTCTAATACTAAAGTGAACTTACTGGTTTTCCACTAGAAAAAGAAGTTAAAACCTTTGTTGGATTTTTAAATATATTTTGTCATAAATACTGCATGATTACCCAAAGTAAATCTTTGATATGACTTTTGACCATTCCTTATAATGCCTAATTCTCATTCAGAGATACTGTGAATCAAAAATTGCACTCTGAATCGTCAGTAAGAATAAGTCACATTTTTATATGCATTATATGGTATGTGGATTTACAAGAAGAATCAAATGGCTCTTGCTTTACACTGCAGACTACATGGGCTCTGTAAATTACTCAGCAGTAAACTTTTTACTCATTTATTTATGGATTGTCTCAGAAAGTAGCAAAGTCATAATCCAGGTAATGGAATTTGATTACGTCCTTTTGAATAACATTAAAACATAATTGTCCAGACTAGGACTTCTCATTGTTACTAGTTCAGGGAAAAAAATGTTGTTTCATATGGGTTAATTTATATTTTACATAATCCAAAAAACACCCTATTACAATGGATATGTTTAACATCAAAAAGCTTGAATTGTACATTAAAAAAAATTAAGTAACTTTTCAGTTGCTTAAATAGTTTCTGGGTTTCTAGGTCTTGTAGGTGGTTGTACATTTTGCATTATTTACATGATATCACAAAAAGATAATATTTTTTCCTCCTCTTTAAACATTTATTCTTTTGGTGTGTTCACTTAATTTTTCTCTCTGTCATATGTTACATTCAGAATGGTTTATGTGCTACAAAAGTTGGAAACAAGTTTCACTAAGTCATACACTGTGTATGTTTTCTGAAAGTTTATCGTGCAAATATCAAAATTCTGCTAATCAATACCAATATGTTCTTGTTTAGCAAAGTCTTTGTAATGAGTGTGCAGTTAATGATTTTAACTTTAAATGTATTCTTTGCTCTCTTAGTTTCCTATAATTAAGTGTACACCATCCATTTTCATACCTTCACTTGAAATTACAAATATCACTATATGTGTGTTTCTTAAATTTATTATATAAAAATATATTTCCACTTCCTATCACACAACTTTACTATCTAAAAAATAGTGCAATAGGGTATATAGACTTAGACAATTTAACAAATTGCAATGCATGTATACAAATAAATATCAGTACTATTGTTACAAAAAAAATTACTTTACTGGTAAAAATAACCTAAGCTAATCCTAAATACATAAATCAGATACTGTTATTACCTGCCTTCTCCAACACCATGGTCCATCGCCATAGTTGCATGTGATTTCTTTACCAGGAACAATATCTCTTAAAGCAAACAGACAGAGGTGTGGCATTCCATCTACTGCCAGTTTCTTGATTTTGCAGTTTGGATTTTTGTTGTTGTCATTTATCATTTTTCCAACAAAGCCATTATCTTTGGCTGAATCAATGCTGTAACAGCAGAACAGTTTAAATAAAAAATAGTATTAATACATAAAAAGTACTAATATGTATAGTGTGGCACAACTGAGTCTGAACCTGAGAGAGACAAGATCCTCACTGAAGTGGAAAGGACTACCTTCAGAAACTGACATAAAAGCACCTCTGCGATCACTGTGTCGCAGACAGAGCACTTAGAACACTTCAGACACGTTTCCAGACTACTAGAGTTCATCTGCCCAAGTGTGTGGTAGCCAGCGTGTCTCACAGAGGACAGAGAGGGACGGACATCAGGTCAAAGCACCTGTTGATTCCACTAAAGTGCTCACTAACTGTGGTGTCTGCAAACGCGGATCTCGGAGCTGCTTCCTTCTGGTAGTCCTGCCTCTTCGGACAGTTCAGTAGTATGAGATATAACGTGTAAGCGGTTAGTAGAACAGTGGTGTGTCTTGGGATGATGTTGGTTACAAAAACTGTGCCAAACAACCCCCCCCCCACCCCCCAAAAAAAATTAGGAAACACTGTATTAGAACAATAAAGCATAAGATGATATTTGCGTTACACTTGTGCAGTCAGGTTATTATAATAACTTTTTTTAAAATGTTGAAGCAGGTTTGTTGTATCTATACTAATAAAAGGCAAAGCCGTCACTGACTGACTCACTGACTCATCACTAATTCTCCAACTTCCCGTGTAGGTAGAAGGCTGAAATTTGGCAGGCTCATTCCTTACAGCTTCCTTACAAAAGTTGGGCAGGTTTCATTTCGAAATTCTACGCGTAATGGTCATAACTGGAAGGTATTTTTCTCCATTTACTGTAATGGAGTTGAGCTTGAAAGCCGTGGGGGCGGAGTTTCGTGTGACATCATCACGCCGCCCACGTAATCACGTGAACTGACTGTCAACGCACTATGTAGAAAACCAGGAAGAGCTCCAAAATACGCTGAAGAAAACATGCATTATATAATTGAGAAGGCAGCGAAACAATAAGAAGCGAGCGAGTGACATATACTACCATATTCATCAGTGCAGCTACTTCGGAAACAAAGCAAGGTATAAACCTAAACTTTAAATTAAGTTAATAGACAGGCTGCCGCTGGCGTTTTTCATGCCCACGGGTAATGCGGGATACAAGTTTAATGAGAGAACGCAGGATATAAACGACAGTTTTGATCACTTTGTAACTAAGTTAAAATTGCAGGTGAAGGGGTGTGCTTATGCAAATTCCGAGAGACTGTGTTTGTGGGGGATTGACAGTTAAGGCGGGTGGAGGAGTCACGTCATCATATCCCCTCCCATTTACCTCATTTCGCTCTGAGCTGAGCTCCGCGGCTGACACCGTCTTCCGAAGCAACTTCGTCACACTGCCACCTAAAGTCAAAACTTAAATATATAAAGTCAGCGTCGGAATATATAAACTCAGCGCTGGAATATATAAAGTCAAATCTTGAATATATAAAGTCAGCGTCGGAATATATTGTCACGCTTGGGTCACAGATTTGCACAGAGACACAGGAGGTCGTAGAAACAAGAAGGATTTTTATTCAAACACTGCAAACACATGAGCTTAAACGTGCTCCATGACAAGTCAGAGATGACAGTTCCGCTAGGAGCAGAGAGAGAGAGAGAGCGATAAAAGCAAGCAAACAATCAATTTTCAATTGACAGGCGCTGCACAAGGCTTTTAAGTTAGTGGAGTATCGCGCGAGGTTTGCAATATGCGTTATGCCGCAAGTGAGAAAGTAAGGAGCAATGTGAGGGTAGTCTGTGTTTCAGGGGTTGTGGTTTTCCCAGAGGCGTCTGTATCTTCTTGGGGAGCGATCAGCCCTCCAGCTCACACCCTCCCCCTCAGCTTTATTCACATTTCCGTGAATCAAGCGACTCTCTGTACCAGGTTCATTTAGTCTTGATAATACGTCTGCGTTGACGTGTTCAGAACTTGGTCGATGTTTTACTGTGAAACGGTAAAAGTTGTAAGCCCAGAAACCATCTCATGAGGCGAGAGTTTGTATCTTTCTGTCGGTATGACCATTGAAGTGGAGCATGATCAGTTACCAAAGTGAAGTTTCGTCTCCACACGTAATAGCGAAGCCCTCCAGCTCACAATACAAAGTAAGCACTGGAATATATAAAGTCAAAACTTCAATATATAAAGTCATCGTCGGAATATACAAAGTCAGTGCTGCAATATCCATCCATTTCCCAACCCGTTGAATCCGACCACAGGGTCACGGGGGTCTGCTGGAGCCAATCCCAGCCAACACTGGGTGCAAGGCAGGAACCAATCCTGGGCAGGGCAAATGCATCATTTTCAAAACATTAACCGAACAGTGTTTTTTTAATTTATTTTTCTGAATACGTTTTTGTTAACTTATTTCAGTTCAGAGTCGTTTCAATCAATATATATTGACTTTGAGTTTATATATTCAGGAATGAGTTTATATACTCCGATGTTGACTATATATAATCAGGAATGACTTTATAAATTCCGACACTGACTTTATATACTCAGGTTTTCACTTTATAGATATATATAAATATGACAACAACACTCATGTCAATGACAAAACAATTACATTAACAATCATGTTACGTTATTTTTAAAATTTTTCCTTTTCTTTTTCATAACTTCTTTTATACACTACTTCTCCGCTGCGAAGTGCGGGTATTTTGCTAGTATATCATAAACACGGTAAAGCATTTTATTATGTATTCGGGACAGGGAAACATGTTTATACTGTCTGGCAGTATTACTTTGTTCTGCTGTTTACTTTCATTCTGACGTTTTGTTAACTATTGCAATATTGACTTAGGAAGACACTGTAATACACATTCACCATAAATCAGAAAAAATAAATACATCTCACCACCAGCTTTTCCCATTGCATTTAAAGTAGAAAAGAAAGATGGCAGCGGTAGGATAGTACACTCGCCTCCTCTTGCTTTAAGCCCCATCTATTAGCTATAAAGTTTCTGATAAATATGTAATTCATTTAATAACGCTTCTTTTAAACAAATTCTTATAAAGAACAGAATAATTAGTATTAATTTGTTATTATCTCATTGGTCTCTTTGTAATGTGTTGTGTATAAATATTGCAGAATGTCGTATGTATATAGGAACACTTTAGAGGCACCGATTCATACAGAAAGTTTTACCCTAACACACTCCGATTGCTTTGAGAGGACTGGATCTAAACAGTAGAATTCTAATTTAACATTAAAGCAAGTGTCCAGTCAAAAAGGTGTTTCACATTTATCATTTAACATCAAAACTAAATTGCTTATTCAGTTTTTGAAAGTAAACTCAGCAGATGCACTGGAATACTTTAACTGGGGAGTGTGTGCTGTGCTTTGTCAATAACTAATTATTAGAATATTAGAACAATCTAGACAAAAACAGGCCATTCAGCACAACAAAGCTCATCAGTCCTATCCACTTAATTCCATCCATCCATTTTCCAACCCGCTGAATCCGAACACAGGGTCACGGGGGTCTGCTGGAGCCAATCCCAGCCAACACAGGGCACAAGGCAGGAACCAATCCCGGGCAGGGTGCCAACCCACCGCAGGACACACACAAACACACTCACACACCAAGCACACACTGGGGCCAATTTGGAATCGCCAATCCACCTAACCTGCATGTCTTTGGACTGTGGGAGGAAACCGGAGCGCCCGGAGGAAACCCACGCAGACACAGGGAGAACATGCAAACTCCACGCAGGGAGGACCCGGGAAGCAAACCCGGGTCTCCTAACTGCGAGGCAGCAGTGCTACCACTGCGCCATCATGCCGCCCCCACTTAATTCCTGTAAAATAAAAAATAAGTCTAGTTTTTGAAAGTCTTTAAAGCTCTACTGTCTATCAACCTACTTCACAACCTTTTCTTTGTGTCTGTGGTTCTCTGTGTGAAGAAAAACATCCTAATGTTTGTGTGAAATTTACTTATAACAAGTTTCAGCAGTGTCCCCATCTTCTTATTGAACTTATGTTAAAATAACATCCTGGATCCAGTATACTAATTCCTTTTATAATTTTAAAAACTTCAGTCATGCAAGCAGGTTCTCCAACTTGCATGGAGAACTCCAGCCACTTTTAAAAACCTCACACTGTTCCCTTCTATTCAAACTAGTGAGATACTGAGTTGTTACCCGTTGCACAGCTGTGCTGGGTGCTAATTTGGTATCTTGAGGTAGTTTGTTGTGTTTTGGGTGTGGTAACACTCTGTATCAGTGCATACTTCCAACCTCTCTCTCAATCATGTCTCCTCTTCACCTAATTTTGTTTAAACTAAGAAAGGCTCAGCTCTTTTAATCTTTCCACATAACTCATATGTTGCAGCCTTGGAATCAGCCTGGTTACTTTCTTATGCTGTTTATTGTCTAAAAATAGAGAAACTGTTGTAAACCATATTTAAGAACTTGATAAACAGTTCATTATACAATGTCTATGGTCACTTTGATTATGTTTCACACATTTTTAATGTTATTTAATTCACAAAATCATGGCACCTTTTTGTTTTGTTGTCTTTTTAATGTTATGGTTACCGCCATGCCTTGAGCATGGGAAAGGCGCTATATAAATAAAATGTATTATTATTATTATTATTATTATTATTATTATTATTATGTTGTTAACAACAGTGTTCATTGCCAGTCATGTGACCTGTCAGTGGTCTGATGTGCTACATCATCGTACAGCTGTTATAAAAGATGTGATTAGTACCAAAGCTTTGTACAAACAACAGTTTTGCTCTTGTTAGTTAGTGAAAGCACAACAGATGGACTTTTGATATTGGACTTCAAATTTTGATTAGTATTTTGAATCATAACAATTTTTCTTATGTTTATTTTTGTAATTGCCTAAATTCAGACTAACCTCTATTTTTTTCCCAGATACAGACCTTTTTGTCTCCTTCATTTTCATCAAAGAATAAGTTCTAGGACTTGCCAATTTGTATTTTGGCCTTAACAGACTCAGACTAACAACCAGTTTGTAGATGTTCTTCTATTCAAGGAGAAATGCCAAAAGAGGAAAATTATTCCATACTGTGATTTCATCCATTTGCCAAGTAATGATAATGTCATACATGTGCTACATATATAACCTATCCATTATCAAGATTACTTATTCAATTTTAGGGTCATGGAGGCTGGCAGGAACTGACCCTGGATGATGTGCCAGTCCTTTTCAGGGCACATTCATCTATACATCCTTATATGGTGAGATTTCACAGTTGCTTCTATTTCATCTTTTTTATTAATTTTTTTTTTGTCATTTTCTATATTTTGTTTGTCTTGTTTGTTCTAGGATTCTTCATGTGGTTGTATTTCTGTCTGGTCAATCTCTGAGGGCACATATTGGTATCTGACATTGTATTATGTGTCATTTTACCAAAAGGAGTGCAGAAGATTGTCAGTCTAATTTCTGAAATGTCTGATGTCTAAATTTGCTGTTAGTTTCATCTTTTACTTTAGTGATAGCTTTCCCCATTTATTTCTTATACCCTCACATGAGTTTCATGCTTGTTTTGGGTGATTTTGTCACATGTTATCTGTTTAACTGCTCTAGCTCTGCAGGTCTAGGAAGAAAGTCATTATTTTCTTTGTGGTCCTGTGCCTTTTAGTTTTCCCCTTAAAGGCCCTGTGTCAGAGCTTCATAGGGAAACAACATAAATTGTGTTGTTCCTCTCATCACTTTACAACTTAAAAATCCCAGAAGTATTTTTTTTTTAATTTTAGTACACAGATAAAGGCACATGTAGATCAGAAGTTAACATGCAAACTACAATTTAGCAGTGAATGTGCTAAGATTCAATACTAGGACTCTGGTGGTATGAAGTAGCAAAGCAAACCACTGTACAACCTTGTGTTTACATAGATAATAATAAATAAATTAAATATGAGTATTTGGTTAGCTTAACATAAAGAAAAAAAGTCTCAATTAGCATAAGCTACCCTAATTTAGGGTGTCCTTAAGAAATGTAATGATTTATTTCATGAGGTAGATGTACATAATAAATAGAAATAGTTGCATTGAATATTTGAAATATTAAAATTATGCTTCCATTTAAATATTTAAAGTCTAAATATTCTTGATTGTAATATAAATGTCATTTTTCATAGTGGATCCAGATCCCCATTAAAGGATCAGCAATCAAAAATAACATCATATTCGTAATCATTGATCTTGAAATAATTTAAAATGGAACTCCACACACTTATGTTTAAAATGTGTCATTTTTAATCTTCTGGGAATGGCAGTTAAAATTATAGAATCATTGATAAAGAATCACATATCAAAATTATCTTCTTATTTAATAAGCTACTGTGGCTGTCCATTTGTCTGTCCAGGATTTTAAATCACCTATAACTCACTAACCATTTGACTTATTGACCTGAAATTTGGTACACATATAATACGTGACACCTACTGTCCGCTTTTGGGGTGATGATTGACCTCCAGGGTTATTCTTCATTTTATTTTTATTATAATTTATTGTAGAATCAACTCTTAGCAACGGCCAGCAGGGCGGCAATGCAGCATATGCGTACGCGTACCATTCTCATCCATACCACCTTCACCGTCACTTCCCCTACATCTTCATATCTTAAATCATGCTTGAGGCAGATTGAAGACTTAAATGCCAACTTAAGTGCAAAATTATGGAAAATGTACTAAATAATTGCAGCACAAACACTGACTTAATCAGTTTTAACGCAAAAAGATGCTGACGAAAGAAGAGAAGAAGCGGGCCGCTAGGGTGGAGAAAGGAAGAGCTGCTCAGGAAGCAGCAAGTGCATTAACCTCTAAGCAAATGAATGCTAAACATACAGAGAAAGAGTCTGAAAACTAGGAATTCTCACGTCAAGTGTATTCACTGCACGTTACCATGCAGTGTGCCGTTACTGGTTATATCATTGGCAACCTCAAAACAACATAAGATGACACTTTATATGCCTATTTTACTAATTCCCATTCTTTTGAAGTTTTGTTTAAAGGAGTATCTTTGACTCCTCATTTCCCATTAGGATGTGAACCTCTAGGGTTGATTGATGTGGCACTTAAAAGTCCTACTCATCATTTTTGATGAACACCTATTGGCTTATTCATTATAATAGGTGTAACTGCTTTCACAAAATATGGTCCAACAATGACTTAAAAATAAGGGTTTCGGGTCTGAAGGGTCACAATTAGGAGCAACCCCAAAAATCTCGAAATCTTGCATAACTAGACATCGATTTGAGTTGAGTATATCATATGCATGGGTTTTCTTGTACCGGTGAGTCAGGAGATACTGGACAAAAAAAACTGAAGTGATTTCAAATCATCCATGAGTAATTCTTATGAAGACAGTTATTTATTTTCAAAATAAAGTGCTTTCATAGAAAACTGTAATTTGTGCTGTAAATCATTCAGTCTTCTCAGCATTAATAATTTCATTAAAAACTTGAACTTTAATTGGAAGTTTACATTGAATTAGTTCTAATCCACCAAAGCTTTACTATTGAAAATTTTACAATATGGAAAAGTAGGAATTTGCAAATTTCAGTTTCAAAGACAAGGCAGAATTGACCTGTTTACCAGGGTGTACTTCCTGATTGTCTAATGAGCTTTTTCTGAAAACAAACAAACAGATAGCCTTATAATAACTTGCTTGAATAAAATACATATGCTGTATATTTTCCATTCTTGATTATTAAAAGACTTGTTCCTGTATTCACAATTAAAGATTTTTAATTCATTGCAAAATTGAGCCAGTATTCATTTGAATCATAATTCATTTTAATATAAAAGCTACTGCCAAGATCAATTAATTCATCTTCATTTTCATCAGAAAAAGAATTACAATTTGCAGTCATTAAAGTGTGCTCATCTCAATTTGAGTAACCTTCCAAAGTTTTAAACATTATCCTATAATCTTATGCATCCCTTGTGCCTTGATTGAAATTCAGCAACAAAAATAACATTTGGAGGTTGAGCTTCTAGTTACAGGGCCCAAAGCTGTGGAATGGTCTGCTAGCTACTATAAGATGCACTCCTTCAGTTTCAGCTTTTAAATCCAGTCCAGATCTTTTAAATTTAAATTAATGATAAACTTACCATAGTTTTGTGTAATTTGAATAGAATGAAGGTTTTACATTGATAACTGAAGATTTCCTTATACCCCCTTATAAGCTAATGGTATGTCCTTGATGGTGTGCTATATTTTTGTATTTAGACAATGAAGATTAACAAGTTGAAGTTAGACAGCCAGAAAGAAACATCAAGTGCTAGACAGAAAGTCATTAAGGGCATATTGTTTTGTGACCGTATGTGTATGTTGTCACAATAAGGAGACACATAAGTCAAAAAAAGGTTTGGGGCAGCCACCCATATATTGTTCCCTGGCTACAAAAGGGTATAATTTTATGTCACTGATGTGCATAGGTTTGTGTTCAATACGGAACTGGTAGTATGGAGGTAATATGGCAGATTTATAGGCCAGAACAGGAAATTAGGTCATCTAGGCAGAACCGGAAGGGTCCTCCTCTATAGGCTCGGACCCAGATGTGACGTCATCAAAAAGGCCGAAACGGTCGGAAGTGACGTCAACTGGGCTGGAACCAGAAGTGATGTCTACAGGAAAGTGATAAAAAGAGTTATTGCACTCCACCACCCCCTGGTCTGATGTGGAATTACTTTCTTTCAGGCTCTTCAGCTGTCTCCCAAGCGCAAATGTGTGGCAATGTATGTATGTAGGTATGTATGTTACTGTTCATACAGTCCTAGTGTGTGTGTGATGACATATAAAAACTTGAAAAAATGTACCTAGAATCTTAAAACTTAATGGAACATCATAGACAAGAGGCTTTTCTTTTTGTGTGTGTATTATCAGCTTTCTTCCTTATTTTTTGTGAGAACTGTTTGTTTTGAACTTCAGTAAACCTTTTAAAACAAAGACTCGATGCCACTGCTCTACTGCCAATTTTTTTTCCTGCCCATGAGAAAGACACCTGAGAATAATAGAAGCTTTGGAATCAACAGATAGAAAGGTTCTGTCATCAGATTAGATGGCCCAGCACAGACACTGCTATGGGATGCCCACACTCTTAAAACTTTACATGCCAGAGTGGTTCTTCAGAGCAGTACTACAGGAGAACCATTTTTGATTCCCAAAAGACCCATCCATATAAAGGTTCCAGAAAGAACTTGTGTTTATTTAGGTTCGTAACAGGCTCCATACAATAACAAATCATGAATAGATGGTAACAGGTTTATGAAATAAGAATGGGTTATAACTTTAAACATACTTTTGCTACATAAAATAACACCAACCAAATCCAGGTTTTCTTAATCATGTTTATGTCCTGCTAGGTAATATACTATAAATTAAAGATTTCATTTTTTCTAGATATTAGAAAGCTTTTCAAAGTACAAATAGCCAACTTTACTTGCAAAGAACTTCTAGAATTAAATAGTTCTTTGTCAAGAAGTAGTTCTATGACGAACCACAAAACCCAGTAAAGAACCATAAAATACCCTTAAATAATTATTATTTTTAAGAGTGCATGAGAAGATATGCACTCAGATGACCAGTCTCCAAGACTGTAACTCTGTTTGACTTTTTCTTTAGCCTTTGTTTGTTATTATAGCGGAAGCACATAGCAGCAGCGTCTCCCACAGGCACGTAGCCCTTCGCAAGCACCCAAGCAAGTTCACCTGAAGTAAAGCAGGCAGCTGACCAGTAGAAATAACCATCAGTGAGAAATTAAAGTCGATCGCTCAGTGGGTGGTGGATACTTAAAGCCTACAGTCTCTTAGTGATTCAGCTGAACACGGAAAGCCCCGAAGCACCTATAAAAACGGCGAAGATGACTTCAACACTTAATGTAATTTTTATCTGCCTGTTGAGGGCACGTTTATGTGTTGTGTGTCCTGCAGCATGTACAGTTCAGGTTTTCCAGCCGACAGTGTAGACAGCTTCATCTGCCAAAAGTGTTTAGTTAATTTAGAGTTGGTCGGGAAAATACGCAAATTGGAGGACCGCGTTAGGAATCTGATAGCGATTAGGCAAACCGAAAATTGGATCGACTCGGTTTGTTTAGACAATTCAGCTACTTCTGATTCGGCTTCAGTCTCTCCAGGTCCCACTGTAGTCAGTGCGCGGCCGAAATCAGCAGCACCAATTCAGCCACAGGTCGAGTGGGTAACAGTAAGACGGGGGTCTAAGAATCCAAAATTTAGTCCCCCAGCACCCAGGTCACCAATTCGGACCCAGAATTCCAAACTATGTTGAACCAGCAGTTAATGTTAAGTGCCTCACAGGGGCCAAGATTTCTGTCATAGAGGCTGCATTGGACCATGTCGCCAACGATGAAGTATGTACCTTATTGCTACATGTCGGCACTAATGATATTTATTAACAGCAATCTGAGGTATTAAAGCAGAACTTCATCTCTCTATGCACCAAAGCTAAAAGAAAATGTCGGAATTTAATTGTATCTGGTTTCTTACCAAGATTATATAGAGGGGATGTGATTTATAGCAGATTGCATTCCCTTCACTGCTGGCTAGAAACCTGATGTGCAAATAAAAGCATAGCGTTTGTGAACAATTGGGATGATTTTTTGGAAAGGCCTGGATGTTTCAGAAGAGATGGTCTTCATCCTAACTGGAGGGGATCTTATGTATTATTCCAAAATATGGCAGTAAAACTGCCTGGTTGACTGATTAGAGCACCATCCAGGCCGTAGTCATGTGATCTTAAATCACAGGCTGTTGTTTATCCCACCTGTTGTTTTCCTGAAGCTGTTACCCAAAACCCTTGTCGTGGGGCATCCAGTAAATTTAGTCTTGATACAAACCTTAAATTAATTGATAACCAAAAAATAAGCTGTATAATTAGACCAAGGGATAAAACCAGACCCTCCACCAGGGGCAGCTGTAATAGAAATTTGCTTCAAATTAAAACAAAAAATATATCACCAGTTCAAAAAGAACCATGCAGTTTTAAATGCTGTTTATTAAATATTCGCTCTCTTGGCAATAAAGCTGTTTTGGTAAATGATATTATATTAAGTACAAAATCTGTTCTGTGTCTTCTCACTGAAACCTGGCTTAGTAAATGTGACAATGTCACCCTAGCTGAGGCGCCATCAGATGGATACTCGTTACTTCATAAGTCTAGAGATTCTGGTCAAGGAGGAGGCCTTGGAATAATTCATTGTAACAAAATGCAAATCACTTCTAAAAATTTAGGCAACTTTACATCCTTTGAGGCATTCATTTTAAATATTAAAACAGATTCCAACACAATTTTAGTGCTAGTCTACAGACCACCAGGTACATATTCATTGTTCATGACTGAATTTAGCAACCTTCTATCTGATTTGGCAATAAATTATGATCACATAGTACTGATGGGGGATTTTAATGTACACATTGATATGGAAACTGACAGTATTAGCAAATGTTTTATTTATTTGTTAAATTCAGTAGGATTTTGCCAGATTGTTAAAGGTCCAACTCATAATCATAACCACACATTAGATTTATTTATAACTTACAAAGTTGAAATTAAAAATTTAAATATTTCTCCATTAAATGAAGTTATTCTCCGATCACTAATTAATTACATTTGATTTAGTCCTGCCCTTGCCAACGCACTCACAGATTAAAACAAAGACAGTGCGACATCTAGATTGTAATTCTGCTTCAAAATTTATAGATACCTTGAGTAAGTCGAGTGTAATTGTAGAAAACCATTTAGATCAGTTAACATTAAATGTAAACGTGGAAAACAATTTAGATCAGCTAATATCACATTATAATGTGACCCTGAGAGATGCTGTGGACACAGTGGCTCCCCTTAAAACAAAAGTGATCAAAGCACATAGAAACTCTCCCTGGTTTAATGAAAACACTCGAGCTCTTAAATTAGAGTGTCGAAAACTGGAGTGCAGATGGAGAACAACAAAGCTACATGTCTTTCAAATTGCATGGACAGAGAGTGTTAATAAATATTAAAAAACCCTCTTTAAACCTCACTCAGAATACTATTCTATATTAATAGATAGCAATAATAAAAACCCTCGGGTACTGTTTAGAACAGTGGCTAAATTAACAAATGGGAATTCAGATCAACAGTGCAAAATACCAACAGATATTAGCAGTACAGACTTTATAAACTTCTTTAATGAGAAAATTAAAAATATAAAATCCCAGATCTCTGCATCACAGCACAAACCAAATACTAGCTTAGCAGGCCTTGTCTCACATTGCATTCAGCACTTTAATAATTTTAATCCTGTAACTGAGCAGGAAGTCTTAACTTTAATTTCTAAAATGAAGCCCACTACTTGTTCCCTAGATTGAGTGGCAACAAAACTAGTAAAAAGTGCAATGGATGTTCTTGCAGCACCTATTCTAATAACTATCAATAGTTCATTATTGCATGGCACAGTACCTGATGCACTAAAAATGTCAGTCATTAAACCATTACTTAAAAAGTCAGACCTAGACCCACACATACTAAAAAATTATAGGCCTATTTCAAATTTACCGTTTCTCCCTAAAAATACTAGAAAAAGTAGTCGCCAGTCAGCTTCAGTCACACCTTACGCATTACAATTTATTTGAGAAATTCCAGTCTGGTTTTCGCACTGGTCATAGTACAGAAACGGCACTAACACAGGTTGTAAATGACATTCTGATATCCTCTGATGAAGGAAACTCAAGTGTAATTATGTTGTTGGACATAAGTGCAGCATTTGACACCATTGACCATTCTATTTTACTGCACAGGCAAGAAAATGATGTTGGGCTTACAGGCCCCATGCTCGCTTGGTTTAGTTCTTATTTATCAAATCGATTCCAATATGTACAGAAATGTGCTGACAGTACTCCATCATTATACACAGAAGTTCAATATGGTGTCCCGCAGGTCCCAGTACTGTTTTCACTTTACATGCTTCCACTGATCTCTCATTAGAAAACATAATGTTAATTTTCACTCGTATGCAGATGACACCCAGTTATACCTTTCATTTAAATCAAATGAAGTTTCTCAGATGTTGTCTTTAATCAGTTGTGTTAGCGAATTAAAGGAGTGGATGAATGAGAACTACTTGTCCTTAAATGCAGATAAAACAGAGATGTTAATTGTTGGAGGGAATGATGCTGATCACAACAATATTTTGTCATCATTTAACTCAGTTGGAATCCCCACTAATTCACTGAATCAGCCCGCAATCTAGGAGTTCTCTTTGACTCTAGCATGTCATTTAAAGTGCATATTACTAAGTTGTCCAAAACATGTTTCTTCCATCTTAAAAATGTTAGGAAATTAAGGCGCTTTCTAAATAAACAGGATTCTGAGAAATTAATTCATGCATTTATCTCTAGTAGGATTGACTACTGCAGTGCAGTGTTCACTGGCTGTTCAAACTGTTGTCTTTACAGCCTCCAGTTAATCCAAAATGCGGCTGCAAGAATTATTACAAGAACAAGAAAGTACGGACACATAACCATAGTTCTTAAATCCTTACACTGGCTCCCGGTTAAGTTTAGGGCAGATTTCAAAATCCTCCTTTTAACATATAAAGCATTAAATGGCCAAGGTCCGGGTTACTTGTCTGAACTTATCATGATTTACAAACCTGAGCGCACATTAAGATCTCAAGATGCCGGTCTGCTTATGATTCCAAGGATTAATAAAATAACAGTGGGAGGTCGAGTTTTTAGTTACAGGGCCCCTAAACTGTGGAATGGTCTGTCTGCTTCTATAATAGATGCCCCTTCAGTCTCAGCTTTTAAATCCCGGCTGAAGACTCACTACTTCAGTTTAGTATATCCTGACTAGAGCTGCTGATTAACTGTACATACTGCATCTCTGTTGTTAGTCATTAGCGCTAAAAGATAAGTAACAAGATAGATATAATTTGATACTAACCCTCACCTATTCTGTTTCTCTTCTCGGTACTCAAATGTGGCACTTGGTGCCATGGCCCACCTGCCAAGTTATTTTGCCTGCCTATGGTAAAGTCATCCCTGATGGAGGATTGCAGGAATCATGGGAAAGAGGGGTCCTTTCATCAGATTGGCTGGCCCAGCACTGTTTCAGCCGTGGAATGGCCAAATGGGGGAGGCAGCTTGATGGATGAGGTCTCCAGGACTCTAAAAATATCCAAATCTTATTATGTGATATTATCTACTGTTAAATTCTGCTCCGTACTTCTAAAATTTTTATTTTTATACTGTATTGAGGATTTGTTCTGTTCTGTGTATTGTATTGTATTGTATTGTATTGACTCCCTTCTTTTGACACCCACTGCATGTCCAACCTACCTGGAAAGGGGTCTCTCTTTGAACTGCCTTTCCCAAGGTTTCTTCCATTTTTCCCTACAAGGTTTTTTTGGGAGTTTTTCCTTGTCTTCTTAGAAAGTCAAGGCTGGGGGGCTGGCAAGAGGCACTTCCTGTGTGATTTTGGGCTATACAAAAATAAACTATGTATTGTATTGTATTATAACTGACCATGGACTATCCAGAGCTTTATTTTCAACAGAATGCTGCTGACTGAAGTTTTTGGTTTTCTCTCTTCTGTTGTGAACTAGCCATATTTCAACAATTAATGAAGTGATATTGCAATTTTGTTAATTTAACAATTATGTTAATAAGTTTCAAACTACTTTGTATCCTTATGTACTCATTATGTAATTAGTAAAGTCTGTATTTGTGTCTTACCAGGAATTTGTCTGTGGCTGCACTCAGCAAAGAATGCTATACAGAAACAAGCTGTATTAAAGTGTTGTAATAGTTGTAGTAATAATAGTAGAAGTATTGTTACAAGTGCAGTTACATTTTTATGACAAAATGTAATTATTTTTCAGTGATAAACAAGAATATATTAAAAATATAAAACTATTAAAAAAATTCATTTTATTTACAGTATATAGCACCTTTCCCATGCTCAAAGCACTTAATAGAAAACACAAATCAGATTACCTCATGTTCTCCTTTCCTCTGTTTCTATACCACTTGGTAAGTTAAACTCCTGGTTCTCTTATACTCTGTGGACAAAAAACTCTGTCTGAGGCAATATGACAGATTGCAGAAAGATAGCGAAGTGCTTTCTTATATACCTCACTTGTGAACCTGAAGTTTATGCACTGCCTGTGAACTTGTCACGTTGCTCTGCTCCTCAGTGCAACGTGCTGTACAAAAACAAAACAGCATGGAAAGTCAGGTCTTTCCTTTATGAAGCGTCAATGTCTGTCTGACCTCGGAAATGTCTTCCTAGGCAACAGGGAATTAACAACAGCTCTACGTCTTAGCTCCGTTAAAAGGGAGACATAAGGATTACATCGTACATGTGATAGAACCTAAAAGAACTTTAAATTAAGAAAATACACCATGTGCACATTAACACCCTTTTTTAAGGAGTTGAGTGTTTTGAGATCAACAAAGCCTATTATATTTCACAGCAGCTGGCAATACATCCTGCAGCAAAGCAGGAGATTAACTAGTTGAAGTTTTTAATAAAGAACAGCTGGCATAGTCTTTGGACTATGACATTCTGTATTAAAAGAATACATTCATGTTTTATATTTACTAACAAGACAAAATAGGCTCGGAACATTCTCAGTTATTCTTATTAAGCTGACTCTGCTTCTTTTGAACACTTCATTGACACCCACTGCAGGATCCATTTCTATTAGCTTGTACTTACTTTTGAAATGGCAGAAGTCTGCTCAGCCCACAATTTGTGTTCTTTTCTAGTGTGACTAACTCCAAGACTCTTTTTGTAATAGTATTTCTATTGTTTATATGTATACTTACAACTGAATAATCTTTTTATTTACATTGATCACGTTGAAGATTTTTTGCATGATAATAATATTTCTTTACATTTATATACCCTGTATTACTTTTCTTATTACTCAGAGTGCTTTACATAGAGAATGAGGAGCCACCTGGATGATGCCATAGCAGCCATTTTGCACCAGTACCCTCACCACACATTGTTAGGTGGAGTAGTGATGAGAGATAGTTAGTTATTTAGAAACAGGGGATGATTAGGGTGTCCGAATGACTAGGCCATGTTGAGCAATGTAGACAGGACATCGGGAACACCCTGCATTTTACCCAGAATGCCAAGGGATCTTTTATGACCACAGAGAGTCAGGACCTCAATTTTATGTTTCATCTGAAGGACAACACCATTTTACTAGACTTTCTCAAATCCCATCTTGACTAAAGTAGCATCTTAAATGCTTTGTATTCTATGTGTTCTTCTATGTGCTCTATGTGTAAACCATTACATGCTTCTTAAATGGGCTTTCTCTTATGCAGACAGAAAACAGAATACATTACATTCATGATATTACAACTCTCTGAACAATTTAAATACTAAGATGTATACTTGATATCATTTTCATGATGAAATGAATTAAATCATGTGTTAAATATGGGGGCGCAGTAACACAGTTATAGCGATGAGCTGGCACCCCGTTCAGAGATTGCTCCTGCCTCCCGAAAGATGCTTGCTGGGACATGCGCGATGAAGTAATTTAATGCAGCAGTACTATCTGTTTCAAATGTACCAACCCACAATTCCTGTTCTTCCTTTTCTTTCTCCACGAAACCAATCGTTGCACAATAAACTCTTTAATAAATATCAAGCCATCTGTAAGCTTAGAGCACAGATTCTTCAAAACTTTTAACGGACATTGAAATATCTTTGTAGTTTAATTATTCCATCCATCTACCCATCCAGGGTCACGCCAATCTTAGCAAGCATACCTACAGCACGAGGCAGGAACAATCCCTGGATGGGGTGCCATGTCCATACATTTAATTATAACAGTATACATCTATACTAATAAAAGGCAAAGCCCTCACTCACTCACTCACTCACTCATCACTAATTCTCCAACTTCCCGTGTAGATAGAAGGCTGAAATTTGGCAGGCTTATTCCTTACAGCTTACTTACAAAAGTTAAGCAGGTTTCATTTCGAAATTCTACACGTAACGGTCGATAACGGTCAACAACATCCACCATGTTGAACTTTCTTATTTACGGCCCCATCTTCACGAAATTTGGTAGGCGGCTTCCCTGCGCTAACCGAAACCGATGTATGTACTTATTTCGATGGTATGACGTCACTGTTGGCCGCCATATTGAACTTTCCAACATCACTAATTCTCCAACTTCCCGTGTAGGTAGAAGGCTGACCCCATCTTCACGAAATTTGGTAGGCGGCTTCCCTGCGCTAACCGAAACTGATGTACATACTTATTTCGGTGGTATGACGCCACTGTCAGCCGCCATATTGAACTTTCCAACATCACTAATTCTCCAACTTCCCGTGTAGGTAAAAGGCTGAAATTTGACATGCTCATTCCTTGCAGCTTACTTACAAAAGTTAAGCAGGTTACATTTTGAAATTCTATGCGTAATGGTCATAACGGTTGACAACGTTCGCCATGTTGAACTTTCTTATTTATGGCCCCATCTTCACGAAATTTGGTAGGTGGCTTCCCTGTGCTAATCAAAACCGATGTACGTACTTATTTCAGTGGTATGATGCCACTGTCGGCCGCCATATTGAACTTTTCAATGGTCTTTGTTACTTATGGGCCCATCTTCAAGAAATTTGGTATGCGGGTTCCCAACGCTAACTGAATCCTACTTACATACATATATACGTCCATAGCCTGCAGCTGGGTCACCATGTGAGGCGGCGTTGGGTCCCCCATCCCAACGCCTCCCACGTTGTTGGCTGCCGGCCTATATAAGGCCGGCCGTCGCTCTGGTCTCTACATTCCCTTCCTTGCTTCACCACGGGATTCACGTCTCCCTGCTGATAACTACAGCCTTTTTATTTAATCCACGGCTTCTCCGCTGTTTTGTTGTTCATTTATTACGATTATAGTTATTGTTTAGGTATTTTAGACTTACTTTACATTGTTCAGGTACCCATTTCCTTTATCATTCCAACCGTGCCCCCATTAACATGTCTATCAAGTTGATCACCATCGATCAAAGAACTGTCACTTACCGAGTGGTTTCCATGCCCGGAGATAGCACCTACCTTTTCCATTCTCTGTGTTACATATTGCACGGCCATATCAGGCTCACTCTTGATATCCGGAGGAACATTGTGTCTTATGTATTGAATGACTGGGACAGGTTCAAGGAGTAGACTGATGATGGTACAGGAGATAATTATACTACACAGGAGCACTATAAGAGTGAAATGCTTAAGCCCTACACCTATGGTTCTGCATGTGAGTTGATGGCTGCCACTGAATTGTTCGGTTGTTGCTTTCAAGTGTACTGAAATGGCCAAATATTTTATACCTTTCGACAACCGCCAGTGCCTCTTAAACATCTTAGAC
Organism: Polypterus bichir lapradei; assembly: GCA_026402145.1. NCBI lineage: Eukaryota > Metazoa > Chordata > Cladistia > Polypteriformes > Polypteridae > Polypterus > Polypterus bichir. The sequence goes on along the minus strand of JANRMT010062857.1, from coordinate 10,607,058 downwards.
TCACAGGTGACGATTTCAGTAGTGGACACTTTGATGTTTATGAATGTTGAAACTCTCAAAAGCTGGATGTGAAGTTATCGATGAAACTGGTTGTATGCTTACAATGCTTGACAGATGCCAAATGTCACTACAACACAAGTCCTGCAAATACTGTCGTAATTGAAACAAACCATGAAACTCAAACTGATTATGACAGCAGCAATCCAAGCTGTGAGATTTGAGACAAGATTACTTTTCACATGGCCAACTGTACGTTGCGTGCTCAAGAGTAAGCTCAGCGCACAGCTTAGTCATATTACAACCGGAGAGCCGAACTCACAATGTGGTATACAAAGAGATCCTTAACAAATAATTATTGGTATATTTTCTCTCAGTTTAAAAAGGTTTAATTTTCTTCTTAATAAAAATTTTAAGGCAGTACTTTGCCGCTGTGAAGCGTGGGTATTTTGCTATTATTTAAATAAAGCTAAAAATGTATCTGTATAATGTTATATACATACATTACTGCATTTCATCTTTAAAATATCAAGAGCTCTAAGAAGATAGCTCTTGGAAATCTAAATCGACTTAGACGTCAGTCATCATCATCTGTAAATACGCACTCTCTTATATAGAAACGAGTTTCTTTATTGTTATTGTATGGTAAAATGAGATTCAATATGCAAATCCTCCATAAACATATTTTCCTATAAAATGATAAAATAACTATTAATAATAATAATACAATAAAAACATTGAAAAGTATACAATATGAAAACATAAGTACAATGTACATGTACATATACTGCAGATAGTGCATAAAGTGGCTCTGGTTGTGCAATATTACAACTGTAGTGCAAGTTTACAGTAAGGTAATTGTAATTCTAAGTACAATCAGTTCTACCAGGAGCACTTGATGGACTCTTTGAGTGTGTTTATAGCTCTTGGGAGGAAACTGTTTCTGAACCTTGTGGTTCCTACTGGAAATGCTCTGAAGTGTTTGACAAATGGGATTGTTCAAGTAGACTGTGTGCATAGCTGAGACAGTGTGTGCTGTAAATGTTCTCCAGGGTAGATGCTGTATCCCGATAATCCTCTGTGCTCTCGACACAGCCTGCCATAGAGGTTTCTGATGAGCTGTTGTACAGCTGTGATTCTACACTCAGATACAGTGGGTTAAAAAACTCCCACTGGTGCACTCAGAGTAACAACATTAATGCAGCTGTGGTATTTAGAATAGTCTGGCCATTTGGTGTACCAATATATTGTTACAGAACAATTACTATCAGAGGCCTTAAATTTGTGAACGATATGTGGTTAATTTCAATGTATTTCGTAAGGCCACATCAGGGATGTGAATCTAAAAAAAAGGGAAAGCACACAGGAACAGTACCACTGCTTTAATGCTAGGTGCCACCAGTTTGCAAAAACAAGCAGAAACGTTCTTATTCACAGGGTCATGCTGGTGTAAGAATGTGCATGGCTTTACGCCAAGTTTAGTTTTTATACATCTCAAAGTGAGCGTGGAAACCGTATATACATGAGGCCCCAGAACCGTCCGGTTTTATGGAGCCCTGACTGGAAGGCCCTGGGCCGAGATTAGTTGTCCTCACTGGCCGGCTTCTCGGAGCTACAGGTGGAAAAAAAGAAACAGCTAGTGTGAGTGTGCCCTCCCTTCCCGGAGTAGTACTGATTACCTTGGCAGAGCCAGACAGTTGATCCTCAGGCACACATGCATGACATTAGTTAGTACAGAAGGTTTGTATTTGCTTTTTTTTTTTATTAATTTTATTGCATTCCATACAAATCAATCAAGTTTTTACAAAAAGAAAAATTGAGTTAAGGACAAATCGATCCCCACCCCTGAGAGAGAGAGCAAGCCAAACGGCGTGAAATTTAAGGCTTGTACCTAAATTAATAACTTCTCTGTGCTTTATGAGCTTATTTTAAAATATTACTGATTAGATCTTGCCATATTTTGAAAAAAGTCTGTATGGATCCTCTAACTGAGTATTTGATTTTTTTCCAATTTCAAATAGTATAACACATCAGTTTCCCACTGACTTAAAAGAGGAGAGTTTGGGTTCTTCTAGTTTATCAGAATAAGTCTGCATGCTAAAAATGTACTAAATGCAATCACAATCTGTTTGTCTTTCTCCACCTTAAACCCATCTGGTAGAATCCCAAACACAGCTGTTAATGGGTTAGGAGGGATTGTGAGACCAAGGCTGTCTGACAGGTAATTAAAAATTTTCATTCAGAATAATGTTAATTTGGTGCAGGCCCAGAACATGTGACCCAGTGAGGCTGGGACTTGGTTGCAACGTTCGCAGGTTGGATCATGCCCTGGAAACATTTTGGAGAGTTTTAGTCGAGGCAGATGTGCTCAATATATAATTTTGAGTTGTATAATTGTTTGCTTTGCCCTTATGGAGCGTGAGTGAATTCTCTGCATTGCTACTTTCCACTCCCTTTCTGATATATTAATTGAGAGATCTTTTTCCCAGTGTCCTCTTGCATCTTTGAAAGGGAGGGATTGTAAAATGATTTTATATATTGTAGAGATGGTGTCTAAGTCCTTGAGATTGAGCAATATTTTTTCCAGCATGGATGAGGGTGCAAGATGAGGAAAATCTGGAAGGTTCTGTTTAATAAAGTTCCTGATTTGAAGATAGTGAAAGAAATGTGTAGTTGGAATGTTAAATTTGGAATGTAATTGTTCATAGGATGCAAAGACATTGTCTATATAAAGATCTCTAAGCAAGTTAATTCAAAATTTTTTCCAGATATTAAAAACTGCATATGTTTGCGAAGGTTAAAAGAGGTGGTTCTCTTGTAGAGGTGCCAGAGATAGAAGCTTCTCCATCTTAAAATGCTTTCTACATTGGTTCCAGATTCTAAGTGAGTGGAGCACAATTGGGTTATTAGTATATTGCCGATAACGTGTGTTTATTGGAGCACAGAGCAAAGAATACAAAGAAGTACTGCAGAATTTTACTTCTATTGCGGACCAAGCCTGTGTATGTTCTTCTATTTGTGTCCAGGTTCTTATCGCCTGTATATCTGCTGCCCAGTAATAAAACTGAAAGTTAGGTAGAGCCATGCCGCCTTCTGCCTTTTGTCTTTGTAGGGTCGCTCTTTGGATGCGTGGATGTTTTGAATTCCAAATAAATGAGGTTATTGTTGAATCTAATTGCTTAAAGAATGATTTATTAATGTATATTGGAATGTTTTGAAATAAACAAAAGGAGCTTAGGAAGAATATTCATCTTAACAGTGTTAATTCTTCCAGCTAGTGTGAGATGAAGGGTTGACCATCTATGCAAGTCTTGCTTAATTTTTTTCCATGCAGACGGCGAAATTTTGTTGATAAAGAGCTTTATGTTTACTTGTGATGTTTACCCCTAGGTATTTAAACTGTTCTGCAATGATAAAAGGTAGGGTATCTAATCTAATATTATATGCTTGAGAATTCACTGGAAAGAGTACACTTTTATTCAGATTAATTCTGAGACCAGAGATATTTTGAAATTATGTGAGTGCTGTTAAGACTGCAGGCACAGAATTTTCTGGGTCCGATATATACAGTACCATATCATCTGCATATAATGAAATTTTCTGTTCCAGTCCTTCTCTGCTAATCCCCTTTATCTGATCAGTATTTTGACAATGTATTGCCAGTGGTTCAATGGCAATTGCAAACAGCAGCGGTGACAAGGGGCATCCTTGTCTAGTGCCACGTTCTAGTTTAAAGAAGTCTGAGCAAATGTTGTTGATGCAAACTGAAGCATCTGGATTAGTATACAGTAATTTAATCCATGCACAAATGTTCGGAGTAAACCCAAACTTCTCCAATGTAGTAAAAAGGTATTTCCATTCAATCATGTTGAATGCTTTTTCTGCATCCAATGATAATAATATTTCTGGGGTGTTTGATTTAGTTGGTGAGTATATTACATTAAACAGGCGTCAAAGATTTGAAGATAAGTGTCGGCCCCTAATAAATCCAGTTTGGTCTTGTGATATTACCGAGGGGAGCACTTTCTCCATCCTTCTAGCTATGATTTTAGAGAGTATTTTAACATCGTTATTCAGATGTGAAACTGGTCTGTATCATGCACATTGTAATAAGTCCTTATTTTGTTTTAGAAAAACGGTGATTAGTGCTTGGCGAAAGGTTTGAGGAAGAGATTGGTTATCTCTGGCTTCTGTAAATATTGCTAATAGGAGAGGAGCTAGCTGAGCGGAGAATTTCTTGTAAAATTCTGCAGGGTAGCCATCAGGGCCTGCTGCTTTCCCGCCTTGGAGTGACTTTATAGTATCTAGTAATTCTGATAACCCCAGAGGTTTCTCAAGTTCCTCCGCACTAAAAGTGTCTATTTGTAGTATTTGTAATGTATCCAGAAATGCATTAGACTGTGTATTGTCTTCTTTAAACTCAGTAGTATATAAGGATTTATAGTAGTCTCTGAAAGTGTGCATTATATTTTTGTGGTCGATGATTTTATCTCCGTTCGTGTTGGTGATTACTGAGATTGCGTTGCGCACTTCTTGCTTGTGAATTTGTTGAGCTAAAAGCTTATTAGCTTTCTCTCCATGTTCCTAGTAATGATGTCTGGATTTATAAATTAGTTGTTCAGTTTCTTTAGTTGTCAAGAGGTTTAGTTCTGAATGTAGAGCCTGCCTTTTCCTATGTAGAGTCTCGCTTGGTAGTCTGGCATGTTCTTCATCTATTCTAGTAATTTCACTTTTTATTTCTGCTACTTTCTTGGCTTCGAATTTATTTCTGTGGGAAAGATATGAGATAATCTGCCCTCTTAAGAAGGCCTTAAGAGTTTCCCGGAGTATTCCTGCAGAGATCTCGGAGGATGTATTTGTCTCTAGAAAGAATTTGATTTGTTTGGATATAAATTCTGTACAGTTCTTGTCTGTAATAGAAGCGGGTTGAGACGCCATCTGCGGGGTGAGTGTATGGGGCTTAGTAATTTTAGCTTCAAGATCATAGGTGCATGGTCAGAAATAATAATAGCATTGTATTTGCAAGATTTAATCATAGGCAAGAATTATTGTCTATAAAGAAGTAATCAGTCCTTGAGTAGCAATGATGTACTGGTGAGAAGAAAGAATATGTTCTTGAATTTGGGTTTAAAAACCTCCAGGGGTCTGATAAGTTGTGATCAGTTATAAACTTTGTAATTATCTTTGCAGTGTTAGATGCCGTTCCCCCTGTGGAAGAAGTCCTATCTAAAAGTGGATTTAGAACACAATTAAAGTCCCCAGCCATTATAACTTTATGAGTGTTCAGCATTGGGAATGGATGCAAATAAATTTTGTATAAATTCCTTATCATCGACATTAGGTGCATAAACATTTATCAAGATCATTTTACAGTTAGATAAGTCTCCCATGACCATTACATATCTCCCTTCAGGATCCAATACTACATCTGATGGTACTGTTCTATGTATGAGAATTCCCACACCTCTAATTTTCTTTGTAAAACTAGAATGGAACATTTGGCCAGTCCAGTCTTTTTGCAGCCGGAACTGATCCTTGCTTAGTAAGTGGGTCTCCTGTAAAAATACTATTTTAGCATTTAGACCTGTTAGGTAAGAGAGTACTTTCTTTCTCTTTAATTCGTGATTCAAGCCTTTAACATTCCAGCTCACGAAGTTAATTGTCCTATCATGGAGACATTGATTCTGAGTTTTTGATGTCATTTTGTAGTCTTAACTGGAAGTGAGACAGCTTTGGCCTTAATTTCCTATTTCCCCTAGAGTTGTTGCCATGCAGCTTATTATTACGTTGGTAGTTATAATTATAAAGATTGAGGATAGATTAGGTATAGATCAAGCCTGCTCTCTTTCTCTCCCCCCCTTAACCCCCCACCCTCTCTTTTTGCCTCACTAAGTGAGGCTAGAACCCACTTCACACAGTCCCAGTCCTCTGACATACCCAGAGACAGAGCACGTCAAAAGCAAAACAAGCCCCCACGCAGCGGCGTTTTAGGGTTAAAAGATAGAGATATCTATTACCAATATAGTCTAAAAAAAAAAATTGTGCACTTAAAATATATATAGTCTTCAGCAATCTTAGTGCATTAAGATAATATACCCAGATAATAAACCCGGGGGATGGTGTTAGAAATTTGTCCAGAATAAGCATAATAATTCTTAATGCAATAATAGCAATAACAATAAACCAAGGGTATGATGTTGAACAGTCTTGTTTAGGGTAGAGATAAAATAATTAGCTAGAAAAAGAAAAAGAAAAAGTAATTAAGCACAATAAAACATAAACAGTGCCCTAGTAATACTAAGTAATAATGAGAATATATGATGATAAAAACCCGTATTTTAAACAAATAGATCAGACAGTAGATTATTAGTCCTTGCTATATCATTAATGGCCATGCCTCACTATTAAGTATTAGAATAGTCCCGGGATCAGCTTTCTTAATTCCTTTTCTGCTTCTTCCTTGCTTGCGAAGACATAGAATTGACCTTGCAATTCCACTTTCAGTTTGGCCAGATATAAGAGGCTGTATTTGAGGTTGGCTTGCCGTAACTGCTGTTTAATGTTGTAGAAGGCTGCGTGTTTAGTAGCTGCTGCTGGAGAGAAGTCAGGGAAGATACGAATGTGGTTATTTTCTTATATATTATCTTGCTTGTTTCTGAGGAGTGCCATCACCTTTAGCTTAAATGATAATCTTTCAAAGCGAATAATAAAAGATCTGGGTCTAACGGTATTTGATCCGCGTACGCGGTAAGCTGCTGCTATCTCAGATTCTGCTTTAAAGTCCTCCCCGATTATTTTAGAGAAAAGTTCAGCTGTGAATTTCACAGGGTTTGGACTTTCTCGATTCTCAGGCAGACCTTCAATTCTGACATTATACCTTCTGCTTCCATCTTCCAAAGCAGCCAGTCTGTCTCCGAGACTTTTGCATTCGGAGCTGACATTTACTGCTTTTTCTTCAGCACTGGCAGCTAAATTTTCGGCTATTTCAATCCAAGTCGCGATTGTCTCCTTGAGATCCTCCAATTGATCAGTAAGCGTGCTCAGTTTAACCGAGTTTTCCTGAATGTGCTCTTCAATTTTACCCAGCACCTGTCGCAGCTCCAGTTGCGTTTCCTGTTGCAGCACCAGCCACTGTGTTTCGTTTGCCTGTTGCAGTTCCTGTCGCAGCCATTCATTTGCCTGTTGCAATTCCTGTCTCAACTCCTGTCTCAGTTTCTCATTTGCCTTTGCCCTTGCCTTCTCATTTGCCTTTTCGCTTTTCTTTATATCTTGCATGAGCTCAGCGAACATCACCTGCAGTTTAGACATTTCAATTGTGCTTTCTTGTACCGTAGGTGAAGCGGCAGGCTCTACTGTAACCGGTGTCCCTGCTGTTCCTGGTTCGGGTGGAGTAATTGAAGCCGTGGACTGCAAGGCCTTTTCCAGTTTCAGGTGATCTTCTCTGATCGGCGAGCTATCGAGATCTGCACTCACGATCGTACATTTGCTCCCCTTTTCGCTCTCAGCCGGCGACGATGTAGCGGAACATGGTCCCGAGGAGTCTGTACTTTCACCCATCTGATCCAGGTCTGTCTCTGAAAGGCCATATCTTGAACTAGGGCTTGTTGATCTTAGCTTGGGTGCAGCTTTAGTTTTCGATTCTTTCGGACCCCCTTTCTTGTTGGCCATGTTTATATATGCTTACATATACTGTAGCAGTCCCCTCGGGTTGAATAAATACAGGATATCTCAGGATAATAAGCAAATAATATGAAAAATAACACCGCTGCTAGCGGAGCTCCACTTCAGACATCCATCTCTCGCATCAGACGAGACCAACTCCAAAAGGTTAGTATTGCTTCTGAGAGAGTTGTGACCACTACAGATGCAGATTCAAAAGTGAAGAACCACTTACAGTGGCTGAAGGTTTTATTTATCAGTTTCCCTAAAGAGGTAGAGGTTCCTGGGGTGGAGTGTAGGTGAAGTCATTCGTCTTCTGGCAGGGGTTCCCCTAAACTGCAGATGCAAAGTAAAACTGTGTTACTGACAGCTCCCCCTCTTTACTCGGGGTGGAATTACATACCTGATCAGAGCCCTGAAGATGTTCCCTAAGAGCATGTGCTTGACTATTATATAAGTTATTATATATTTATAGAAAGAGAGAGAGGAGTATATAATCTATACACAGTGTTTATTATGTTATGGAATTTGTTATTATGATTGGCTGTTTAGTTGTCTTATGTTCTGTGGACAGAAACTGTTGCTGATTCTACTGGTACAAGTGCCAATGGCACAGTACCATTTACCAGAATAAAGTATTGAGAAACGTGACTGTACAGGATGTCATTAATTATCCTGTATAGTATGTCAAGAGTAAAAGGCAGCAGGGAGCCTGTAACATTCTTTACCACCTTCACCATCCTCTGCAGTGCTTTACGATATTGAGCTAGCTGGTGCCATACCAGAATGTGATGCAGCCAGTGAAGCTGAACTCCACTGTGCATATGTAGAAGTTAGAAAGAACATGTGGAAAAATCAGTGCTTTCCTCAGACACATATTAAATGCATAGATGTACACTGAGCTTCATAAATTCAGCACAGAAATGCACTCACCATAAAGTGAAATACACAAACAGTGCAGTGAAAACCCACACTATATTGGGGCTCACACTCAGCTTCTGGAAGGCCACCAGAACTTTTTAGTTTCACTCAAATCAAAGTTATCATTTGAAGATAGCACTTGATGGCATTCAAACATAACATTTTCATAGTTAGCTTGTTGTTGGAGTCATGCTGTCCAACTCTGACATTTCTACCTTTGCATATTTTATTTTCCATAGAAAATTTTACTTTGTTTTTAATATTGAGTTCAAAATAGCAGAAACAAATTGTAACAGTTAAAAAGCCAGCTTTATAAAATAAGGTGCTCTGCTTTCACCTCTTCATATTAAAAAATACAGATACTAATGTAGTTTATCTTGCTTTTTAAAAAGCCATGCAATTGTGTTCTCGGTGTATGGAGCTCTTTAAAATTAAAATTTAGTGATTGGTAGCAGACATTTAAGGAAGTACTGTTCATTTTCAGTATGTTTATAATCAAGTAAAATAAATTAAACAAGAAAAGTGCAAATAAAATTAACATATATTATTCTTGTGCATTGTAAGTTTTATTATTTATTATTATTATTGTTATTATTATCTGTATTTTTATTTTTAATATTACTTTTTTCTGACGTTTACAGAAAGGTAAAATCCATAATCCTTCTGTAGACAAACAGATTTTAATTAAATATTATGTTCCATTAGGTCCAAAAATGAGTTAGAATTGGGTTTTAATTAAGTAACTGGCTGAAAAAAACATGGAGCCACAGAATCACTGTGAGAAATAGTTTGAGAGTTGTATTGTACATTAATAGCAAAAATGAAAAGGAAAGACACATGCAATGGCCCTTAAGTAGACAAATACTCTGCCAGAGAATGAATTTCCACAGATTCCACATTAAACGTGGCAACACAGATGTTCCTGTAGCGGCCCACTTCAACAGCCATGGACACTGTGAGAGGGACTTTAAAGTCACAGTGCTTATAGGCAACTTCAAAACACAGCAAGAGATAAAAGAATGGTAAGTGAAACTCATGCTAAAATTTAATACATTACAACATGGTTTGAATAAAGACAAGAGTTTTATGGCCAGATATGAGGATTGTTTACATCTCTCAGAATGATACAGACAACCTGTCTACAGATCCACATTGTTTTGAAAAACTCATTACAAACTTCAATAGATTTTCTTGGACAGTTATCTTATCCAAAGATCTTGACTATACATTGTTCTTCTGTCTCTTGTAAAATTAACCCTAGCCTGAATGAATGTATTATTTTTTTACATTTAAAATTTCTCATTTAAAGATTTACCATTGTTGTTTCTTGTCCTAGTGTGTATATAAACACAGGGAACTCTAGTTTCTGTATTACATCTTGCCTGAAGAAGGGGCCTGAGTTGCCTCGGAAGCTTGCATATTGTAATCTTTTTAAGTAGCCAATAAAAGGTGTTATTTTTCTTGGCTTTTCTCTAGATTTTAAAAGAAATAAATAATGGAGGGCGGCACGGTGGTGCAGTGGGTATTGCTGCTGCCTCACAGTTAGGAGACCCGGGTTCGCTTCCCGGGTCCTCCCTCTGTGGAGTTTGCATGTTCTCCCCGTGTCTGCGTGGGTTTCCTCTCACAGTCCAAAGACATACAGGTTAGGTGCATTGACAATTCTAAATTGTCCCTAGTGTGTGCTTGGTGTGTGGATATGTGTGTGTGCACGCCCTGCGGTGGGCTGGCACCCTGCCCGGGGTTTGTTTCCTGCCTTGCACCCTCTTTTGGCTGGGATTGGCTCCAGCAGACCCCCGTGATACTGTAATTAGGATATAGCGGGTTAGATAATGAATGGATGGATAAATAATGAGGGCTATGTGCCACTGGGTGATTTCAAACCTGACTGACTTATGACAGGTAAGATAATAAGATACAAATGATAAGCAGTCTTTTTGTTTTAATAAATGGGAAAACCTTGCAGAAAACATTTAAATAAATTATATGCAAACTTCTACAATATGTATCTGTAATCACCCCTTTGTAATTTTCCTAATGTTAACATTAATGCTTTGTTTTTCTCCATCCACAAGACATATGCCAGCATGCCAAGTGAAATGAAAATCTCAGCTTTTATGTCCAAAGAAAGTTCAGTTGTAACAGAATAAATCAAAATAAAGGTGTTCATTAATACTGAGGGCCATGTACTCAGATACTAGAACATGTGTGCCATCTCCCCTTGATCCTGTACTGGAAAAACAGAAATAACAAATGTACTTTTAAAAAAGAATAATAGAATATTTATGTTAAGTAATTTAATATACCTTGAAATAGATTTTTTTCTAGCGCTAGTGGTATCATCTTGTATGTAAAAGTTGAGAATTCTTTGTTAGGCTATATTGCTGAAACCTAAGTACTGAAAAAAAAAGAACAAAAATATTGTCCAGATAAATGATATTTAAGAGCTATTGTAATACACCTTTGCTAATCAAAATCTTAGGAACATTACACTAATACTGGGTAGGGATTCATTTTGCTTTCAAAATGGCCTCAGTTCTTTATACCATTGATTCCACAACATGTTGGAAACATTCCTTTGAGATTCTGATCCATGCTGGCATAACTGCATCACACAATTTCTAGAGATTTGTCAGTTGTACATTAATGCTGCAAATCTCCTGTTCTGCCACACCCCAAAGATGTTCTGTCAGATTTAGATCAGGTGGCTGTGAAGGCCACTGAAGAACACTGAACTCCTTATCATGTTCATGAAGCCAGTTTGAGACAACTTTTACTTTTGGGACATGGTGTATTATCATACACCATGCTGGGAGTAAGATGGATGAACTCCTGGCCATGAAGGGATATACATGGTCAACAAAAATACTCAAATATGCTGTGGCTTTCAAGCGATGATTGAGTGGTATTAATGGGCTTAAAGTGTGCCAAGAAAACATTCCCCACTCAACTACAGCACCACCAACACCCTTGATGGATTGGATAATACAAGACTGGTTTTGTGCATGGATTTATATTGTTACTGTCATATTTTGACCCTATTGTCTGTGTGCTTCAGCGGAAATAGAAATTCATCAGACCAGGCTATGTTTTTCAAGTCTTCAACTGTCCAGTTTTGGTGGGCCCGTGCCCACTACAGCCTCAGCTTTCTTTTGTGGCAGACAGGAGTGGAATCTGACATGGTCTTCTGCAATTGTAGCCTATCTGTTTTAAAGTTCAACATGTTTTTGCATTCTGAGATGCTTTTCTGCTCACCTCTGTTGTACGGAGTGGTTATTTGAATTACTGAAGCATTTCTGTTAGCTGAGATCAGTTTGGCTATTCTCCTCTGACCTCTCTTATCAACAAGGCATTGTCCATCTACAGAAATGCCACTCACTGGATGTTTTTTGAACCATTATGAGTAAACTGTAGTGAGTGTTGTTCAAGGAAATCCCAGGAGATCAGCAGTTATAAAACTACTCACACCAGATTCTCTGGCACCAACAGTCATGCCAGGGTTGATATCATTGACATCACATTTTTCCTCATTCTGGCATTTAATGTGAACATTAACTGAAACTTCTGACTTGTATCTGCGTATCTGAGTCTCTATGCATGGATAAGCATGCAGGTGTTCCTAATAAATTTCTCCACCATTATATACATAAAATATACACTACTTGTCAAAAGTTTTAAAACACCTCAGTTTTTCCAATATTTCTTCTAATACAATCAGTTGAAATGCAATGAATGGCCTAAAATAAAAAGGTAAGCAGTAATCTGCAAGAGGTTTAAAGTTTAGGTTACCAAAAACTGAAAAAAAGGAAATTTCAGAATATTACAAATGGGTCTTCTCCAGGGAATAACTAATAGGTTACAACCTACAGATGTTCAGCACCTAGTAAAGTAAATTAAGGCTGTTGGTCCAGATGACATACCTATGGAAGCATGTGTTTAGGAGAGATGACAGTGGAGTTTTTAACCAGGTTGTTTAATGGAATCTTGGAAAGTGAGAGGATGCCTGAGGAGTGGAGAAGAAGTGTACTGGTGCCGATATTTAAGAATAAGGGGGATATGCAGGACTGCAGTATCTACAGGGGAATAAAATTGATGAGCCACAGCATGAAGTTATGGGAAAGAGTAGTGGAAGCTAGGTTAAGAAGTGAGGTGATGATTGGTGAGCAGCAGTATGGTTTCATGCCAAGAAAGAGCACCACAGATGCAATGTTTGCTCTGAGGATGTTGATGGAGAAGTTTAGAGAAGGCCAGAAAGAGCTGCATTGCGTCTTTGTGGACCTGCAGAAAGCATATGACAGGGTGCCTCGAGAGGAGCTATGGTATTGTATGAGGAAGTTGGGAGTGGCAGAGAAGTACATAAGAGTTGTACAGGATATATACGAGGGAAGTGTGACAGTGGTGAGGTCTGCTGTAGGAGCGACAGATGCATTCAAGTTGGAGGTGGGATTTTATCAGGGATTGGCTCTGAGCCCTTTCTTATTTGCAATGGTGAAGGACAGGCTGACAGACGAGATTAGACAGGAGTCCAAGTGGACTATGATGTTTGCTGATGACATTGTGATCTGTAGCGATAGTAGAGAGCAGGTTCAGGAGATCCTGGAGAGGTGGAGATATACTGTAGAGAGGAGAGGAATGAAGGTCAGTAGGAACAAGACAGAATACTTGTGTGTAAATGAGAGAGAGGTCAGTGGAATGGTGAGGATGCAGGAAGTAGAGATGGCGAAGGTGGATGAGTTTAAATACTTGGGATCAACAGTACAGAGTAATGGGGATTGTGGAAGAGAGGTAAAGAAGAGAGTGCAGGCAGGGTGCAATGGGTGGAGAAGAGTGTCAGGAGTAATTTGTGACAGACGGGTATCAGCAAGAGTGAAAGGGAAGGTCTACAGGACGGTAGTGAGACCAGCTATGTTATATGGGTTGAAGACGGTGGCACTGACCAGAAAGCAGGAGACAGAGCTCGAGGTATCAGAGTTAAAGATGCTAAGATTTGCATTGGGTGTGACGAGGATGGATACGATTAGAAATGAATACATTAGAGGGTCAACTCAAGTTGGATGGTTGGGAGACGAAGTCAGAGAGGCGAGATTGCGTTGGTTTGGACATGTGCAGAGGAGAGATGCTGGGTATATTGGGAGAAGGATGCTAAGGTTAGAGCTGCCAGGGTAGAGGAAAAGAGGAAGGCCTAAGCGAAGGTTTGGAATGGATGTGGTGAGAGAGGACATGCAGGTGATGAGTGTAACAGAACAAGATGCAGAGGACAGAAAGATATGGAAGAAGATGATCCGCTGTGACAACCCCTAATGGGAGCAGCCGAAAGAAGAAGAAGTTGAAGCAAACAATTTGAACATCTGTCCCAACCTCTGTTGATTACTTAAAAACCCTCTGTCTGTCTTAAATTGATAGATTTGGAACAGACTCTATCACTACTGTACACCCTCTGAAGTACTACTTGGACAATATTACACTGTAGAAAGTTGTACATTCCAGTGATAATGGCAAGGAAACAGTAATTAACAAATGAAATGAGACAGAACATCATTACCCTTTGAAGTGTAGGCCTTTCATTTAGTTTTTATTATTTAGGGAGAAAAAAAATCCAAACCTACATGGCCCTGTGTGAAAAAGTAATTGCCCCCTTGTTAAAAAAATAACCTAACTGTAGTGTATCACACCTGAGTTCAATTTCCGTAGCCACCCCCAGGCCTGATTACTGCCACACCTGTTTCAATCAAGAAATCACTTAAATAGGAGCTGCCTGACACAGAGAAGTAGACCAAAAGCACCTCAAAAGCTAGACATCATGCCAAGATCCAAAGAAATTCAGGAACAAATGAGAACAGAAGTAATTGAGATCTATCAGTCTGGTAAAGGTTATAAAGCCATTTCTAAAGCTTTGGGACTCCAGCGAACCACAGTGAGAGCCATTATTCACAAATGGCAAAAACATGGAAGAGTGGTGAACCTTCCCAGGACTGGCCGGCCGACCAAAATTACCCCAAGAGCGCAGAGACGACTCATCCGAGAGGTCACAAAAGACCCCAGGACAACGTCTAAAGAACTGCAGGCCTCACTTGCCTCAATTAAGGTCAGTGTTCACGACTCCACCATAAGAAAGAGACTGGGCAAAAACGGCCTGCATGGCAGATTTCCAAGACGCAAACCACTGTTAAGCAAAAAGAACATTAGGGCTCGTCTTAATTTTGCTAAGAAACATCTCAATGATTGCCAAGACTTTTGGGAAAATACCTTGTGGACTGATGAGACAAAAGTTGAACTTTTTGGAAGGCAAATGTCCCGTTACATCTGGCATAAAAGGAACACAGCATTTCAGAAAAAGAACATCATACCAACAGTAAAATATGGTGGTGGTAGTGTGATGGTCTGGGGTTGTTTTGCTGCTTCAGGACCTGGAAGGCTTGCTGTGATAGATGGAACCATGAATTCTACTGTCTACCAAAAAATCCTGAAGGAGAATGTCCGGCCATCTGTTCGTCAACTCAAGCTGAAGCAATCTTGGGTGCTGCATCAGGACAATGACCCAAAACAC
Source organism: Polypterus bichir lapradei (assembly GCA_026402145.1). Lineage (NCBI taxonomy): Eukaryota > Metazoa > Chordata > Cladistia > Polypteriformes > Polypteridae > Polypterus > Polypterus bichir. The sequence goes on along the minus strand of JANRMT010062857.1, from coordinate 10,591,937 downwards.
ACCAGCAAATCCACCTCTGAATGGCTGAAGAAAAACAAAATGAAGACTTTGGAGTGGCCTAGTCAAAGTCCTGACCTGAATCCAATTGAGATGCTATGGCATGACCTTAAAAAGGCGGTTTATGCTAGAAAACCCTCAAATAAAGCTGAATTACAACAATTCTGCAAAGATGAGTGGGCCAAAATTCCTCCAGAGCGCTGTAAAAGACTCATTGCAAGTTATCGCAAACGCTTGATTGCAGTTATTGCTGCTAAGGGTGGCCCAACCAGTTATTAGGTTCAGGGGGCAATTACTTTTTCACACAGGGCCATGTAGGTTTGGATTTTT
>JANRMT010062857.1:10468095-10591210 GCA_026402145.1 Polypterus bichir lapradei | reverse complement strand
TATATATATATATATATATATATATATATATATACACACATATAGGAGCCCCCACAGACACAGTAAAGCACCACATGTTAAATGAATAAAATAAAGGTTTTTATTCTTCCAAAGCACCTCTTCTCAATCTTCTTAGTAATAAACCACAATTGTACAATAGATGAACACAACAAACTACCAATTCTTTCCACTTTCCGTCATCCAGTGTTGCCCACTTCCTCCGGACTCTGACTCTAAGAGCTAGGAAGCAGACACCTTTTAAAGTGAACCTGGGAGAACTTCGAGTGATGTTACGTGGCCAGTTGGAAGCACTTCCAAGTACAAGAAAGCTAGGGAGATCCTAAACCGGCAGGGCCTTCTAACATCTCCCAGGGAACCCTACAGGGCTTCACTTCCGGACTTCAACTTCCATGCAGTCCTGTAGGCATCCAGACTGGGGGCTTCATGTATAAACGGTGCATACACACAAAAATGTTGCATACACCCGCTTCCACGCACACTTTGAGATGTATAAAAACTAAACTTGGAATAAGGCCATGCAAATTCTCACGGCAGCCTCACACCATACATACGCATGTATCTGCTTGGTTTTGCAAACTGGTGGCACCTAGCATTAAAGCAGTGTTACTGTTTCTGTGTAGTATCCCTTTTTTCTTACATTCACATTCATGATGTGGGATTTATCAAATACACAGAAATTAATTGCATATTGTTCACAAATTTATTCACTTAATTGTAATCATTCTATAACAATATAATGGTACACAGAATGGCCAAATTATTCCAACTACCATAGCTGCTTTAGCGTTGTTAGAAGACATCGCAGATGGAAGAATTATTAGAAAGTGTGTATTTAGAGATGATGATGACTAGCTTTAAGATGATTTTAATTTTCAAGAGTTACCCTCTTGGAGCTACTGTATGTGCTGAACTGCACCAGCTTTACAAAGGCAGACTTTGAGGAATGGTGCTCTACCTGCTCCTTTTAAAGTTCTGTCCACTCTTGGGTTTTAAGCCACTGGAGCTTTTCAGCTTGCTATCTGATCAGGTATTTCACAATTATCCCTGAGTCGTGCCATGCCAGCTGTATGGGATGGTATTATTTGCTTGTCATTCAGATATATAAGATTTCCTTACACTGTGGTTGAACTGGAAAACATAAAAGCACAATTTGCAGCAACATTTGGTTTTCCAAATATAATTGGAGCAGTCAACTGCACACACATTGCTATTGCAATGAAGCTGGACAAGTTACATCAGCCAGGGATGAATCACCAAAAGAATGAGTTGGCATTACATCATCAATAGCAGGAAAGGTTATAAAAATGGCAGCTCCGCACAGTCACAGGTGATTTTTCCAACTAGTGCGGTAAAAGGCAAGCAGTCCTTTTAAGGATAGCGAGTCATCTCAAAGTGCCATGTAATGAGCAGAGAATCTATCTGTTATGGTGCTCAGTGCCAACGCTACACTATAAAGACGCCTTCACAGATTGAATTTCCTTATGTAAATTGAAAGCGTTTCCACTGTACGCTGCTCTGTAGTCCACCAAAAGTGTGTCGCATTATGTAAGTATGTAGCCTGTTGCATAATGTGGAACATAATTGTGGCATGCCCGTACCTGAAAAGATGTGGTATGATGAACCTGACCCTGATCCACCAAATGATCAGCCAGATCAGAAAGCATTACAACTTCGTTTGAATGCAATTAGCAGAATGTAAAAACAAGGGATTACATGCAGCATTTATCTTTTAACCAATTCATTTTGTGGTCAATATCACAAAGTACATCCTTTATATGCCTTAGTCCATTGGCCACATCTCTTACAAATGTATTGCATTTTGTGAATCTTGAACAGAGTCCTTCAGCAAACAGCCAGATGATCACTCTGCAATTTCCAAGGCAGAGGTTTGTATGCAGCCAGTGACAGAAAATGTGTTGGGCACAGCAGCACCATCACTGTCTGGAGTAGTGTCCTCTGCACGGGGTTCAGCTTTTGTAATATTTTCTGAAAAATATTAAACAGATGGTGGGCTACGACTTGCTTTTTCACGTTGACTTTGATATTTGACTACTATTTCATTTCAGGTACTGTTTGACTTTCTAAATTTGAACATTCGAGTGTCTCCACCATGATGTATTACTCCATCAATTTCCTTTTGTTGCTTATACCGCTGCTTAAGCCAACAAATAATATTTTTCCCTGCCTCCACTTTGCATTCGCTGAAATTCTTCATTTTTCCATGTGCTTTTGCCATTGCCTTTTAACAAAACATTGAACAGCTATTTATTGATTTGCTTATTGAAATATGCCAAATTCAGGGAGGAGTCAGGGTGGGGCTGAAGGTGCATGCATGAACATTAAAACTCATGTTGATTGGGATTTTTAAACAGAATATGCATGAGACTTTGCTCTCACACAGTTTTATGCATCTCAATTTTTTTGTGCGCACACACATGTCCTGTTTTGTCTGTACATGATGTTTTAGTGTAAAGTCCAGACACAGCTTTATACATCAGGCCCTGGGACTCTACATGAGGCACACTGCTACCTAGAATGGTGGAGAATGAATTTCTTCCCTGCTGGTACTTGACGTCTTTGGGCATCCCAATCAGGAATCATAAGGCATCCTGGCTGGGTATCACCCTGACTTATTCCATCCTTTTGTTATGGCATCCTGGCCGGGTAAGGAATTTTCCTCCATCCTGAACGAGATGCCCACTTGTCCTCTGGGGCATCTCCAATATGTGTTGCCTATAAAAAGCACCCCTTGGAAGATTTCACATTTTATTATTATAAAACATTAAATCACAGAATATTTAATTTGCCTTTTTTGACATAGACCAATAGAAAAAGACTATTGCCAAAGTGAAAACAGATCTCTGTAAAGTGGTCAATGCGCATTACAAATATAAAACACCAAATAATTGATCACATAAGTATTCACCCATGTCAAGTCAGTTGTCAGTTGTGCATGGGTCTAACTCTCTCTCTCTCTCTAACAGCCTTGAACATTCATTTTTCTCCATTCTCCTTTGCAAACTGCCCAAGCACTGTCATGTTGGATGGTGATTGTGAGTGAAGTCCAGGCTCATATTCTGGACCTGAAGATCTGGTCACTGACCTGTCCATTGCATGTTATTTTTAAGCCATTCCTGTAGACCTTTCCTGTTATGCTTGAGGTTGATGTCTTCCTAAAAGAAACCTTCTCCAAGGTGTGGATCACAACAACATGATGCTGCCACCGCCATGCTTTATGGTGAGAACTGTGTATTTTAGATAATATGGAGTCTGTGGCTTACATCAAACATGGCATTAAGTCTGATGGCCAGAAAATGTAATTTTGCTTTCATCAGATCAGAGAATCTCATTCCAACTGACTTCAGAGTCTCCCATATGCCTTCTGGAAAACTCTCCCAGAGATGACATGGATTCCTTTTTTAATGGCTTTCTCATTGCCACTATCTCAGAAACTTATGACTGGTTTCACTATGTACTAAGACAACAGTTGCTGTATGCACAGTCTCCCTAATGTTAAATAGTGTAGCTTATCCCTCCTTCAGAGTGGTCATAGGTCTTTTGGTGGCCTCCCCCAGTAATCTTCTTCTTTCAAATTACTCAACTTTTGTGGATGGCCTGCTCTAGTAGATTTACAGCTATGCCATACTTTATCCATTTCTTGATGAGTGATTTAACTGAATATTCACTGAGTAAGATATTTTCTTGTCTGCATCCCCTAACTTGTACTTTTCAAGTACCTTTTTACAGAGTTGCTTGTAGCATTGTTTGGGTATTCATTATGTGGTTTCAGTTACTAACTCACCACATGTTGGACCTTCCAGGAAAGAGGCATTTTTATTAAAATCAACTGAAACCCCTTAACTGCAGACAGGTGACCTCCATTGAATTAATTATGTAACGTCTAAAACCAACTGGCTGCACCAGTTAAGATTTAGGTGTGTCATATCAAAGAGGGTAAATACTTATGTGATCAATTACTTTGTTTTTAAAGTATATTTCTAATTAATTTAGACCACTATGCAGGGATCTGTTTTCACTTTGACATTAGAGACTTTTTCTATTTATGATAAGTGCCAAAAAAGCCAAAACACTATTTGGCATCAGTTTAAAGAAACAATTTGAAAAACTTTAGTATGGTGTTTGTTTGAAGTCAGAATAACAAGGAAGTAAATTGATTTAGTTTCACCAACCCATAGTAAAAAAAAGAAAAATCATCCACATTCATTAAACTCAAAGTGTTGGTTTCCAAAAGAGGGCTGGATTCATTTTGAGAAATTTGGTAGATAGGTCCATAATTATAAAGTTTGAAGAAAGTGATGGAGCTTAGGTACTTTTTAAAATGTTATTTACATTACTTAAACATCTAAAGCAAAATGGTTTAGTCATATATTGTCTACAGCAATAAATTAGATGGATTACCAAATATCCCTAAGGCAGCTAAACTAAAAATGTAATGACCTAAATGTGACCTGGAATTGAACATACACTCTGTGTGTTAAATATACATAAATAGCCCTCCTCAGAAGAGCTTAAGATTATGAGCAGAACTGAATGCGTAGGTCAAAGGATAAACAATATATAAGTAAACACAAACACATAATCAGGAGCTAGTTAGGTACCTGGCAGCAAAAAACTGGACCATGAAAAGAAACCACAGTGTCTTGTGAAATTCAAGCAAACACAATGAACATACAGACCTTACAACAATTCACAGCTCCTATCAAAGTGGGATCCAAGAGCAATGAGCAAGCAGGGGTTACCTGCAGCCCTAGTTCAATAGTACTCAAACGTAATGTGAAAGATGACCTCTTCTAGCATTTTCCCAGAATGCCCTCAATACTTATTTGAATCTCCTGGGTGTAAATCAGCACATTCTCTGTCCATCTGAGCTAACTCTTCACTAAGTATTGTCAAGCACATATAGCCATAGCTCAGATAACCTAGCTATAAACTCAGTCAAAGAGTCAAGGCACCTTGGCAGCAGGCATATTTAAAAGCAACATTGTGATAGAATTTTGTTATAGAGCATCTACAGTTGGCATGGAAATCAAATACAAATTCACATCATGTAGACCTTCATATTCTATCTTACCCTTCCAGGTATCTCCAAATTATCTAAGTAGTTATTAAGCACATAAATGCAAACAACAAAGTTAAACCCTTGCCTGGCTAGGACACCGTTGTATTGGAAGGATCGGAGGAGAGACTGTGTTCTGTCTTCTGAGACTAGAGGAAGCTGCCCTGGCTTGTTGTACGGCCACGGGTTTGGAGCTTAGAAGTTCCATCCTGCTGGGGCCTGTGGCCACCGCCAGAGGGCACTTGGATTTTGTTGGAGCCCTATATTGCTGCACTTCTGCCACACCTGGAACATTTATAAAAGGAGTCAGCAGCCACTATTCGCCAGAGTCGGGTGGAAGAGGACAAAGCTTATGGAAGGAGAAGTGATGGTGTGGAAAGGCGAAACGAAGAAGAGAACCTGGGGTTCTTTAATGAAGAGCTGTGCTGTAAGGGTGAGAAGCAGGGGGACGCTGTTCCCATGCCAAAAAATAAAGGTGCATTGCACCTGCACTTGTGTCCATGCCTGTCTGAGTCGGGTAGGGTGGCTGGTACGCCCCTGGTGCCTCACACAGTACAAGCTCCTGCTACACAGTACACAGCTGGGGTGTATTTTCATACACACTTGGGACTTGTTACTATAATTTAATTCACGAAACAGGTTGGGATCCTGGCTGGCAAGCCCCCTGGCAGACATGCGCTTTAGTCACACCCCCTGAAAATAACCATCTATCTGCAGCAGCAAGGTGTTACATGGGCATGCCCTTGGCCCTTTGTAGCCACTCAGGTCCTCAACAATGAGGGGATTTCTCGGGGAATCATGGCTATAATGCCGTAACTGATGCTTCCTCACAATGCAGGTAATGTGCCTCATTTGGGACTCCGTGAGCAACCACTCATTTGACACAAAGCCAAACCAGCAGTACCCAAGGATTCCCAGAAGAGACACAGCACCGAAGGAGTCCAGGCTTCGTCTCAGGTCACTGCATAGCATCCATGTCTCACAACCATATAGAAAAAAGGGAAACACCAGGACTGTAAAGACTTTGACCTTCATCCATTTGCAAAGATATGGAGAGCGCCACACACCCCTTTCTTGTGATCTCATGACAGGTCTTTCACAATCCATCTACTGACTTCAAAGGAATAGTCACTAGAGACATGATTGTTGTTGCGGTTGACACACTGCCGATGGCTGTGCCCAAGAGGTTATTATCGAGGGCACTCAGTCTCTTGTGAGCCCCGATCAGAGCCTCCATTGACTTAGCGAAGATCATAGCACCATTGGCAAAGTCAAGACCAGAGAATCTTTCTTCACCAACAGATGCCCCACAGCTGCTGGACTCCGCAAACGTGCCCAACACCCAATCCATGCAAGTATTGAATAGAGTAGGAGCAAAAACGCACCCCTGACAAACTCCAGAATCAACTGGAAAGAACACAGAGGTTCTGCCACCACTCTGCACAGTATTCACAGTACCTCACAGTGCAATATGATATATGAAACTATGTTGAAATCTCATGAGGGAATTGTGTAATCAATCTCCGCTGCCATTCTTATTTGTATAATTTGACACCCTGGGAAGCAATGAGATTCATCAAACGCAGTCATTAAATTTGACATTCTTTCTGACTAGAAGATACTAAAAATACTTCTTAGCATTATAGGAGAACATGTCTATGCTGTGTGTTTTAGCACTGTTAGTGTTGACAACAGTATCCCATCAAAGTTATTGTTTTAAACACACTGAGGAATCTTCCAGGTAGTTCAGAGAAAATACAAATGTATGTATTGCTTGAAAGCTTGCTTTGCAATTTTAAATATTTATAACCAAGCAAACACATTAGATTAAAAAAAAAAACGGTGCTGTATGTGCACTCAGTATAGTTTGCTACAGAACTGCCTTAGAGTTGAAGATGTCAGTGAAGCCATCAAAATTGTTTCACTTAAGAAACAAACTGTATGGAGTACTTATTCAGAGATGATAACAAAGGAAAACAAATTTCTGACTCGGTGCAGTCTCTAGTTTATGATTATGCTTTGTCTAATCAAATGCTTGCATTTTTAAATGACGCCCGTATATTTCTTCATGAAGACTAAATAGATATCTCATAAACTCAAATAGACTACAATACTTTGAACATAAATTTCACAAACAAGAGGAGACTATTCAGTTCACCAAGCTTGTTTGTTTAGCTAACAGCTAAGCTGATCCAATATCTTATCCAGATTTTTGTTAATGGTTGTCAAGGTTTCTACTTCAACTACATATCTCAGTAGTTTCTTCCAGGTTCCCATAACTCTTTACAGAAATACAGTAAGTACTTTGTGAAAGTAGTCCTAAATGCACTTCCCCATAATTTCCACTGGTGTCATCAAGTTTAAGGTTAAGTATGAAGCTGAAAGAATCCTATTTTATCAATACCTTTGAGGATTTTGAAGACCTGGATTAGGTCCCCACACAGTCTTCTCTGCTCAAGACTAAACTGATTTAATTCCCTCAGTCTGCCAGAGTATGACATATAATTAAGTCCTGGGATGCACTTTCCTCTGCACAGCTTCAAGTGCTGCTATGTCTTTTTTGTACCATGGTGAACAGGGGCCTCATGTATAACGGCTTGGATAGAATTCACACTAAAACATGGCATATGAACAAAAGTAGAAATGTGTGTATGCATGTGTAAGCCAAATCCACACACTTCTACTCCATAAATCCCAGTTAGTGTGAAATGTAACACACGTGCATGTGCCTGCTGCCCCACCCTGACTCCTCCTAGAATTTTGCATATTTTAATACGCAAATCTACTGTATATAACTATCACCTTTCGTTCAGTGCTTGGTTAAAAGACAATGGCAAAAGCACATGAAAAAAAGATTTTCAGCAAATGCGAAGCAGAGGCAAGGAAAAACATACTATTTGTTGGCTTAAGCAGTGGTATAAGCAACAAAAGCGTGGCAAAGGCACTTGAAAATTCAAGTTCAGAAAGTTGCACTGTGTCCGAAATGAAAAAGAAGTGGTCAGATATCACACTCGATGTGTTAATGCGAGACACAGCCCCCCACTTGTTTATTCTGTTTCAGACAGTATTACAAAACCTGACCCCGTGCAATGGTCAGGCGGTGATTGTGCTGGTGTGCTTAGCCCATCTTCGGGCGCTGGCTACACACGAACCTCTGCCTCAGAAACCACTATGCGACCATTGGACACTGTTCTGAGCCACATAATGAACTAAGGAATATAAGGGCTGTACTATGTGATACTAGCCACAAATTAAATTAATTGGTTAAAAAATATAAATGCTGCTGAATCTGATTACCTGTTTTAACATTCTGCTAATTACATTTAAACAAATTTGTAATGCTGTCCGATTTGGCTGATCATTTGGTGGGTCAGGATCATCATACAGCGGGCAACGGGCAAGCCACAATTGTGTGCCACATTATATAGGCATCACGCTGCTTGCTTGCACAATGCGACAGACATTCTGTGCACTATAGAACGGAACATTAATAGAGTGGAAATGCTTTCTATTTACATAAGCAAATACATTCTCTGAAGGCACCTTTATAGTGTAGCATCGGTGCCGAGCACCACAATGGATCAATTCTCTGCATTTATCTTTTAAAGGACTGCTTGCCTTTTGCCACACTAGTTGGAAAAAGCACCTGTGACTGTGGGAAGCTGTTATTTTTTTAAACACTCCTACTGTATATGATGTAATGCCAGCTCATTCTTTTGGTGATTCATCCCTGGCTGATGTAACTTGTCCAGCACTGTTGCAATAGGAATGTGTGTGTGTAGTTGACGGCTCTGATTACATTTTGAAAACCAGATGTTGTTGTGAATTGTTCTTTGATGTTTCCCAGTTTAACCACAGTGTAAGGAAATCTTATACTGTATATCTGAATGACAAGTGGATAATACCATCCATACAGCTGGCATGGCATGACGCAGAAATACCTGACCATTCAGCAAGTTCATGTTGAAAAACCTCTGTGGCTAAAAACCCGAGAGTGTACAAAACTTGCAAAGGAGCAGGTAGAGCTCAAAGTCTGTCTTTGTAAAGCTGGTGCCAGTTCAGCACACAGCTCCAAGAAGATAGCTCTTAGAAATCGAAATCAACTTAGAAGCCAGTCATCATCATTCTAAGTCTTCCACTTGCGATGTCTCCCAACAACGCTAAAGGAAACATGGTAGTTGGAATAGTTTGGCTGTTTCGTGCACCATTATATTGTTACAATCAAGTGAATTAAATTTGTAAATGATATGCAATTAATTTTGGTGTATTTGATAAAACCCACATCATAGATATGAATCTAAAAAAGAAAAGCAGACCACAGGAACAGCAGCACTGATTTGACGCTGGGTGCCACCAGTTTGCAAAACTGAGCAGAAACAAGGGGGCAGGCTGCCGTGAAAATGTGTATTGTTTTACGTCGTTTCGTTTTTATACATCTCAAAGTGAGCATGGAAATGGGTGTATGCAACATTTTTGTTCATACGCACCATTTATACACAAGGCCCCAGAACTGTACACCATACTCCAGATGTAATCTCACAAGTACATTATATAGTCTAAGCATACAGCTCCTTGATTTATATTCATCACTTTTTACTATATAACCTAAAATGTTATTTGCATTTTTAATTGCTTCTGCTTATTGCTTAGACAATGAAAATGGTGTGTCAGCAAAAACCCCTAAATCCTTTTCAGAGGTTGCTTCATCATGTACGAGGACAGTGTCTCCCATCTTTTATTTATAAGTGATGTTCATTTTGCCCATGTGTAACACTTGTTACTTTTCAGCATTAAACTGTTTTTTTTTTTCAAGTGTTCGCCTAATGTGGCCTACAAGTTGAATGATGCCTTAAGAGATGAGTCCTTATTTTATAGCGAGACTGTCATTAGAACATTTCAAATTTAAAATACTGGTTTGAGTATAGAGAATACAAATATGTATTCAGAATCTTTGCACAATGTCATGTGGTACATCTTGTTCAGGTACTCAAATTGTTTTGGACAGAGGATCACTTTTGCTAAAGTCAAATCTAACAGCGATGCAATTGGGTTTAACAGTCACTTGCTGGCATAATTCTGCATTACATTTCATAAATTTATTTTAAGAAAGGAATTTATGTGACAGATAAAAAGATTAAAATCCAAAGTTGCTGGATTTTTGTTTCAAAGTCCTAAACTTCAGGCAGCGATCCAGAAATCCCGTCAGTCATGAATATCCATTAGCAAAAAGCAGCCCATCTGCACTGGATGTGCATTTTCCCGGCATCAAGTACAGTAGTTAAAGGACTGCCTTGACCAGTCATAGTCTCTCCAGGCAACCATCTAAAGTCAGTTTAGAAGAAACACCAGCACATTGACCAAGACTGAATGGACTGGAGAGAGACTGAGCTTAAAGAGGTGTTGAGTGAAAGAGGGAGAGAGGGGCAAACCAAACAAGCAAGCACAAGTGCAGCAGGAAGGCGTGGAATTTAACTAACAGTTGTTACTGCCCGCAAGAAAGCTAGAATGTGTGCTTCATGGCAGTAATTTTAGAGCTATTTTTTAGGTATCTAAGTACATTGGCTAAATATCACCAATGTAGCAATGCATAAGTAAGAGGAAAATAGACTAATGTATCTGAGCAAGTAATAAGGCACTTTGCTGTGATGACTTTACATGTACTAAACAATTTGGTTCTCATATCCATGAGCATATGCAGGCACTCAAGAAGTATAGTCAAATACAAAGGAACCAGGAGATGATAAGATTTTCTTTGTATTAATTTTATTTATGTTTATTTGTAATTTTTCTTTGTATTTAATTTTGTCTCTGTAGCCATGCCTTTGTTGTGCTTTATGTTTTGTGGGTGCTCCTCCACTTTCCCGTCACCACCAGGGACTACCTTCAGGCCTGTAAATGAGAGAATTTCCCATAGTACCTGGTGGTTCATCTTGAGTGATTCATGGGATTTGCTGTGCTTTGTGCTTATCTTGTTTTTTGGATTTTTGACCCTCTGATTTTTTTTGTAACCTTTGCTGATTGCTGCATTGGGACTTTTTTCATCTTGGATCACCTTTGCTGGCAATTGCCTTTTTTTGTGCTCGACAAAACTTCACATAATTTCAGAGCATTAAAGTATAAATATTTTATTTGATAAAGATTTTATGTGGTCCTCTGTGCTACTAGCTGGATTTTTTGATGGAATTTTCCCCTCCAGTGGGCATTTTTAGAATAGTTCATGACATGGGAACTCTCGTGTCATAACAGTTTTTGTAAATGAGGCCATTAAGACGCTGACTAAGTCCTCTTTCATCGTCAGAAAATCTTGACTGAGGTAACTGAACAGTCAAACCACTTCAGCTCTTATTCTATTATTTCCAGCCATTGGAATGTGTTGTTGTTAAAAGGCCATTTTTTAATTACTTTTCACATATTGGGTTAGTTTTGATTTCCTATTAAATTTTGAAACATTATTTTCATGTGACCGGCTATTCATCCCATGGATTTGATTGTCTAATTAACTCATCGTGGTGTTTTGGTGTAAAATGCATCCTTTACAGCTATGGCCATTTTCAAACCAACCAGTTGTTGAGGGCCATATTAATGTAAACGGATCAGACATTTCTTCGGAGCTGTATTTTCCAGTACTTATTTTGGGACTCCTAGTTGTCCACAGGCATGTTACATGATTAAAGAGTAACAGTCAGTCCACTGTACTTGATGCCTCTCCCAGGGGACCTGCTATAATTCAGCAGCTCTCTATAGAGCGTACAGGAGCATCTGACCTACTGTTGGCACCATCTTGAGAGACTAATCTCAAATCAACAGGAACAAACAATGATTGCTCTCCTGTGTTCTCCTGAGACAACTTTCTTTCCCATGACCTTAACCTTAGAAGCATTAACTACAGTAAATGACCAAACATGAAAACTAAAATGACACATCACAGTTTATTATTAGCACCAGTGCACAACAGCCATAGAGGTTAGGCAGGACTAAAAAATCATTTATGGCAATTCTAGCATATATTTAAAAAGAATGGGATATGTTAGTTTAGTAAGCACCTATTTGTAAGAAAAAGTTTACAGTCGCTTGTTGAACTGAAAGAAAATTTGTGTGACCTCCTCTTCCCATTCCCTTTCCTTAGTGTTTAAAAGATAGCAGCATTATAGAGAGTTTCCATCTAATATAAATCTGTCATGACCCTCAGTGGCTCACTGTCTTCCAGCATCTACCATATGGATGTCACGCTGGGCTTCATTATGCACCATTGTTTTACTTACAGTGTCGTGCTGGAGAAAATGTGAATGTTGTTTCCAAACATAAAGCAAAGCTTGGCTAATATAAGGTTGAATCCATATATGGAAAACAATTTGCTGTAGAATACACACAAATTTCCAGGTTTATTTTCATCTATTAGCACATTCTGTGCCTTTATATACTAAGAGGTGCATTTAAAAGATTCATTCTCTCATTTCCTACTTGTTCTAGAACAGAGCTGTGAAGGAAGAAGACTATCCCAGCTGCACCAGATGCAAGGCAGGAATTATTTGTAAACGCTGTGCCAGTCCATCATTTGTACACACATCTAGGGTCAGTCATGCAAATACAATTTAAAGTTATCAATCACCTTAAATTGCATATTAATAGGGTGTGAAAAAATAGAATGAATATATGGAGAAGCCTCACTGAGATAGAGGCTGAGTGTGTACAATTCCAAAACGACAATGCCCAGGCTGGGATTTCAACTTTGAAGCTGTGCTATCATGAAACCCAAATGAAAATGCAAAGATAATTAAGACTGGCCATAATTATGGAATGCAGCAATGAAGCACTTGGTATTATTTTTCAGATGATATAATAATTTTCTTAGCATATGTTTCCTGAAAAATATGTGTTTGCTTTTCTGAAGGGCACTGCAGAGTACTTTGAAGATTAGGGAGCTGAGGTTTGGGGGTGAGAGGCGTAACGGGTTATTAATGTCCATAAAATCCTTACCGTTTTTATTGAGTGTCACCAATTGTCATATGGGCCAGTCATTATTATTATAAATTAGTAAAGTTACTGGGTATCACATTAACCAAATTGATTATTAAAGAAAATATTAATAAACACCTATTAAGTACAACTTTATTAGTGAACAGCCTAACTTGTTTTAGATAGGAGCAATTAAGTTTTTTGGTAGAAATCAATGAGAAAGGAATTAACATCGTTACAAATGAGTGTCAGAAGATCACCTTCCTGGTTTATCTGATGTAAGTAATACCACCCTGGGGTGAGAGGGGGCTTCCGTGTCTTTGTCATCCACACCAGCAAGAAAACACCCAGGGCATGATTGCAATAAAATTTCAAAAAAAAAAAAAAGAAAACACCCAGGGCCTCATGTATACATGGTGCGTACACACAAAAGTGTTGCGTATGCCTGTTTCCTTGCACACTTTGAGATGTATAAAACTAAACTTAACGTATAATCACACACATTTTCACGGTAGCCCCTTACCTTGCTTATGCACGTTTCTACTCAGTTTTGGAAACTGGCGGCACCCAGTGTAAAAGCAGTGCTACTGTTTGTGTGTTATTTACCTTTCTTTTTCAAATTCATATCAATGATGCAGGATTTACCAAATACACCAAACTTAATCGCATGTTATCTACAAATTTAATTCTCTTTATTGTAATAATTCTGTAACAATATATTGGTGCATGGAATGGCCAAACTATTCCAACTACCATAGCTATTTTAGAGTTGTTAGAAGACATCGCAAATGGAAGAATGAGAAGAGAGTGCGTATTTAAAGATGATGATGACTGGCTTCTAAGTCAATTTTGATTTCAAAGAGCTATCCTCTTGGAGCTCTCTTCTGAACTGGCGCCGGCTTTACAAAGGCAGACTTTGAGGAATTGTGATCTATCTTATCCTTTGCGAGTTCTGCCCACTCACAGGTTTTTAACCACAGGAGCTTTTCAACATGAACTTGCTTACCGGGTATTTCACAGACATCACTGAGTTGTGCCATGCCAGATGAATACGATGGTATTATCCACTTGGCATCCAGATATATAAGATTTCCTTGCACTGTGGTTGAACTGCGACACATCAAAGCACAATTTGCAGCAACGTACGGTTTTTCAAATGTAATTGGAGCGGTCAGATGCACACACATTTCTATTGCAATGGCACTAGACAAGTTACATCAGCCAGGGATGAATCACCAAAAGAATGAGCTGGTATTACATCATATATATCTGGAGAACCTATAAAAATGGCAGCTCCGTACAGTTGCAGGTGCTTTTTCCAACTAGTGTGGCATATAAAGAGAAGAGAATTGATCTGTTGCGGCACTCTGCAACAATGCTACACTATAATGGCACCTTCAGAGAATGAATCTCGTTATGTAAATACAAAGCATTTCCACTCTATTAATGTGCTGCTCTATAGTCCACAGAAAGTGTGTCGTATTGTGCTGGCATATAGTGTCCTGAATAATGTGCTACACAATCGTGGCTTGCCCATACCTGAAGAGAAGCAGTATGATGAACCTGACCCTGACCCACCAAGTGATCAGCCAAATCAGACAGCATTACAACTTCATTTGAATGAAATTAGCAGAATGTAAAAACAGGTAATCAGATGGAGCATTTATTTTTTAACCAATTCAATTAAATTGTGGTCAATATCACATAGTACAGGCTTATATGCCTTAGTACATTGGCCACATCTCTTATAGCATCCACTATTGCATTTTGTGACTGTAGAACAGCGTCCGTCAGCACACAGCCAGATGGTCACCCATTTCTGAGGCAGAAAAGTGTGTGCAATCTGCATCTGAAGATGTGCTGGGCACAGTAACACCATTACCGTATGGAATTGTGTCATCGGCACCAGGGTCAGCGTTTGTAATATTGTCTGAAACAGAATAAACAGAAGGAGGGCTGCTACTCACCGTTTCACATTGACTTTGATCTGACTGCTACTTTTTTACTTCGGATACTGTGCGACTTTCTGAACTTGAACTTTCTACTGTCTCTGCCACGCTGTATCGTTCCATAACTTCCTTTTCCTGCTTATACCACTTCTTAAGCCAAACGAATAGTACATTTTTCCTTGCCTCCACTTTGCATTTGTTGAAATTCTTTTTTCCATGTGACTTTGTTATTGTCTTTTAAGAAAACACCGAACAGAAGGTGATATTTATATTGATTTGCATGTTACAATATGGAAAATTCTGGGAGGAGTCGCAGTGGGGCTGTAGGCGTGTGCACGTGCGTTAAATTTCACGTTCATTGGGGTTTGTAAAGGGGAAATGCGTACAATTTGGCATACACACAGTTTTCTGCATCTGGATTTTTTTTGTACATATGCTCATTTCTGTTTTTGTCCATACGCAATGATTTAGTGTGAATTCTATGCATGATGTTATACAGAAGGCCCCCAGTGAGGGCAAATAACTATAAAAGACCGGATACCCCAGAAAGAGGTGTCTTAATGTGGACTCAAACTGCCATCAGAACAGAGCTCCCAAGCTTCTGGAGCTGCTAAAGTAAGAGAGAGAGGAAGTCATGAATACTACTTTTTATTTCTGTTTTGCACCATCAAGCATCTATTTTGCTTGCTATTATTTGTGTTAGGATTAAAAGAGGTGACCCTGCAAGCACCCCAATACTTCCCTGATGTCCATGAGTGTCCCTCCACCCGTCCATAACATTTCTGATCAAATTATCAATATGTAGATTATCTTGATTTCCAAAAAACATTTGATAAGATACCATACAAGAAACTAGTAGATAGACTTACAGAAATTAGGGTTCAAGACATAGAATAATTACTAAAGGACCTGGATAGAATTTAGAGTTGTGTAGATATGACACAGATTCAATCTAACGGGAATAAACGAAACGTGTTCCACATAGGAAGTAACAATATTAGATATCAATGCACAATGAGAGAGCTGAAATTTTAAAAAGCATACCTTATAAGAAGGAGTCGTAGTAGTCCACCTCTTCACAGTATACTGAAATGATTAAGAAGGTGAATAGATTGTTGTGTTACATAGTACATTTTGTTGAGTACAAATCCAAGTTAGGTTAAACTTAAATTATACAACACATTAGTGGTCTGGCATTTTGTGTGTGGTTTTTGACTACGTATTACAGACAAAAATAATGGAAATAAAAATTGAAAACCTGAAAGACACACTTTATGAGAAAGACTTAAGAGGCCTACTAGACTTGCTACTGTCCATATTCAGGCATGTGCACACATCAAGGCTGGTTACTCTAATATACTTATGAGGTCTCATCTAGAATACTGTGAGCAGTTTTGGTCACCATATTACCAAAATAAGATTTAAACAAATTAAAAGAGTCCAGATAAAACCTGCTACTTAGGGTATCAGCTGTGATGAAAGATGTAAGAAGCCAAATCTATCCAATTTAAGAGATGACATAATAAAAGATTTTATATTATGGATGACAACTATCATTTTAAAATGAGCTCTTTAACTAAAATATGGGGGCACAGATAAAGCCTGGTTATGGGTAAATTTCACACAAATATCCATTGATATATGGAATATGTTTCCAAATAATGTGTCAGGTACCTTTGGAAACCCATAGATCTCAACTTGAAATAGACATTGTACAAAAATAGAAGAACGATAGTCACTGAATGATCTGTTCTTGTGAAAATGATGGTGGCTGGGGATGTATTGTGTCGATCATCCATTTTTTGTTATATCAAACTGGTTCAAAATTATTGTATTTTCTTTTTTTAAAAAATAGCATTTTATTACTAAAAATCAGTTAGACTGCTTTAGACAGAGGTGTGTAGGTAGGTGCATCATAAAATTGAATCAACAAAAATATATATGAAAAAAGATGATATCGGAATGTAATTCTGGCAAGCAACACTTCTTGGTATTTGCTCTTTTATCATATTTCTATATATTCACTGCTCATTTTTATTGTTTTAATATTTGGGTTACTTTTTGAATGGTGGCATTAAACACTAATAATATCACTGGGGACTTTTAGCTAGGGTAGATCACACTATGGCATGTTGACACCAAGTCTTGATGTCACAGCTATCTATTTGTTATAAAGGTCGAAGTTAAGTATGGTTTTTTTAGGCTGAACTTTAAAGTGAAAATACTGATGTTTACTTAGAGATTTAGTAGAGTAATGCAATACTTCTTTGTAGTTAGGCCCAGGGCTGCCGCTTCAGGATCAGAGAGCACTTTTCTACAAATAACATTTTATGTAACTTTTTTTTTTAACATAGCAATACAAAGCAGTTAAGTGTGAATCCTAATAATTGTACATATATCCAGTGCCCTATTTTTACACTACCTTTAAAAAATGTGAGAAATATCTTCATTTGAAATGTTTCAAATTTCACATGTCTTAATTAGTAACGTTTTGGTACACTATGAGTATAGAATCAAAATAGCGCACACCCATTTTGAAGCCATATGTCTGTATGTGGTATTGGCGTTCATCTTCCTAATTTTTACATATATCCATAAGAGCCATTTATGGCAGGGCTGATCCTGCTAAAACAATTCTAGGGAAAAATTTCAATGATAAAAACAAACCTAAGAGCCCATATCAGCTGCTCCCGACTCTGCAGCTTACTGGGGCTACATTCAGACTCCTGTGATTCAAATCTGATTTGGTCCTGTAGTGATGTCTATCCTGAATCTGCAAAATTAATATAAATTAATTCACCAGACACATGCAACCTAATAAAAAAATATGAATACTACTTACATGGTGACTTCAAATTGTCTCCACTGGAGGACACTTGTGAATTGCTCAGATCATGATTGCAAGTGCTCAAAGATTCTTTGAGTAGAATCATTACTGTCAAATGTGTCTGCAAGACTCAAAAAAATGTGTTTGAGGTGTGACATCACAGAAAACACATAGCATTGCTTGTATTGGAAACAATTTTTTCCATTTCATATTTCTGTAAAAAGATTGAATCTATGTCACACGAGTGAAAAAATAAGCTGTTTTCATTAGTAGTTTAAATGTGTTTTAATTGAGAGTAACTCTCTTATTTAATCTAATCTCTTATTTAATGGAGATGACTTCTTTTACTTTGCCACGTCAATATGAGAATTATTATTTTTATTGCTGTTATTGTTGGAATATTATGTATTTAGTAGCCTACATTTATTTGCCCACCTGCCCTGCCAGTGTTTATGACAGGTTGGTATTCATGCATATCACATTGGAGGTTCAATGGGTGGCACAAATGCACCTTGTCTCAGACGCCGTTATTTAATGAACTGGCCCTGGTTAGATGAATAATTATTTTGGACTTTGGAATCATTTTACCCTTAATTTCAACAATTTATTTATTTAGAAGCCTTTTTTGGAAAACGATCCCTGCCCATATAAAGAATTACAGTTAAATTTACTTATTCATATATAAAAATAAAGTCAGATGACAAATAACAGATTATGATTGTTAGATGAGGCACATAATTTTATGAACCACATTACTCATATGTATTCTATATGTTTTTGCCCCTTTTCCAAATAGTATCTGACTATTTTAATTTGCAAGCCATTACAATATTGGCAAAATAAATTATCTCACTTCACCATATTTATAATAAGTATTTACATTGCATATGCTGCAGTATATTTACTGGCAAGATGTGACATTCACCATAAAAATATCCAAAATAGTCAGTTGTCTCTGTGGTTACAGGCCACTAAATTTTTGCTTCCCCTCTTTATATGGACACCCTTGGGGATAAACAAGAACACTTTGCCATTTGCCTGTCATGTCTTCAATCCAAACTACACCTCATCAGTAAGACAAACAGAGACATTTTATGATTATTTCAATAAGTGTGACTTATGGATGAAACCAAGAGTCACTTTTGGGCAAAACAGGAATCAGGTTGTCTTTTCAGCCTCAAATTGAGACCAGAATTGAACTTTGCAAAAATTTTAAACTTTGATTGTGTTTTGCCACAAAAAAAAAGTTAGTTGACTGGGAGATTAAACATAGTAAAGGGAATAAGGCAAAAGGTCAGAACCAGTAAATCAAAGCCAACATATTAAACTAAATCACATAATCCTGCCTGTGCCTCAATCTGTTAGCTATCATTGTAGAAACTCATGTCCTATAGCATTGTAAAGTTATAATATTTGACACAAGGTGTTTCACTTTTTGGGAACATTTTTGTGTCCCATTTTGGAAACAAGTACTCTCTTGCACCTAAACAATCTCTCAAAACAAGTATTGAAGTTGAAGTTATATCTCTCTCTTATATAAAAAAAATCTTGGGATGAGACGAGACTTTTTCTGAGAGATGACACGAGACATTTTCAGAGAGATAATTTCACATCCCGCGAGATAACACTTTGTGCCAAGAGATGAATTGAATACCTGACAGATCCAACTGGGGGCAGAAATAAAAGACAAACAGTAGAAGAGGAAAAGACAGAGTAAAAGACAAAGTAGAACATCGTAATAAGGTTCAAAAACGGTGCGATAAACGTGCATAGCAAGTTATAGATTATGAAAGTACTAAAATTGGAAAGTCTCAAAAAACTGATAGTAAAGATCACATTAGCACTAACAAATGGAAATTATTACTCTGTGAAATAACGGAGCAGCGAAAGAGATCGAATATATGGATGTAGGTGATATGACAGAGCTACTACAAGTTTAATTTCAAAGAAACCACAATTCTGGCAGGTTTATATTTATGATTACAGAGAAGCGATGCAACATAGAATCAAAAGAGTTAAGCGATTGGACGTATTAGAAATTCTACTAGTAATTCTACTAGATTTTGAATATGAATACCATGAATAATAATGATAATTAATTGAATATACAGAGCATCAGAATTAAACTAAGATAAAGCTATGAGAAAGCCATGTTAAAGTAATGTGTTTTCAGCAGTTTTTTTAAAGTGCTCCACTGTATCAGCCTGGTGAATTTCTATTGGCAAGCTATTCCAGATTTTAGGTGCATAACAGCAGAAGGCCGCCTCACCACTTCTTTTAAGTTTTGCTCTTGGAATTCTAAGCAGACACTCATTTGAAGATCTAAGGTTACGATTTAGAGTGTAAGGTGTAAGACATTTCGAAATATAAAATGGAGCGAGATTATTTAAGGCTTTGTAAACTATAAACAGGATTTTAAAGTCAATTCTAAATAACACAGGTAACCAGTGTAGTGACATCAAAACTGGAGAGATGTGTTTGGATTTTCTTTTCCTAGTTAAGATTCTAGCAGCTGCATTCTGCACTCGTTGCAATCGATTGATGTCTTTTTTGGGTAGTCCTCAGAGGAGAATGTTACAGTAATCTAGTCGACTGAAAACAAAAGCGTGGATTAATTTCTCAGCATCTTGCAATGTTATAAGGGGTCTAACTTTTGCTATATTTCTTAAGTGGAAAAATGCTGTCCTTGTAATCTGATTAATATGTGATTTAAAATTGAGGTCAGAGTCAATAGTTACCCCTAAATTCTTTACCTCCGCCTTGACTTTTAATCCTAATGCATCAAGTTTATTTCTAATTACCTCATTATATCCATTATTGCCAATCACTAAAATTTCTGTTTTCTCTTTATTTAGTTTGAGAAAATTACTACTCAACCATTCAGAAGCACAAGTAAGACATACGTAGCTATGGTAACTCACGTTATGCCTCGAGACAATCTGACCTAACGGAATCATGTAAATTGAAAAGGGCAGCAGACCCAGGATAGAGCCTTGTGGAACACCATATCGGATATCATGTGTCTTTGAGTTGTAAATACCACAACTTACAAAGAATTTTCTACCTGCCAGGTAGGATTCAAACCAATTTAAGACACTGCCAGAGAAGCCCACCCATTAAATAAGGTGATTTCTAAGAATATTGTGATCAATGGTATCAAATGCAGCAGTCAGATCTAAGAGGATGAGAACAGATAAACAGCCTCTGTCTGCATTTACCTGCAAGTCATTTACTACTTTAACGAGTGCAGTTTCTGTACTGTGATTTGTTCTGAAACTTGACTGAAACATATCAAGAATAGCATGTTTATTGAGGTGGTCATTAAGCTGCATAATGACTGCCTTCTCTAGAATTTTACTTAACAAAGGCAGGTTAGAAATAGGTCTAAAATTTTCAAAAGCAGAGGAGTCAAGATTATTTTTCTTGAGCAGGGGTTTAACAACAGCATTCTTAAGACAGTCTGGGAAGACCCCCGTATCTAATGACGAGTTTACTATGTCAAGAATACTATTAATTAGCACGCCCGATACTTCTTTGAAAAAACTTGTTGGTATTGGGTCAAGGATGCAGGCGGAGGGTCTCAGTTGAGAAATTATTTTATATAAATCAGGTAAATCTATCCTGGTAAAAGAATTTAATTTGTTTAAAATGGAGTACTGGGGTTTAAGTGGTTCAGTGTTGGGGAGATGTACTATATTATTTCTAATATCATTAATTTTTTGATTAAAAAATACAGCAAAAACCTCACAAGTTTCACTAGAAGTTTTTGGAGGCATTCCATTGAGTGACCTGGATTTAGCATACGATCAATCGTCGAGAATGAGAATGTGGGATTACTAGCATTGTTATTTATAATTCTAGAGACTATAATACTAGACACAGAAACAAAGAGAAACATTACATTTTGTATAATAGATTAGAGTTTTTGTGATGCAGTTTACACATCTTCTCCTCTCTTCCATTGTTGTTGCCCCACGGAAGTTTAGTGTGTTTTTAATTATTAATTTTTTGTTGTTGCTTTTTATTTGCATTTCACATCTGGAATAAATTAAGTAAATTTTCATACCATCTTCTTCCAGTGCAGGGTTATAGTGGTGAGGACAATGTCTGTGCTGGCAGGTTTCGACTCGGAGCTAGTCACACATACCACACATACACTAAAACCAGTGTTTTTCAGCTACTTTTGGGTCATAGGTGGCTGTCGCTGGATTGCACGCATATAAACGTTTTTCATGTCACCGATAGACAGAGCTATGCAAGATTTTTTTATCCCCTTTTTAATTACGGTTGCTTCACCAACCACTCTCTTCAACAAGGCTGTTCTTAATTTTGTTTCCCATTTGTAATCACACATGTGGGATTGAAGCGAGAAATGGGATAAAAAATATCACACACGCTGTTGATTCCTTCAGTTGGGGGGGTGGGCATAGGGGCTGAGGAATTATACCTTGAATGAGTTTTTTCACATGTTGCTTGCAACCCTGTGATGTGAGCAGTGTATACAGTGACATCCGATCAAAGGTGGGGTCCCTCACATTATATTTTGAGAATTGCAGGTACAGCTTGATAGTTCTTACTGGTACACTAAAAAAATTGGTGTTACTCTAACTTGGATTTGAAAGAGCACTGCTCAGAAAACTAACATAGGGAGAACACGTCCCAAACAGGTATGGTATTTGAACCCATGCCATTTCATCGCAATGCTTCAGTGTTATACTGTGAGCTGTTTTTACTTGGTAGAGTTCTATATTACTCTACTTTCCCCTTTACTATTATTAATGTGTAGCCTTTGTCAGAATGCTTCAAATCTAATAGACTTACCACTGTTTACCACCTTCCCTTCTACATTTATAACCTTAGGCAATTAGGAGTAGTAAAAGACAAGCAGGAGTTAAGTTACACTTTAAATAATGTATCATTGATAATATTCATAAATAATAACAATAAGCAAAGTACAAGTGAATATTGACAACCTTACAACCTGATAAATGCTGATGTGTAGTTCAGGCGGCACACAGACTTGTTTGTTGTTTAAAATGTCCCTAGTTAAGTTATCATTTTTGGTCAGGTTTTTTCAGAACAGGCTGCATGTATGTCTCAATATGACTGCTGAGTTGTGCTGCTCAGTGTGATCTTTTTCAGTTCATGGTGTGTGAGATGCTACTTCATCAGATGGTAGTAGATAGAGAGATAGGGAGGGGTAAAGCAACCGAATTTATGCATTCTTTGTCCAAACCCTTACACCAATAGGGCATCATGCTACAGAGTGGACTCTGATTCGGGCCAATCCCAAACAGCCACACTTCAGACCAATGGGACACACAATACCTTTCACAGCTGCCCTCAAAACCATTTGCTCTGCTGATGCTTGCCAGCTCGGTAGATTAGTTTTCCTGTGGTTTTGATTGATAGAGTCCTGCAGAGAATCACTTTCCAAACTGGTTTCAGGCACTTCCCCCAACCCTGTCATAAAATTTCTATAACATTGCTGTTCTTATCAATGATAGACATTAGTGTTATAAGTTACAAATAAAAACATACAAAATATTTATCAACTTATATGCAAAATGTCACACCACAACAGAGCAATACTTACAAATCAAGTAGCATCAAGTTCTCCAGCAAACTTGTTGTTCTCAAGAGAGTCAAAACTGTGATCAGAATCTGACTTAAAGTCTTCATATTCCATATCATTCGCATTCTGTAGCTTTTCTAGGACTCCCTCAATTGTTTTCTTATTTGAAAACAAACTTCAAGTATTTTTGCATGTCATCCAGACAGTCCAGACAGGTGTGTAAAAGTGAGCTCTTGCTCATGCAATTTATTTGTTGCCTTTTATGAACAGCAGTGACATCTACTATGAATGACCAATCAGAGAAAAGTACACATCATTGAAATGCTCTGAGCTTCAGCTGTGCAATGGTAGTTAACCTTACTCTGTATGTTGTGTGATGCAGGTGGGATCTTTGATAAAAGCAAACTCACACAGCTGTGATGTGCTGTTCATTTTGGCATATGTGTGCAAATCGCATATTTTATTAATGCAAGAGAGCAGACAAATGTATGATTTATTTGAAAGAAGATACCCTTGGGTATGTAAAAATACCATTATTGCTTTGATTTACTTGTGGGTTTAATGAAACATACACAAATAACTTTGAAATATGGAAGTGTATAAGTGGCTACACAAAATACTTTGTTACAGGCTTTTCCACAATAAACACAATGTTTTTTCTTTGTATTTTCTTTCCATTTCCTATTCCAAATCTCCCAGGTGAACATTGTCCTTCTTCTCTGTTAACTCCAACTAGCCTGGATGAGATGGGCTCCTTTTAACCTAGTTCCAGAAGAATTTCTGGTGTATCAGCACTGTAGTGAGGAAGCATGTCTGGGTCAGGTCGAACTTCCAAATGACAGGGGATCCTCGCACCAACAGCATCCTCTAGTAGCATCCCAAAGATTCGAGTAGGGCTGCCCTCCAAAACTACAACTCCAATGAAGTTTTGTTGGAAAGGGAAAGGGAACATCAACCAAAGTTCTCTTTCCATTATAAGGACCTCCCAGATAGTAAACTGATCTTCTGTTCCAGCTGGGAAGCCAGTTAATGCTTGCTTTCCATGACAATACATGTATGCATCCCAGTATGGTTTGGTAACCTCACTTGGTTGGTGCTGACCATCCATAGCTTCATACCAAATAATTGAGGAGATCTGAATCCACCATCTCTGATGGCAGCCATGCAACTCACCTTTTCATTTCTATCTTCTGGAAAGTGCTACCGGAGCATCACCACTCGCTCCACCTGCTTCAGGGATGACTTGTTTCCCCAGGCCGTAAATTTTCTCGATTCCCAGTAACCTGATCCTATCTGCCCTGCACTCTACCCACTTGCTAGTTTATATTTAATTGTACTGTACTGTACATTACATTTTTTTATTTTTATTTACTGCCTTTATAATTTATTTATTTATTTATGCATTTATAAATGCATTTATTTATGTACTTGCTTATTTATCTTCTGCTATTCTTATTTATTTACTTTATATATTTGCACATCACTGAAACTGTGGCATGCAAATTTCAGTATGATTTTGCAGTGAATGTGAGAATAAAGATCTCTTTTCTCTAATCTATTCCAGTTTCTAATACATTTATCTTTTTCTTTATTTATATATTCCAGATATATAGATTCAACTACTGACCTGCTTTCTTTTTATCATTGGTCTCAACACTTTTTCTTGTCTTTTTGCCTCCACTTCTTACTATTCTCTGTGGCCCATGTGTAAGCTTCACAGCTTCTCTGCCAAATTTAAATCTCCTTGTGGAGTTTTTACCCTAAATATTAAATTGGTTATATTGTATAGCCTGGAGGTCTCTACATATTCTGAATATATGAATTATCATTACTTTTATATGCTCATTTGCTACCTGTTTCTCTTTTTCAGTTTCCTAGTAGTCCCACAATGAACACAGAAGCTCTCCATATACCAATAATCTCAACACTAGACATATAGATGAGCCATTATGAAAGGTCTTAACATCAGGGATAGACACTGTAAAGGATCTGGGATTCCTTTCTAACTAGAGATTAGAAAAAAAAATCATACAAAATAAAGACTTTCATTGAACAAAGTAAATGATTGTGCTCAAGAGTAATGCGAAGTAACAAACTAATAAATGACTGTTCCTCTCACTAGCCTCTGGTATTCGGCTGTTCTTCCTCCTGCCAGAAAACTGTTGCCTCTATCTGTTTTCAGTTTGCAATTGTTTGGCTTGAAGTAGCCATTTATATCCATGAATATGAATCTGGTTTACTCACAATTCTTCAAACCATGCTATCTTTTGCAAAAATTGATACATTGAGCTCAGGTCATCTCTGTGTTGGATAAAAGCATTTGCCCTCTCTCTGCATTCACCCATAGAAAGTTTGGGCCAATGTTCATTTGGATTGAAGTAAAATATATGGAGCCATCCATCAGAATGCTTAGTTTATTTCTCAGACATGACCAGTCTAAATCTGACAACTTTTGACTGTTACCAATAGGGAGACATTGTGTGCATTAAAAAAAAAACTTTAGAGGCATAACATTCCACCATTAAAAAATAAACTTCAGTAAACCATAGCCAAAGCCATAGGAAGACAGTCTCGAAAAACCCTAAAACATCTAGGAACACACATTTATGTTTCACCTTGGGTCCAATCAGTGCTTTGGACTTCACCATCATAAGGACAAGGCAGAAAAAACAGATTTATCCCAGAATAGTAGAGCAAAAACTCATATTTACTACATTGCAACTGAATAATGGCTAAGTGCTCTGGGTATTGAACAGTAAAAATAATCAGAAATCAATATGTCACCATGATGTATGCTTTAAATGGATGTGCAGACATATTTATTCTATTTTTACTACATTTACAAAATTACTGATAGATCTAGCTTGCATTTAGCTTCTACCATAAAAAAATAAGTTTCACTTAATGCTAGATGATATATGAGAATGATTTTAATTGGTAAGACAAGGTCCTTTTCAAGTGTAAATATCCAAACAGATAAAGCTAAAGGTCAGACTCAAGATTCTGTCATTAAAAAAAAACATCAACTCTGTATCAGAGAATTCCTTAAGTAACTGTCAAGCTGTCTGTCCTTGAAAAGACAAGTCAGTGATTCAAACTAGACTGGCAAGTCCACAGCAGGATGATCAAAGTAAAAGAAATGTAGACTTTTGAAATGGGCTAGTCAGAATCCAAACAAAAACCCCACTGAGATGTTGAGTCAAGATTGGAAATGAGCAGTTCAAGGAGAAGTATTTTGGCAAGAACTGATAAATACTTAAAATGTTTTGTTGCACTGATCGCTGCTAAAGGTGGATTAGTGAGTTATTAAGTCTATGTCGGCAATTTTTCACACAATATGCAATATGTTTTTAATAAATAAATAAAATAATTGGAAAATAGTCACTCAGGTTACCTTTTATGTAAAATTTTGTTTTAGTTCAAGATCTTGTGAAAATCAGTTGGACAAATATGCAAACATGTTTAAATTACTTTGCATGCCACTGTACCAGGGAATTCTTAGTTTAGGTCTGTGTGACCAGCAGGACAGACAACATATAGTTGCCAAAGGGTATTGGGGCACCAAACGGGAAACTCTACTAAATGTAACAAGAAAAGAATAAGGAGTGTGTGGCTGTACAATTGAATTGAATTCAATTTTATTTGTCATTCAGCAGAACATCCAAGATGTGCTGCAGAACAAAAAGACGATGCACAAGACATTAATAAAAACACATGGTTAAAATCAATTACATTCTAATTAAAAGTGCAGAAAAATTCTGATTAAAAGTGCATAAAACTCTAATTAGAAGTGCATAAAATATTCTGAGTAAAAGTGCATAACATTCTGATTAAAAGTGCATTCAGTGAAATGCTAAAGTGCTTCATTTAAAAGACGAACGACGGTAGGAAAAAACTGTTTTTAAACCTGGTGGTTCTGCATTTCAGGCTGCGGTACCTCCCGCCTCAGGGCATGAGGGAAAAGAGTTCAGAGGCAGGATGAGTGGGGTCTCTGGAGATCTGCACAGCTCTGGCCAGACAGTGTTGTTTTGCCAAGTCTTGTACATTAGGCAGCGGGGCTCCAATGATCCTCTCAGCAGCCCTCACCCTTTCCTTAGTGCTTTCCAGTCTGAAGCGCTACAGCTCGCCTGCCACAGAGAGCTGCTGCTGGTTAGCACCAGTGACTTACTGAGATGGGCCCTCTTTAGCCTCCGCAAGAAGATCAGGCGCTGCTGAGCCTTCTTGGTGATGGAGGAGGTATGCAAGGGACCAGGTGAGGTTGTTCGTCACATTGACTCCCAGGAACTTGGTAGACTGCACAATTTCCACAACAGTGTTCTTGATGTAGACCGGGGTGTGTGTCAGCTGTTTCTTCCTGAAGTTGATCACTAGTTCTTTTGTTTTTTCGACATTCAGTATCAGATTGTTTTTATCACACCATTCCACAAATGACTTCACCTCCTCTCTGTATTCCCCCTCCTCATCATCTCGGATGAGGCCAAACACTGTTGTGTCGTCCACATACTTAATGATGTGGTTTGTGCTGAACTTGGCACAACAGTCGTGGGTCATGAGCGTAAAGAGGAGGGGACTCAGAACGCACCCCTGTGGAGAACCTGTACTCAAGGAGATGGTGTCTCATTTATTCTTCCTTACCCGTACGTACTGAGGCCTGTCCGTTAGAAAGTCCAATATCCAGTTTTGCAGAGGTGTGCTCAGTCCCAATAGGCCCAGTTTGCTAATCAGATTCTGAGGGATAATGGTATTAAAGGTCGAACTAAAGTCAACAAACAGCATGAGGACCAGAGCATCTCTGTTCTCCAGATGTTCCAGCGAAAGGTGGAGTGCAATGGATATGGCGTCCTCCGGTTGAAGCAGTAGGCGAATTGGAGTGGGTCAAATGAGGAGGGTAGGACAGAAGTAATGTGGTCCTTGATCAGCCTCTCAAAACATTTCATCACTATTGGTGTTAGGGCTACAGGGCAATAGTCATTCATGGTTGTGACTGTGGGTTTTTTCGGAACCAGGATGATTTCTGAGATTTTAAAGCAAGATGCCACAACAGCCTGACACAGGGAGATATTAAATATATCCGTTAGGACATGTGTCAGCTGCTCCACACATCCTTTGAGTAAGTAACCTGGTATCTGGTCTGGTCCTGCAGCTTTCTTTGGATTAATTCTCCTCAGAGTCCGGAGAACATCATCCGGTTCCAGACACAGTACCTTTTCATCAGGATCATTCAATGCTTCAAACCGTCCAAAGTACTTATTTAGGTCATTCGGGAAGCTGAAGCTGTCATCACAGGGGTGAGAAACTGTTTTATAATCTGTAACAGATTTAATCCCCTGCCACAATCTTCTGCTGTTCCTGTGATCTTGAAAATGACTCTGTATTTTCTTTCCATGAGCCCTTTTAGCTCTTCTGATAGCTTTATTGAGGTTGACTCTTGCTATTCTGAGGGCATCTAAATCTCCAGATTTAAAAGCAGAATTTCTCACTTTCAGCAAGGCTCGCACCTCAGCAGTCAGCCACGGTTTATCGTTTGCCCTTAATCTCCCGCTTCGATGTTAAATCCAGCCAAATGTAGTCCAATTTATTCTCCAGTGAGCGGATATTTGCCACCAAGATCGATGGTAGTGGCGTTCTGCATGGATTAGCTTTAGCCTTAGCACTCAGCCCATCGCGGACACCTCGCTTTTGTTTACGCATGCACCGCCGCCGTCTTGTTCTCAGGGCGCGGGTAGCACTGGTAGATGATTTCAGTGCTGAGCCGGCCTCACCGCTTGTCTGTAGCAGTCCAAGTTCTTTCAGCACTGTAGAACCATGATGTTTGGATTTACTAGTCCTTTATCCTGTTCCGTACCCAGTGACAGAAGGTTTAGACGAGTGTATGTCTGGATTTCCATGTTGAGTGACATTAAATCATTATAGAGAACGTGTTTTTATCATGAGCCCATTCAGCCGCAGCCTGTGTGGCGCCGCCTGTACAATGAAAACATTGGCCAACAATGTCCCTAAGTTGAAAGTGTCCACCGGAAGTAAAGTAGTTTTTATGCAGGAGCTCTGTCCTCTTTGAAGATCTTGTCAGAGTGTGACGCCACTTTCTGGGAGCTGTGTGCTTTCATGATGTCCAACAAGAAGTGGTGGGGTTTGTTCTGGGCATCGTGAGTGGGGTTAATCGACCACCCCGGATGGCTTTTTTGGAACTACGGGCAAAGAAGGAAACACAGAGGCAGCATCCCTTCTCATCCTAGCATGGCATCGCTTACCTTAATATTCACTCAGGTTACCTTTCTTCAAAAATTTTGTTTTAGTTAAAGATCTTGGTGAAAATCAGTTTGACAATTATGCAAACATGTAGAATTTACTTTGCAATGCACTGTACTCAAAATGTACTACTCAATTCCAGGGAATTCATAGTTCAGGCCATCATGACTGGTGAGACATATCAAATATATAAATAGTCTTCAAAGAATGTTGGGGCACAAAATGGACGCTCTTGTTTAGTGTAAAAAGAAAAGAGTAAGAAGTATGTGGCTGTACAGCAAAAAAGTTGGCTGGCAATGGCCCAAGGTTGAAAATTTAGATCAGGAGTAAGTTAGCATTTATGCAAGAGCTTTGTCATCTGTGAAGATCTTGTCAGAGTGAGGTGCTATCTTTCTGGAGCCGTCTGCTCTTATGGCTTCCAAACGGAAGAGGCAGGGTTTGTTTTGAGCATTGTGGGAAGGGTTGGTTGACCTTTCTGGACAGGATGTTAGAACTTCAGTTAAAATAGAAGACACGGTGACAGCATCTCCTCTCGTCCTGCTGTGGTATCACTTACCTTAACAGAGCCAGGAAGATAATCCCCTGGTGCACCTATGTGATCCTAGATACTGGGAAGCAACATTTTCCTTTGGCATTACACTCATTTCTCATCATGGAAATGTACATGACAGTTCTGTCATTGCTGTCTTGGCAAGGTATTTTATGAAACTATCTATGCAACCCATGCTGTTTGTGACTGCTACCCGGAAAACTGTCCCTTTACTTGGTGCACACTATAATAATGTCCATGTCATTTTGCAACAGACAATCTAGAAACAGATGAAGAAATTGGCCTGAAGATGTCAGAGAATCAAAGTCAGGAAATGAGTTAGGGTCTAAGCTAGAAGGAGCGACAAAACTGTGACAAACCAAAAGGGTGAAACCAGAAATATAGTTTTATAATAATAATGATAATAATACATTTTATTTATATAGCACCTTTCCCATGCTCAAGGCACTTCACAGAGTTTAAGATAGAACGGCAGGGTATACAGTATATAGCATTGTACAAACCAGATAAATAAAGAAAATTAAGACAGTAAATTCAGAGAAAAAAAGCCTAACAGACAACATAATTGTTGGTCTAGCACACACACATAGGCTACATGAGCATCTTGACAGAGAGGTAAACTGAGAGAAGGGTAGTAAAGTCAAGTAGAGCTAAAAGCCTTCATGAACAGATGAGTTTTGAGTTGTTTTTTAAAAGAATTCATGGAGTCATCTGATCTGATTAATTTCGGTACGTCACACCAGAGTCTGGGTGCTATACAGCTGAAGGCCCTGTCACCCATGGAGTGTAGATTAGTGTGGGGCGGACAGGCTTATAGTGATGGAGAAGGTCACTGATGTAGTTTGGCGCAAGGTCGTTTAAGGCTTTGTAGGTTATTAGTAGGATTTTTTTATTCGATTCTGTAAGACACAGGGAGCCAGTGAAGACGGAGCAGGATGGGTGTGATGTGCTCGCTGCTGCTGGTTCGAGTAAGGACTCTTGCAGCTGAGTTTTGAATAAACTGGAGCTGTGATAGAAGGTTAGAAGGGGCACCTGCCAGTAGGGAATTACAATAATCGATATGGGATGTGATAAAAGCATGGACAAGTTTCTCAGCATTAGAAAAGGAGAGGAAGGAGCAAACACGGGATATGTTACGGAGGTGAAAGTAAGAAAGTTTCTTAATGTGGTTTATGTGGGCAGAATAAGAAAGGGAGGAATCAAAAATGACACCAAGATTCTTTGCAGTAGAGGCAGGTCTGATGAGATCACCGCCAAGATGGACTGGGAAGGACCTCATTTTATTAAGTTGCACTTTAGTCCCAATTTGCAGGAGCTTAGTTTTGGTGCAATTTAATTTTAAAGAGTTCTGCTCCATTCTGGTATTAATTTCACTGAGGCAGGTTGTGAGCTGAGAGAGCTCTGATGAAGTTCCACTTTTAACATTGAAATAGAGTTGAGTATCGTCTGCATAAAAATGATAACCCAGTCCATAGCTACGAATAATATGGCTAAGAGGAAGCATATAAAAACAGAAGAGAAAAGGGCCGAGGACAGAGCCCTGAGGAACTCCTTGTGTGACTGGCGCTGAGCTGGATTTGCTGTTGCCAAGACTAACAAACTCTTGTCTATCAGTCAGATAGGACTTGAACCACTGGAGTGCAGTGCCAGAGATACCCAGCATGTTCTCCATTCTGGACAATAGAATGTCATGTTTGACTAACAGAATTAATATGCTGGTTTGTCCAGAGTCTGCTGCAATAAGCAAATCATTGGTTACCCGTAGCAGAGCCGGTTTACAGCTGTGCCGCGCCCTGCAACCAGATTGAAAGGGTTCCATCAAATTATTAGAGGTTAAGTAATTGGTGAGTTTGGAGGCTACAAAACTTTTGACAGAAAAGGTAAGTGGGAAATAGGCCGAAAGTTTTTAGGATTGTCAGCATCAAGACCAGACTTTTTTTAACTTTGGGGTTACAGAAGCAATTTCAAAAGTGATCGACGCAGAGCCTGTGTCAAGGGATGAGTTTATTATTGTTGTAACAGTCGGATTACGGCATGAAAGCAGAATTTAAGTAGTGTGCTGGGGATGGGGTCTAGTACACAAGTAGTCGGCCTCATCTTACAAAGCAGGTTATTAACAAACGCAGATGTGACTGGTGAGAACTTAGAGAAGGAAGTGAAGGAATTCCTTGCAGACTTCAGTAGAAGAGGTAGTTGGGCTAGATGCGGGTTTGATTAGTTTATTAACTACAGAAAACAAAACCCTTGGGCTACTTTCTATTATTCTGCCATAAATGGTGATCTTGGCAGCAGTTAGTGCTTCTCTGTAAGCTCTTTGGTGGTCAGAGAGAGCCTGAATATGAACAGTGAGGCCAGTCTTACGTGACATTCTCTCAAGGCATCGGCCAGCTGCTTTTATAGATTGCAATTCTGAATTATACCAAGGAGCTGAATGCTTAAAGGAAATCTCGTTATGTTTTAAAGGAGCTGTTTTATCTAATGCTAAATGAACCTGCGTTATAGTGGTCAACAAGACTATCTAGTGTTGACGGAATAGGGGAAGACAATAAAAGATCAGAAATGGATCCAGAAAGGATAGAGGGACAGATACTGTATGTTTAAGATTTCTTTAAGAAATTTGTCGCTTACAGGTAAGAGTAGGGAGAGATAATGAGACGGTGAAAAGTACTGCTTTCTTGTCAGAGAGTCCCAAATCAGTGCTGTAAATGTTGGCAACAGATAGTCAAGAGGTACTGATCAGATGCAATATATGACCACCAGAGTGGGTGGGAAAATCAACATGTTGTGTCAAGTCAAAACAGTCCAATAAGGATAGAAATTAATTTCTCAGTTTAGATGTAGTAATGTCAATATAGATGTTGAAATCACAGAGAAGGATAATTCTTTTAGAGTAAGAGCTTAGGTGGGTCCAAAGTTCAATCAGATCGGATAAGAAGGATGCATTGTATTTTGGGGGACGATTAAGAACAATGAGTGAGACAGGACCTGATTCTGTTATTAGTTTAAGAGCCAGGCACTCAAAAGACAGTGGAAAATCAATTGGGATTTGTTTGATGTTTAAGTCTACTCTGACAATTACTGCAAGTCCGCCTCCTTGTCTTGAGCTGCGGGGCTCTGTGTGGAAAGTGAATCCAGTTGGAGTCGCCTCCGTGAGAGACGTAAATTCATTCGGTTTTTGCCAAATCTTCGTTAGACACAGTATATCAAGTTTGGTGTCAATGATGAATTCTGACAGCACCAATGCTTTGCCATTGAGAGATCTTGAATTAAACAGTGCAATATTAGTTAATGAGGCTTCTTTTTGCACAGAGCTGTGATCTGAGTTTATTTTCACATAATGTAAATTCAGCACACTGACACTATTTCCAGGACCATGAGAAGGACAGCGTATTCCTGAGCAAATTGCGCCAGTGGTTTTTTCATTCGCAGCCTGGCGGTGGTGGTGACCTGACCCGCGATGTATATATTTCCAGCGTCTTTTAGGATGTTCCAGTCAGATCATTTGCTCTGGACAAATGGTCCAGATCAAAAGACTGATTCAAACCGCAAACATCTTACAAATGACTTTCATAATAACCCCTAACAAACACAACACAACTTTTTGTTTAGTGTTTTTTTGATCCAAACTGAGGATATTGAAAACTGCATGCAGCTTTCCTTAATACATAGATTGAATGATGTGAAGTCATTGCTATACATAGCCTCATTGTGGCCATGAAAAACAACAAAAATTATGACTAAAGGTTATATATACAAGATGGTACTATGGAGATGTCACTTTCATAAATATTCATTAGGAAATTAATTATCCAGGAATTATAAGGAAATAAATGTTCAGTGAAGCCTATAACAAGAATTCATGACAGCTCTGACTACAGCTACTGGAGCTTTCACCTCACTATGCTACTTCACCTATATTAAATACAGAAGAATGCAATTCAATGAATTCAGGCACAATTAAAAGTAAGGTGACTACTCCTGGTGACTCTTCCATCTCTTATCTTTACTTTGGATTTTTGTCACAGGCAATTCCAGCCTTACCACCTATTATACTTCCCTATATTTAGCCCATAATTATACCTACATAGAGTAAACAAACAATTATGTGACATCAGCATGCATTGAAAACCTGTAAACAGAAATTAGGTGCACCTTAAAGGTTTAAAATTAGAAATGGGGTGCAGAATTCCATGCATTCCACTCTCCATGTTCATTCATTCTTGTTGTGAGCCTAGGTTAAGCAGGCACAGAGAGAAAAACGTGTTAGTAGTATTGTTTAAAAGCAGATTTATTATTGTGAAGTAGGCATCCATCAAAAGGTGAAATGCCATGGCAGCTATTGTTCAAAAATAAAACAAGGAGTTAAAACTATAGTCAGTGTCAGGTAAAAATCACAAAAACAGCACACAAGAATCATGACCTAAATTGCAATCAGTCATGAGTCAAGGCACATGAAACCCTGACAATACTATGAAAAATTGATACTTAATTGCTATTTATGGTTACAATATAATTTTGACATTTTAAATTGAACATGAGAATGAACATATTAAAACTGATGAATTCAGGTGGACTTTAAACCTGTTACCAAGGCTGGAGGATTTCCTCAAGTGATGCATTTCTGTACGTTTTTAGGAGGGATTATACTTTTTCTCTTTTCAAAGAAGTGCTTACTGTATAGACCCCTTTTTCTTCAAACCTGTTAATTTGCTACTTCTGGAAAACCTTTCTTGCGATGATTATAAAATAAGTGCAAATTGGTCACTACAAAGGGTTAGGTTAGAAGATTAGTAACACCATTTAATAGATGGCAAGAAAAAGAAGGAAAACAAACAACACTTGTGGATGCAAAATACTGTTGTTTGCTGTTTTTCAGAAGAAAAATATTCAGATTAGAAAGTTGCTTCTGAATGGGAGCTCTGTATCTCTAAGACATTGGTCCAATAATGAAGCCCACTTACAATGGCTAGAGAGGTTTTATAGCAGCGTCCCAGAAGTGGTATGACTTCCTGGGTTGGGAAAGAAGTGTGGATAGTGATCTTCCGACTGGTGTACCTCTCAGCTGTGGACAGAAAAGAAGAAGGGGCAACAGCTCAGGATTGAACAGCGTACCTGATTGTATGGAATTTTTACGTAATACATAATAATCTTTTACAATTTATTAAACGTATATATCCACCCATGTAGTGGAACAGGACAAACTTTAAAAAATCAATAAAAAAACTGATAAAAATGTGATTCTGGCCAAGCGGAAGGTAGGTACACGCCAATGTCAAATGTCGGCACTGTATCTGATTGTGTTCAGCTGTGACAGAAAGAAAAGCTCATGGCCATGATATATCTGCCAATCAGCAGTTACCCTCTAAAACACATGTAGCTCTGATCTCTGTCTCAAAAACATCAAACGGTACTCCTTAACAATCTGTAGATTATAATGTCTGCTGAAGAATTGGTATCACTAGCTAAGCAGAGGCAAGGTACGGTCCAACATGAGGCAAACAGAGGCTGGCGCGTGAGTGAGGAGGGACCCACCTGGCTCTCCATTCCTGAGGTCCCGATTCCCCCTCCCTTCAGCCTGCAGCCTCTCTCTAGGATTTAAAATAAGCGTGACAAAAAAAGTCACATAAAATCGTTGCACAAAATTGTTGCACTTTTAGGCTTAGGATTTTATATATATATATATATAATGAATTATTAAACACTAGGAAAAGAACTGAGTGTAACTCAAGGGTTAACTAAATATAATTTAAAGCCAAATGTGTATGCGGTCTCTGACTTGTCTTAGGGAATCTACCAATGTAATTTTCCAAGGATAAAATGAGGCAAATGAGTAACAAACACTCCTCCAGAAAGCAGAGATAAACTAATGGAAAAGCCCAAACACCCTTCCTATGAAGCAGTGTTAAGATCAATAGGTAAGTTCACTAAACACCCTTCTTAATGAAGCAGAGTTCAGAATAATGTGACAATCAACACGAGTCAGAAATTACTGGTGACATTAGTTGATTGGAGGAGTTGATAAAGTTCTGCATATTACAAATCAGAGGAAGTTATGTATTAGTTGAGGCTATGTAATCAGTAAAAAGTATAAAAGGAGATGACCCGTTTAATTGATAGCTCACTCCATGGACTGAGACATTTGTGCCTAACTCTGCAAATAAAGAAACGTTCCGTATTCTTATCTGAGCTTTGTGGCTGCCTTCTTTAAAGATGGAGAAAAGTTTTTTCTACAACAAATGGAACCTTGAAGATGTCCCTTAAGTGCATGTGCTCGACACACTTTACGTTAATCCATCAGTAATTGAACATGCTTAACTCAGCTCAAAGTCAGAATGGCCAGAACAGATCAGACACAAAGCAGGAACAATCTCAGTATGGGGCATTTTATGTCATAGCACTACGTAGCACTTTTAAACCCAGCGAGAGAGAGGGCATGCAGGACTGGCAAGGTCACAGAGACCTGATCCATTACGGGCTACATAGAGGTAAAGGATAAAAGAGCACTAGTGGATGCTCTAGCCTAGTGCTTCTGTAGGCAAAGGAGTTGCCACTTGTTGGCCAGGAAAGGGCCACAAAATGAGATTAGCATTGCCTCATATCAGAGAGGTGAGCCACACCACCTGATAGGCAAAGAGCTTGGATCAGTGGAGCAGATGAAATTGGTTTTGTTTTTTAATCCCTTCTTTGTCTCCTGAAATAAACACATTGGGAGATTTGCTGAGTCTAAGTATTATTCCAGGTGCGAAGACTCATCATGAGTATGCTCTCCTTTCAAAATAAATAACTATTTCTGAGCAGAAGTATATATATTACATATTCACAAAATTATATCCTGCTAATTCTGGCACTGCAAAATTTAAAAAGTTGGCATTCTCTAAAATTCAGATAAAACTACCCACAAAATTAAGAGTTCTGAATGTTTTTGAAAGTAGAGAAGTGCAATCCCACCAAGGGCTAGGGGGTTAATTATAAAAGAACCCTGTGGTCACTCATATGGAAGTCAATCTGTTTCATACTGCAAATGTGTCACCTTTTTAGACATTTTGTCAAAATAACAGTGCATAATAACTGGAAATATGCATATTGACTTTCATAAATTAGCAGACTCTCGAGACACTAGTGATAAACAAGAAATGGTGTTAGTGAATCTGCTTCTTTTGAATATGTGAATTATGAGGATATGTGTTGTTCTTGTTAGTCTTTTTTTATATTCACTTTCTCATGATGACATGCATATGTTCTGTGTAGTTTATTAAGTGAAAAGACACCTGCTTTCTTACAGTATGCCTGTTCTTTTTTTATTCTACATAAATTAACTTCTATAAAGGGGGTGTAATGGTGGAACAGTGGGAAGTATGTTAGCTTGTTCTACCTGCACCCTGTTTTTTTCCCAGCTGGAGTTCTTTTTATGTAGAATGTGAATGTTTTCCTTGTGCATGTGGAAATTCCTTTTCATACCTCAAAGACATTGGTCTGCCATATGTACAGAAACAACCCATTGTGTCCAAGGTCCTGATGTACTGTCTATTTAACGGCTATGATCTTGCTGGCTAAAATAATAATGCACTTATAGTGGCTTCTAAAATTGAGACAAGTAAGCGAATCATAGCTATTTCATACTAACAGCAGCAAGTGCCATTCCCTGGGTAAGTAATTTTAATGCAGAACTATCTACAAATGATGTTTCTTAAAATATATTTAATGTAATTTTTTTACGGCTCAAGATACTGTGAAAAGGTACTGTGCTTAAAATTCACTGTAGTAAAAAGGTCACCATGAAGGACCACCCTAGTGTAAAGATTTTGGTTCCAAAATAATCAATTGTCTCTTCCTGACCATGCTGTATATGTGTGCCAAATGTTTTTGAGATTGGACCACAAGTGAGATGTTGTACAAAGAACAAACACATACACACACCTTGAGGTTTTTACTAGATGTTGCCTTTCTGTAGCAAGGAATAGTGTGAGTGGCCACATTCTCCATTTAAGGTCCACGTCTTTAGCTACAAGGCCAGTCTTCTTGCTTACAGTACATTAATATCCAGTAACTTCTCTATATGCTGTCAAGCTACTGCTTAAGATGAGATCTTCCAGGAAAACAAAAGTTTGCAACCACTTTGTTAATGAACACTTTTTCAATTTAAGTTTTCAATAGATATTGTTTTTTGGCTTTATTAAGATACCTTTCATCACCTAATTCACTTACCGATAAATGTTAGAATTGTTATCTAATTTTTATTACCACGATCCTAAATTGTCCCTAGTGTGTGCTTGGTGTGTGTGTGCCCTGTGGTGGGTTGGCGCCCTGCCTGGGGTTTGTTTCCTGCCTTGTGCCCTGTGTTGGATGGGATTGGCTCCAACAGACCCCCGTGACCCTGTGTTAGGATATAGCGGGTTGGAAAATGACTGACTGACTGAAAAAAATGTGCAGGCCTACATGGTAAATTTTTATAGTTCTGTCTAACTAGTTAGATTTTGAACAAAGCTAGATTAACTTGGGTCATTTTACAGATCTGCATTGGAATTAAAAGAACAGTGTACCTTACTTCACACTGATATGTTACAGGGTGCAGATGTCAGGTTAACTGCTATAGCAGGTGGTCTCGCTACTGAGGGAACACCAACTAAATCTGACGTTATGCATAAGAAATACTTTTTAAGCAGTGGTTATATTAACTACTGGTCATAGTCTCTGTGTGTGTACCGTAGGTTCAGAAAGTATCCAGACTCATTCACTTTTTGCACATTTTGTGTTGTAGATTTTATTTTGGATTGATAAATTTGTCAATTTTGGCCATTAGTCTACAATCAATAATCTATAAATACAAAATGAAAACTGAAATCTTTCATTTATATAAATATTCAGACCATTAATTCAATATATTGTAGAAGCCCCTTTGGTAACAATTACACTTTTGAGTCTTCTTGGGTAATTCTCTTCAAGCTTTGCAGACCTAGATTTAGGCAGTTTATCCTATTCTTCCTGGCAGGACCTCTCAAGCTCCATTGGATTGGAAGAGAGCATCTATAAACTGCCATTTTCAGGTCTCTCTCCTAAAATGTTCTATGGGGATTAAGTCTAGGATTGGCTGGGCCACTCAAAGACAGTCGGAGACTTGTCCTGAGGACACTCCTGTGTTGTCTTCGCTTATATGCTTCGGGGAATTTTTGTGCTGAAAGTTAAAGCATCGCTCTATCTGATGTCACATGCACTTTGCAACAGGTTTTCTTCAAAAACCTCTCTGTATTTGCATACATTCATACTGCCTTAATTCTGATCAGTCTTCCCGTCCCTGTTACCAAAAGCAGCTCCATAGCACGATGATGTCACCTCCATGCTTCACTGTATGAATGGTAGTAGGCAGGACATGGCCTTTGCCATACATACTGCTTGGCATTCTGCCCAAAGAATTCAGTTTTCGTCTCATCGGTCCAAGGAATCCATCCATCCACAGGGTCACGGGGGTCTGCTGGAGCCAATCCCAGCCAACACAGGGCACAAGGCAGGAACCAATCCTGGGCAGGGTGCCAACCCACCACAGCCCAAGGAATCCTTTCTCTCATTTTGTCAAAGTCCTTTAAATGTTAATTATTAAACTCTAAGCCTAAGTTAGCCACTCTACCATAAATGTATAATTGATTAAGTGCTGCTGAGATGATCATCCTTCTCACAGGTTCTCCCATCTCAGCCGAGGACATTTGAAGCTCTGTCAGTGGATTCTTGGTCATCTCCCTTACCAGGCCCTTCTTCTCTGGTTCATCAGTTTGGCCAGACAGGCAACTCTAGGAAGAGTCCTCGTGTTGGCAAACTTCTTCCATTTCACAATTATTGAGACCTCTGTGTTCCTGGGAACACACAAAACTTTACAAATGGTTTTATTCACTTGCCCTGATCTATGCCTCACTGCATTTTGATCGTGGAGGTCTACAGAGAGTTCCATTGACTTCATGGCTTGGTTTTTGTCCTGACATGCAGTATGAATTGTGGGACCTTAGATGTGTGCCTCTCTAAATGATGTTCAGTTAATTAATTTTGCCACAGGTGGACTCCAGTTAAGTTCTAGACACATTTCAAATACAATTAAAACAAACTGGGCATATGTGAGCACAATTTGGAGTGCCACAGCAAAGGGTCTGAATAGTTTATATGAATGAGAGTTTTCCGTTTTTGATTTATAATAAATTTGCCAACTTTTCTGGAAACATGTGTTCACTTTGTGAGTATGGGTTATTTGGTGTAGATTGATTGGAAAAAATTGCAAATGTATCCATTTAAAATGAAATCTACAACATAATAAAGTGTGCAGAATGTGAGGGGTCTGAATACTTTCTGAATCCGCTGTTTACAGTATGTGTTGGTGTAAAGGGAGGGTTTTATATTTAGTGGAATTTAAACTATGCAAATGCTGCATGCAGTTATAGGAAAAGCTAAATGTTATGTGATGTATTTTAAAGTTTCAGATTTTTTAAATTTTATTTTTATATTTGCTATTTCTAAATATATTTTGTCATATGGCAGTGGTATTTGTCATTGGCTCGGGTATGCAAAGTAAGCATTCTCCTTTGGGTTTTGTACAAACTATTCATTGTCAGGCTTTCCCCACATTTTCCAGTACAAACATTTTCATCACATTTTTTAGAATGAACGAATTATAGAACTATTAATTACAGTATGGAAAGAATAAATTAAAGTCAGTTCAGCACCTCAAAATAGGTTTAATACACCAGTTAAATAAGACATTCTATAATCTGATACACTCTCCGCAGTATACATTACATGTAGTTTGCTTACAAATTACACATCATAATTCCGATCTTATTTTTTTTTTATAATTATTATTCATTTGTTAAAGTTCTAGTGTATTTTTTAAAAAGTCTGTTTTCCTTAACCACAACATTTTTATTTTCACGACCATAATGCAGAATGCTGCAGTTCAATGGTTTATCTGAACTTCATCTTCTCTCAAAGTCATTTTAGCACCACTTATGACATTTTCACTGGAACTGCCTATAATTCAGAGCTTGCCAATCACGCCTGGAGCTGGAGTTGGGTGAACCAAAGGTTTGCAAAAAGAATTGTGATATTATCTTTTGGTGACATTTGGAAAATGAAATCTTACATGATTGAGGGCTGAAAACTACTACATATTTTTACAATAAAAAATACCAAAAATCGGGACTTGAACTGAAGTGTAATATTGTTTTTTTCTCATTTTATAAGGTAGTTCTTTTGGTTTTTCTTCCCCATACTTAGTTGTGTATTTTGCTTATATATTTGCCAGCACAGAGCATAGAAATATAAATTAACTTCTTATTTATTTACACAGTATCAAATTACATGAAAAATATAAACAGTACATAATCCCATTCTGAACAATATACATTTGAAATGTACAATTTATAAAACATCTGGACATTTTCATGGAGATTCTCAAAGTGTTAGTGGGTATTCCATCCTTCCATCCATTATCCACCGCTTATCCAAGGATGGGCCACGGGGGCAGCAGCCTAAGCAGGGAAGCCCAGACCTCCCTCTCCCCAGCCACCTCC
Source organism: Polypterus bichir lapradei (assembly GCA_026402145.1). NCBI lineage: Eukaryota > Metazoa > Chordata > Cladistia > Polypteriformes > Polypteridae > Polypterus > Polypterus bichir. The sequence continues at coordinate 10,549,457 of JANRMT010062857.1, read as the reverse complement.
TCCAGCTCCAGGGACTGAATGGCTTATAACAGCGAGCCTTGTACCCTGTGCTCTTGGAGCACACTCCACAGGATGCTTTGAGGGACGCAGTCGAATGCCTTCTCCAAATCCACAAAACACATGTGGACTGTGTTTTTTTGTTAGTGGGTATTATTATTTCATATTTGTTATTGTCTTAAGAAACGTGAAGGAGCTTTCATTGTAGCTTTTTTTCTATAAGTGACATTTCCTCAGGTAAACATTTGTGAAAATGAAATGAGCCCTGGACAGCAGAAACATCGGCACTTGTGTAATGCATGGCATTTGGCTGATTTGTTGTATTTGTTAGTTCTTTTAAATTATTTTATTTTTTTAACAGATATTATTGGTTTTAATTGGGAAATGTTACTGCTGAAAGGTTGATCTTTGATGGCTCATGAGACATAAAAGAGACTCTCATTTAATAATCAACTTTGTCACGGATGCTACTACTAAAATTCCTTAGGAGAAATAGCTTTAGACAAAAAGGAGCCGTGAGATACAAATGAGGTAAAAGAAGCCAACATTGAGAATTTGGTTTGAGAAGCATGGTATCATTTGTGAGATCTCTTTCTACTCATTTTTTAATCTCTTTTAAGACTTCATATTTTTTACTTATTGGACTGATTTCTTCATCTAAGGTGACTTACAGCACAGTAAGCTACATTTCATCTGTTTTTTTCAAATGAAGCACAGGCAAATGAAATGATCTGTTTGTGGTCACACAGTGTCAGCTGCAGGATTTAAACCAACAGCCAACATCAGGGCATGAAGTCCAAAGTCTTAAACAATACACCACACTGTCTTTTTCTTCTAGAAAGTGTATAATCGAATTGGAGCAAAGTAGTGCACATTACAGCAACTACCGTATATACTTGCGTATAAGTCGGGGTCTTGAAACCCGAAAAATCGATCATAAAATCAGACTCTGACTTATATGCCCATTCAAAAATACGACACTTAATTTTAATTTTTTTTTTTTACATTTTCTTGCTTCCTCCAATCTCGCACCAGTTTCTCAGACACATCGAATTTTGTTGCAGCAGTGCAGTTACCAATTTCTTTCACCACTTTAACGACATTTAATTTAAAACCAGCTTCATATTTTCTTCTGATCGAGAGCTCCATCGTAGATAAGGGATGCTCTTACGATAAAGGTGTATGAGGGTGTGAAATACAAAAAACACAAATCAGTGCAAACGTTGCTTCAGAATAGTTCAGGTATTACCGTTTGGTCAAGTAGGCACAATATATAGAGAAGAAGGCAGTGTGCTCCGTGGTTGCTCTCTCAGGTGGGTGCTAGCATATCATACTCTCTTGGACCAATAGCATGAGTTTTTCGCATTCAACTTATATGACCAACATGATAAAATACCGGAAATTATAGGGTAAAATCGAGCCCTGACTTATACGCGGGAGAACTTAAACACGAGTATATATGGTAATAGAGTTATTCAGAAGAAAGGACTACAGTTTTGTTATCCTACTTAAGTGTTTTATTATTACAAACAATTGTCGATACATTTCATCATATATTACTAAAAACACTATGTAAATACTTTCAAATTGGAAGAGAAATGTCAAGACACTATTTGGAACATCTGAGCTCATTGTGTAACTTTGCTGAGATCTCTGCTGAAACTCAAGAGGAGACATTTGTGAGAATATTGTTGAAAATGTCTACATTTTACTTCTATCTAATCTCATTATTGTCTAGGAGAACCCTAAAATCTATATTTTTTGTTTTTCATTCCTATGGGATTTTCCATTTTATTCAAAATAAATTAGTTTCATGAGTTATAAAATCTATAACTAAAAATACAGTGCATTCACAAACTTCTCAGACACCTTCACTTTTTAAACATTTTGTTATGTTGTAGCCTTATGCTAAAATCATTTAAATTCATTTTTTCCTTCATCCAGTAGCAGTCAATATCCCAGAATGACAAAGGAAAGCATGAGTTTAAAGGTTTTGCAAATTTATTACAAATACAAAAGTGAAATATCACACTAACACAAGAGTTTAGAATGTTTGTTATGGCATGAAACAATCAGGTGCAATCAAATTGTTTTCGCCAACCCCCTTGGCCTGTGCCATGCACCAGCTACTTTGTGTCTCTGCCACTCTTGTATGTGGATTACACTTTCACCAAACAACAAATCTTTCAATTTACACGGATATGCCTCTTCATTGAGAAGAAATACTACTTTTCCCTGATGGCAACTCGAATTAGATGATCTACAAGTCTCCGGCTTAAAGTTTAAATCCGAACAATATAATAATAGTAATAGTAATAATTTCCGTTTGCTTGCGCTAATGCGATCTTTACTGTCAGTTTTTTGAGACTTTTGAATTTAATACTTTCATTTTCTCTAACCTCCTCTGCATGTGTTTTGCAAACGTTTTTGAACCTCTTTACAACGTTCTACTTTGTCATCTACTCTTTGTCTTTTATTTCCGGCCCTGGGCGTGGTTAAATCTTTTGGCACAAAGTCTTGTCTCACGGGACTTGAAAGTATTTCTTTGAAAAAGTCATGTCTCGTCCTAGGCTAAAAAGTCTCGACTCATCCCAGGATTTTTTTATATAATAGAGAGATGTATGGAGTCCACTTGTGGTCAATTCAGCTGACTGGACATGATTAGTAAAGGCACACATCTGTCTATAGGAGGTCACACAGTTGACAATGTGTATCGGAACAAAACCACGAAGTGAAAGAAATTGCCTATAGAACTTGTTTAGTTTTTTTCTAGATCTTCCTAGTTTCCTTATGCCTGTAAGAATTCAGTAGCACTTTAAGGGCCAGGGGTCTCATGTATAAAAGCTTACTTAGATTCCATTCTAAATGTTTGCTTATGCTCAGCAATTACATATGCATTTATTAAGCCACACATATGCCACATGCCACTCCAAGTTTCTTTACAAATCTCAAATAACTTAAAAGTATACACCTGCACGAGTTTTTAGCTACTCCCAGCTACTCCTGGCAGTAACCATGTATGGCCTAAAGAAACGCCTTTTTTAAGTACTCATAATCTAATCGCTGTATACATTTGACCATAATTCTGAGTGATGTCTTTATTAGAAATGATGGAGGAACAAAGGTAATGAAACTTCAGTGAACATAAACCTGAGGTATTATTGACTTAAGCAGAGAACCACAAAAACATTCTTTTTTTATGGTCTCTCTGCAGGAATCAAAAATAAAATAGAATAAAAATCAAGAGTGAGAGCAACTAACAGCAGCTGAGTGGGGTAAGCATGAGCAATGTGCCATAATGCCGTGCCCAGACTGCTGCCAATGCTGTGGGACCCATGCAATGTGTGCTGCCTGATGAGCTTCTGCAGACACAAAAGGAAACAAAGTGTGAATTGATATAGTGTGTACAGTATTGATACAGGCTGTATGTGCAGAACTGTGAAATATTAACAACATACTTAAATTGTAAAAAAAACAAAAACAAAAAAAAAACATTTTCCCAAGTAAATGTCAATGTTTTAATATATACAAGTCTCTTTACATTTAACATACAACATTCAAACGTCTTTGACTTGCCATTGCATTGAAGTCCTGAAGGACAGGGTCTGTGTCATCTTGGCCTATTTCAGCTGGCAGAAGCAGTCATGTTTCTGTGGTATGTTGTGCAGTACTGCACAAGCCATCACAAACCTTTGTAGGGCTATGCAGCATGGTGTTGCCTGACAAGTCCAAACACCGCCAATACATCTTTTAATGAACCAATGGTCCATTCTATCACAGACCGTGTGTGAGAGTGCCTTTCATTATCTCTCCTTTATTGTGGTGTTTTGCAGGATGATGAAAGATGTGAGGAGCCAGGCTGTGAAGGGGTACCCCATATCACCTGAGAAGAAAAATTATACAAGTTTTGTTGTGTGTTGTACAACATAACTGGCAATAGCGGCGTTAGCTCAGGCTACGCAAGAAGCAAGTTTTCCGAGATTGCTATGATATTGGTCTCCCTAGAACTATCCATTTGGAACAGTGTGCTGAATTAGAGCCTATAGTGCACAATTTGGCAAAGGGCACTTTTCAGAGTGAACTGGTTGACCAATCAGGAATCTTGCAGTTGTTTCTGAGTCATAATTAAGATGCTACCTAGATACACCACATTTCCTAATGGTCAGAGTAAGCAAGTCAAGTTAAAAAGGCAACTTAATACAATTGTTTATTTTCCTAATATGTATACAATTGAGCGCACGCATGATGCAATAAAGGCACCATTACATAATAATTTTTTGCTTTTGTAAATAGTAATTTAATTCCATTAATGTACAACTAATATGTGATGTACTACTGTGTCTCACTAACACTGTGGTGGGGTAGCCCAGAACTTGTGATTTCTTTCTTTTATTAAATAATAGTGTGGCAAGCATGCTTCAGGGTCATGATGTGGGTGGTGGTTGGCTTCTTGGTAACACTGTCATTGCCTTTTATATCATGCAACACACAGCACATTCTTGTTATGGACAAAATAGACAAACTACATGCTAAGGCAATTATCATTAAGCATATGCATTAGCTATAATGAGAGAACAAGTCAGTTAACTGCGATAAAGAATTCAAGAATATCTGAATGTGACTGATGTGTCATTGAAATGCAAAATGAAACCACACTTTATTGTCCTGCCACCTGGAGTTACTAAAATGCCAGTACCAAAAACATCCAATTTACACACCATGTTCTTGTTTTGTAAATGCATAAGAAATGGCTTACGCATGTTTCCAAGCATAAACACATTTTGTACATGAGGCTTCAGGTCTTTCAGTCACCTTCTTTTGCTACCTCTATTTAGAGGGAATCCACTGTCCCCACAGGCGGATGGATTATGATCAGCCTCCTGCTGGTCTTGCTCTTCCTCCTTCAAAAGACAACAGGGGTCCAATTTTCCTTTCCAAGGACCTTGTGCTGCTTTCTATGTACTGTGCTCTCCCACCAGCCCTCTGTGGCTTATTTGTCCCCTTCTTCATAGACTATCAAGCATCTTTGTCAGCATTCATTGAACCTGATTTTCAGCATACTGAAGGAAACATTACATTACATTATTTCTTCAAAGTTTTCAACTTCCACTCTTGTACACTGGTGCCCCTTCATGGTGCCACAGTGAAGCACCTAGTACATGCATAGATGGGTTACTCCCAGAAAACCAGTGTCACTTGACTGACTGGTGTCATGCATGCATGCCTACGGGATGCCTTCAGGGCTCCGTTGAGGTAAACAATACCACCCCGGACAAGAGGTGGTACAAATGCTAACAGTTTCTCCTTTTTCACCTACAGCCAAACTTCAACCATCCAAGACCAGTTTGGTGGCAAACAATGCCTTTTCCAGCATGATGAAGCACTGTGCCATAAGCCAAAAGTGATAACTAAGTGGCTCGGAGAACAAAACACCGAAATTTTGAGCTCCATGACCAGGAAACTTCCCAGACCTTAATCCCATTGAGAAATTGTGGTCAATCCTCAAGAGGTGGGTGGACAAACAAAAACCCACAAATTCTGACAGACTCCAAGCATTAATTATGCAAGAATGGGCTGCCATCAGTCAGAATTTGGCCCAGAAGTTGATTGACAGCATGCCAGTGCAAATAACAGACATCTTGAAAAAGAAGGGCCAACACTGCAAATACTGTACTGACTCTTTGCATAAACCTAATGTAATTGTCAATAAAAACCTTTGAAACTTATGAAATGTTTGTAATTATACTTCAGTGTACCATAGAAACATCTGATAATAAATATCTAATAACACTGAAGCAGCAAACTTTGTGAAAACCAATACTTGTGTCATTCTCAAAACGTTTGACCACGACTGTATATAACACAGAAGATAACCATCTCTTAGACCCATCTGCGAAATAAGATCCCAGCAGTCTTTAAGTAAATCAATGTTGTTGGGAAGAAAACCAATTCCTTTGTTTTGTGCAAATGCACATTCCTCTTGTTTAATTTTCAAAATACAGATTAAACATCATTCACCAGGTTGGTGCCTCAGCTTTTTGTGGTATCCACCCCGAGTCTGTCACGGTCACACTGGTTCCATCCTTGTTGCCAGTGCAGGTTTTCCTCTCTTTTCTCTCATTTTTTCTTTCACTGCCTTGCTGGATCCTATATCATTACAGGGCCAAGCTTTTCACCCTGACTAGCCCTTGCCAGAAAAGACAGTGAATCCAAAAAATTCAAAGATCACAGAAAAAAAGCAGAACAAAACCACAAAGGATTTTCCACTGGTAGAATAATAAAAGTTGAATGCTAGATATGGCAGCGAGTCCAGCTTAAACACATATACTGTACAGCTCCTGTCATGCAGCATATGAAAGGAGGATTGAAGGGTGAAGTTAGAGTCAACATGGTGATAGACTGCAGTCCCAGGCAGAGTTGTTTTCTTTCTGCTTAAGGTTGCAAAAATAGGTTTAGGTTTTTTTTTTGTAACATTGTATTCTAAATGCTGGCTCAACATGAACAGGTGAATGGAGGATTTCAAGTTCATAAAAATAACTTGTTCATCCTATTGGGGTGGTTTCCATGCTGTGTTCCTGGGAACAAATAAAAGATACTGTGGTCCCCGGCCGGGGCTGGAGCCCAGCCAGGACGCCCAGGAGGACGTGAGGAGGGCTTGTGCCTCCTCCAGACCGTGAAGGGGCATCCGTCCTGGTTCTGTTGGGGGCCTCGGGTAGGGGGCTTAGAAGCCCAGCCCTGAAGGGACCTGTGGCCGCCGCCAGGTGGCGCCCCAGTGCCCATTTATCCCGGGAGCCCGGCACTTCCGCCACACCAGGAAGTGCCGGGGGGAAGACGACAGGGGCTACATGGACGGCTTCCGGGTGCGCAGCCGGCACTTCTGCCACACATTAATTGCCGGGGAGCAGCTGGAGCCCATCCGGGTTCCCATAAGAGGGGCCGCCTCCCTCCAGTCATTGGTGGATGTCGGGAGGTAGTTGGCAGAGCTGGAGAGAGGACAGGAGGCGGCCAGGAGAAAGAGAGGCACAGGACTGTGTGGCCTGGACATTGGGGGAATCGGTGCAAGAGGCACTGGGGTTTGTGAGCACAAATATTGTAAATATAACTGTAAATAAACAGTGTGTGGTGGAGCCAACGATGTCCGTCTGTCTGTGTCATTGCCAGCGTTCACAATACATAAACCATCACTGCTTTTGAAATAAATTCTACTCTGTAAAACACGACAAGCATAGTGTTCAAGGAAAAACACTATAAAGTCAAAGAATGCCAGTTTTAAAGAGATGTAAGATTTCAAAGAGTCTCCCCAATCATAATTGACTATAGAATTTATGAGTAGCATAAAGACTTATTGAGACAAGCAAAGCAAGCAGAACGTGAAAAGTAAAACAATAAAAGAAATTTATATAAAGCTGACGAGAATGAAAAATATTACCTTAGAGTTTACTGGGATAAGAAGCATAGTGTCCTAGAAGAAATAAATCCCTGCTTTAAAATGTTCAAAAGTACTTTCAATGCTGTGAATTTTATATAGCACATTGTTTGAGCAGATTGATAGAAGAAAAGTCTACGTTCCTAACGTTCCATGAAATTTGTTGTATACTTTTGTAGAATTTTCCATATGTGTTATAATTTTTTTTTTTAGTTCTCTGTTAGCATCATACAGGGAAGCAGGCAGCAACCTGCACATGTGACAATGTCAGCCACAATAAGACCACATTCACAATGAAGCATATTAAATACAAACATCTACCTTAGAAAAAATTAAGACCTTTATAGAGCTATTCATAATGTAACTGGAGAGTGGCAGGAAATTCTACACGATCATATAACACCTAAATAAAAACACACTTATCTCATTTTCATTGAAGTATATTTTAAAATATGTTAACTATTTGGAATACAAACACTTCTTACTGTTGACTAGTTGATGGCTGTTTTTAACTAGTAATCATTTTGTTGTTACATTTTATTACTTTATGTGCACCTAGTACAGTAAATTCACACTCTCCGTGGACTCTGTGTGTTTCTTTGGAGGAATCAGATCTGATGTTAACTGTTTTGGAAATCTTATAGCCACAAAACCCCTTTAGGATGAACTTTGATGTTTGACTTGTTTCAGGTGCTCAGAATATAAAAGGATAAGTTTCAATTTTCAAGTTTCAGTTTTTCAAGTACCAGGGGAAGATAAGTATTTCTGTCCTCTGGAATGCATACCTTTGCATTTCTGCTATTCTGTATTTTGTTGTTTTTGTAGCTTTATTCTATTTTGTTACTGTATAAAATGTTGATTTTGCTTTAAATCAATTGTCAATTATTGTAGTAGTTATCTGCATTTTAATGCTTAAAAGGTATAGCCCATTTTTACTATGAACACACATTGGAACTCAGCCTCTGAGGTTTGCAGTCTGAATATTTCTATTTGATGAATATTCTTTAATACTTAGGCTTTGAATTAAATGTAATACACATTATGCTAAGCTGTCTAGTCTCTGATGTTTCATTCTGAAACCCAAGGTAAGAAATATTTCTTGGATCCTTGCGGTTGCATTTGAAATATTATTTATGTAACACATGCTAAGAAAGCTACTTTGCCCCTGAGGTTTTATTCTAAAGTACACATAAGTAAACTGTGCTTAAACTCATGTTACAGATAAAAGTGAATATTAGCCATTGACATATTGCTTACTAGGGGTATATAAACTAAAGCTTTGCAAATGTTAATAAGTAAAGCTAACTCAAATATTACAGTAACATAACTAATTTATATCCTAAAGGTAAAATTGGTCTTTTAGACTGTTCTGTCATTGATTAGGAGATGCAAGTCTGTAAGGGAACTGGGTGAGTAGAAACTTCTAAACTCATGACCATGTAAAAATACCCACCGGTTTTATTGAGATCGCTCAAGAACCTGGCAAAGATGGAACATGCATTTGGCTAGACAGAGTTGAGGTTTTCAGAATTAAAAAGAAACAAGAAATCAATAAAATATGTCCCAGCTTAAATAAAATACAATATAATAAAATTGAATCAGTTTTAAACACCCCATACATCTCAGCATGGTTTTAGGATAGCTGGCATTTCATCTTGAAGCAACCCTGTCAAGGTACTTGTTATGTGTTCATATATGTTTGGATGTTTTATTGTCATTTTTGTTGTCTTTGTATTATTAGTTTTCATATTTTTATGTTATGTTGATTTTGTTAATTATTGGTTAATTATGTACTGTACCTTTGAAAAGTTCCCTGCTCCTTGTGGGTGGAGCCCCAAGAGGCAGGGCCACCCTGACATCACCACACCTGAGTCCTCTCTCTAGCTCATTAGGTCAAAGCCAGAGAAGAGCTCTCACAGGATGCAGTGAACGTCCATTAGAGTTATTCTGAGGACTGCTTTTCATTGTTGGATTTTCCAGATTTTTTATTCCGTTTCTGTTTTTTTTTTACAGATTGTGTTTTGTGGCTTGTTGGTTGTGGAATCTTTTTTTTCGGCAACTCTTTTTGCTTTTTTGTTTTAACTATTGTGGATTTTTTTTGCTTTTCTAATAAATATTTCTTTATTCATAAAGATTCCATATTTAGTTGGTCTCTTCAACGAAAGGTTTTATGGCTTTCTTTTTTTGAGAGACACTTTTGATATTTGGGAGATTTAAGTTTATTTTTGAACATTCTACTTCTTTATTCTTGTGTAGGCCAAAGTAGGCCTGTGGGGCTAAAGGTCTCACATCCTTTACGCTACAAATTCATGTCCAGTTCATGAGAAAACTCACTTATTCTGTATGTAGCATGAGTGTAGTGTGTGGCACACTTTCACACAAGTCAATTAAGCAGTGCTAGGTACAATAATTTAATTGCATTTGTGTAAACAATGGAGAGATACTCGTGCAAGCACATGATGAACATGCAGGTCATCCTAGATTTGGATTTTGAGATCTAACAACTTTTACTCATCTTGTAGCTAGAGTATTATAGCGATTACATGCTGTATTTTAGACAAATCATAATGATGTCAAGGTTTTAATAAGTTCAAAATACTAATTGTTGTATTTCACCATAAACATTACCTGTTTTTCATGATGAAAATATATACAACCCATGCTTACAGCTAAAATAAAAATTATTTCGACTTTTCATTTAAAAGTAAATAGCTATTATGAGAAATCTGCAGAGAAGTCAAATAGCCATGCTGCCTCAATGTCAGTAAGGACAAAAAAGAAAGGCAAAAACAGCTGTTGTTGTCATGCATAAATGCTTGAAGTGTTATAGGTCCCTATTCTGAGCGAGCCACCTTGTTTAAAGCCCAACACATCTGACAAATATGGTATGTGGTGATTAATGATTATATATGCAAGAATTCACTTTGCTTAAATCTTGGCTTCCAAGAAAATTGTTCAACTGGGTAACCTTTGGAATATTATTATTTCATATACACAAAAACCAAAAGAGTGAAGCTAAGGATCTTTGAAGATGACAATTTTTTTAATGATCTGAAATATTCTTAGCACTTCATATTTGCATATACTTTTTGATATAGGGTGCGACTGTATTTAGTGTTGCTGCCTTAAGGATTCATCATCCTGTGATCAAATCCTGTCCTCCATTTGTGTCTTAGTGGAATTTGCATCTGTGGGCTTTTTTCTGTGTACTCCAGATATGTTTATTAGGCTGATTGGTCATTAGTGATGAGTGAACCCTGTTAAATTCGCTTCACCTTGATACTGGAGAAATCAAGAGAAATGTTATTGAACGTTGTCTAACTCCACAAAATGCATAGAAGTTTATTCAGTAGGAGGAACTGAACTAGTTCTGAGTGGATTATAATAGTGCAGTGGTCTTTTAAGCATCCATGAGGGTTAGAGGAAAGTCTGCCAGCTATTCTGGATCAATTATTGTGGATAAATATGTGATCTGAGCTGTGATGCAGCAGTTCTAAACATTGTGCCACCGCCCTGCAAACAGCAAAAGAAACAGACGCTAATAAAATACAACAAAGAGCCACAACCTAGCAATAAGTAAATAAAGTATAGATCATTGAACTTACAGAGTTTTAATCTTGGTGCGCACATTGGCTGTGCCATGAAGCAGCATGATTTGGACAGGCCCATTACATTGTTTGAAGTCGCAGCATCGGGTATAATGGGAATGCCCTTTTTGTTTCCTTATGTACCTGCTTCACACTTTCTTCTTCCATCAAGTAGAAAGAAATGTTTTTTAAATAATTATAAATGTTTTCTTTTTATTATTTCACAGTGTGTCCTGTTTTTACTGAAGGGGTAGGACTTCTTTGAAAGCTTTTTTTGAGATCATTGCTGGGTGTATAGCTAATGTACATGCATAATTAGCCATGCAGTGCTCTACTGCCGGTGTACAGGGATCAGTGTTATTTCCGCTGACAATGCTCATAAGACTGCAAGTTTTTTGTTTATTTTTTTAAGCATATTCAAGATGGAAATCTGACAGTGTTTCTCAACCTTTGTGCCATCAGGACCCATTTTTACCTTTCTAACGTCACTGATGACCTACATACAGCAATTAAAGAGCCCTGTGTTTTGAAATGACCGAAAGTTAAAGAAACAAGCGTGGTTAGAGATGGGGAAAAATATCAGAAAGCACTGTCAAGGGTTTCATGGATGGATGGAGTTTTTCAACGCAACTCAGTGGCTAAAACAACATTTTTTACTTCTCCTTGTGTGCTTGCGAATCTGCGATGGACACTTCAGCAACAATCTTACAGTAGGCTTGCATGCTCTGTGATGTCCTGCTGGCCTCACAAAGAATTCGCACAGTGAATTTCTAGGAAAATATTTGACGAACAAGGTCGAACAAAGAATATTTGTTGCAAAAAAATCTTTGTCAGACTTCGTTAGTAAACACTTTTGTTCATTCTGAATTTACTTTATGTTTGTGAGTGGGTCCTGTGACCCCCTTTTATTATGTTAATTGGTGATTCCTGCCTTAAGCCCGATGCTGCTAAGATAGGCTCCAGCCCTCTTTAAACCTAAACCTATTAAGCAGGGTTGAGAATGCTATGTTAGTATGGTTTAGAAAGACTGAATATTTATTAATTAATTTCAATAGAGCAATGGCAGTGTATTGTGTTGATAGCCATTTTTTATATAATCAAGTTCCTATTCTCATTTGTACAGAAAGCAATGAAATTCTTACAGGGGAATGTCTCACCAACATGCAACATGTGGGCAGACTTTGGCACTCTGATCAGAAAGTATTCCTAATCAGACATGGGCCATCCCCTGAAACCTCAGAATTATTCCCTCCCTATACCTGATTAATTCAAAAAGTAACCTGAAAAGAGAGGAGAAAGAGAAAGATAGCACAATGCTGAATTTTGTAAAGAGAACAGTCAAGACAAGACTCTGACAAGCATGAACTTCTTTAAAGATCCTTTAAAAATAATATTTGGGCATAGCAGCCTACTTTAAAAGGGTGTACATTCCAAAAGCAGACAGGAGTGTCTCATCTTCTAATTGAATATAACAGATTTGGGGCCTCATGTATAAACGGTGCGTATGCACAAAAATGTTGCGTACGCCGTTTCCACGTTCACATCACGATGTATAAAAACTAAACTTGGTGTAAAGCAATGCACATTCTCGCACCAGGTCAAACCATTGCATTTGCAAATTTTCGGCTCAGTTTTGAAAACTGACGGCACCCAGCATCAAAGCAGTGTTACTGTCCCTGTGTGGTTTCCCTTTTATTTGAATCACATCCCTGATACAGCTTTATCAAATACGCTAACGTTAACCATATATCATTATTTTAGTTTAAGGCATCGGATTGTAATCAACCTGTAACAATATAATGGTGCACCGAATGGCCAAACTATTTCTAATGTCATAGCTGCTTTAACTTTGTTACTCTCAGTGCGCCAGTATTTTAACCCATTGTATCTGAGTGGGGAATCACAGCTATACAGAAGTGAATCGGAAAGCTCTACGGCAGATTGTGTCAAGAGTGGAGAAAATTATCAGGGTACAGCGTCTAGCACACACTGCCTCAGCCATACGCACAGTCTATTTGAACTTTGCCTATTCGACAAACGCTTCAGAGCCTTTTCTGCACAAACCTCGCAGTTCAGAAACAGTTTCATCCCAAGAGCTCTAAGCACACTCAATCAGTCTATCAAGTGCTCCCGGTAGAACTATTTGTACTTTTAAGTACAATTACGTCACTGTAAACTTGCATTACAGTTGTATTATTGCACAACCACTTTTGCTTTCATATTGTATATTTTTCATTGTTTTTTTATCATATTATTATTATTACTAGCAAAATACCCATGCTTCGCAGCGGAGAAGTAGTGTGTTAAAGAAGTAATGAAAAAGAAAAGGAAACATTTTAAAAATAACGTAACATGATTGTCAGTGTAATTGTTTTGTCACTGTTATGAGTGTTGCTGTCATATATATATATATATATATATATATATATATATATACTCACGCACACACACACACACGCACACATATAAACATATATATACATATACACATATACATATACATCTATACATATACATACATATCTACATATATACATACATACATACATACATACATACACACACATATATATATACACACACATACATATATATATATATATATATACATACACGCACACATATATAAACATATATATACATATACACATATACATACATATCTACATATATACATATATTTATATACATACATCCACATATATATACATCACTCACTTCATATTCTTTTGCTGCCTTCTCAATTGTGTAATGCTTTTTTTGTTCAGCGCTCTTTGGAGCTGTTGCTTTTTGTCTGCGTACTGCGTTCACAGTCAGTTCACGTGAGCCGCTCGGAGTACATGCATCGAAGATTCTCAGCTGTGCTTGTGCGATCTTGTGTGATGTTAGCTCAGACCCGGCAATGCGTCTTCTCATTAAACTTGTATCTCGCGAATATCGTATTCGTCGTAGGCATGACAAACGCCAGCAGCAGCATGTCTATGAACTTAACTTAAACTTAAGGTTTACACCATGGTTTGTTTCCGCAATAGCTGCACTTATGAATATGCTTGTATGCGTCACTCACTTCATATTCTTTTGCTGCCTTCTCAAATGTGTGATGCGTTTTTTGTTCAGCGCTCTTTGGAGCTGTTGCTTTTTGTCTGCGTACTGCGTTCACAGTCAGTTCACGTGAGCCGCTCGGAGTACATGCAACGAAGGTTCTCAGCTGTGCTTGCGCTATCTTGTGCGATGTTGCAATGTTAGCTCAGACCCGGCAATGCGTCTTCTCATTAAATTTAAATTTAAGCTTTACACCTTGCTTTCCTATTCGTTTGAATAAGCACAGTCCTTCACCAGCAAGTTTAACTCTGTTACAGCAATTTTAACTCCATTACAAAGTGATCCAAAGTCTCGTTTATACCCCGCGTCTTCTCATTAAACTTGTATCTCGCGAATATCGTATTCGTCGTATGCATGACAAACGCCAGTGGCAGCGTGTCTATTAACTTAATTTAAACTTACGGTTTACACCGTGTTTTGTTTTCGCAGTAGCTGCACTTATGAATATGCTTGTATGTGCCACTCGCTTCATATTCTTTTGCTGCCTTCTCAATTGTGTAATGCGTTTTTTGTTCAGCGCACTTTGAAGCTCTTCCTTGTTCTCTGTGTACTGTGTTCACAGTCAGTTCACGTGAGCCGCTCGGAGTACATGCATCGAAGCGTCTCAGCTGTGCTTGTGCTATCTCGTGCGATGTCCACAGCTTTATTTAATGTTAGCTAAGAACCGGCACTTAAAAGTTTCTCTCGCAGTTTCGCTGAGTTTGTGCCAAACACCACCCTGACCATCTCATCTTTATTTGCATAAGCACAGTCCTTCACCCACGAATATTTAGCGGCAGAGTGTTGCTATTGGATTGCCGCTGACGGACGGCCTTATATGGGCAGGCAATTATGTGGGAGGCGTGACGATGAGGGAAGCAACTCCGCCTCACACGGCGACCGAGCTGCGGGTTATGGCTGGTATATATGTAAATAAGTAGGTTCCAGTTATGATCGTTACTCATAGAATTTCAAAATGAAACCTGCCTAACTTTTGTAAGTAAGCTGTAAGGAATGAGCCTGCCAAATTTCAGCCTTCTACCTACACGGGAAGTTGGAGAATTAGTGATGAGTCAGTGAGTGAGTGAGTGAGTGAGTCAGTCAGTCAGTCAGTGAGTGCTTTGCCTTTTATTAGTATAGATTATTAGTATTATTGTTGTTGTTGTTGTTATTTTACCATTTTATTGGAAAATAAGTTTATGGAGCATTTGCATATTGAATCTCATTGTACCATACAATAACAAGAAGATGATGATGACTGGCTTCTAAGTCGATTTAGAGTTCCAGGCGCTATCTTCTTGGAGCTCTTGATGTCATTTTTAAGATGAAATGCAGTAAAGTATATATATTACATTATACCGATACATTTTTAACTTAATTTAAATAATGTATACTGTTATTAATTAAATGTCTGGACACAGTGGACAGCCCTAGCGATGAACTGTCGCCCCATTCACGGTTTGTTCCTGCCTCAAGCTGTATTCTTGCTGAGACTGGTGCACCCCTGGATAGATGGATGGTATAATTAAACATGTACTGTGAAGATATTTCAATGTTCCTTAAAAGTTTTGAAGAATCGGCGTTCTAAACTTACAGATGGCTTGACTTTTATTAAAGAGCTGATTGTGTGCCGATTGTTTAGTTGGAGAAAGAAAAGGAAGGACAGGAATTGGGGGTTAGTATACGTGTAACAGACAGTCCACTGCAATAAATTATTTCATCGAGGGTTGAGCACGGCATAGCAAGCATCTTGCTGGAGACAGGAACAATCACTGGACAGGGAACCAGCTCATCACTACCCCTGTACCACTGTGGCCTTATGTTTAATACATGCTTTAATTCATTTCATCATGAAAGTATACATCTTAGTATTTAAATTGTTCAGAGAGCTGTAATATCATGAATGTAATGTATTCTGTGTCCTGTCGGCATAAGAGAATGCCCATTTATTAAGAAGCAAGTAGTGATTCACACACATAGAGTACATAGAATACAAAGCATTTGACTTTAGTAACTTTTGGGATTTAAGAAACTAGTAAATCAAAAGATTTTAAGGTGTAATTTATGATGTTCTACTCTAATGATAAAATAAACTATGTGATTAAAGTGGAAATTTCGAGATTAAAATTGACATTTCGACCTTTTTTTCCACTCTGTCCCTATTTTTTTTTCTTTTCTCCGCACCCTAATAAGCTTCCATATGACACTCATACGGTGGGCTACAACTTGCCCTTTCATGGCGACTTTGATATCTGAAAACTTTTTTTTTTATTTCGGGCACTGTGCGACTTTCTGATCTTGGATTTTTGATCAGCTTCATTTTGTTGTTTATACAACTGCTTAAACCAACAAATAGTACGTTTTTCATTACCTCCACTTGGCATTCGCTGAAATTCTTATTTTCCCCGTGCTTTTGCCATTGTCTTTTCACAGAACGCTGTACTTAAGGGAATATTTATGTTGATTTTCATATTCAAAGAGGCGTAATTCTGGGAGGAGATGGGGTGGGGCAGCAGGCACAAGCGTTCCATTTCCCGCAGACTGGGATTTATGTAGCGGAAGTGCATGGAAGTTGGCTTACACACGGCTTTGTTCATCTGAATTTTTTTGTGCGTACGCACATTTCGACTTTTATCCATACACCATGTTTTGGTGTGAATTCTATTCACTGCATTATGCATGAGGCCTCAGGGGTGTAGAGATAACTTGGATTGGCAAGGGCATTCTGGTAAAATGGTCCTGGCACTTTCTAGAAGCCTCAGTAACCTTAAATGTGATGCCATTACTGAATTTTAAAAGGCAGGACCTGTCAGCCGTGTGTGAGAAGTAGATATGTCTGTCTGAAGGAACAAAGAAGCATTGCTTTGGAGCAAACGCAGTAATGGTGAAATAATATCCTTATTTTTTTTTCATCTGTTATTATGACTTAGATGAATATCAGCACACGTTTTCAAAGTAATGCAGGAACCCAGGAATTCTAAGAAGTTTTATTTGACAGTCGTTTTTTAAACATATCAATGTGTATTTTATACATTATGTATTTTGATTTAGAATTTTATAGAGTACTGTTAACAAAGCTTTACAAAGACAACAAGAGCACCCTTTTAAGTAGAAAATAAACTGTAGTGCAACATTTTATAAGTATGATTTCAAAGTCAATATGACAAATGAGAATAGTACAATACCAACAAATGGCACTGAATACAATATAGCCCATGTTTTGAGGAACAATATTTGGGAGATGTACTTAGTTTAGTTCCCAGAAGTTGTCCGTATCAGGCTGAATGGCAATTGTTCAGTTTCCAATAAACCCTTTGTGCTCTCCTGAAATAAAGTTGGCCTTCTCACAACTCACATTGAGGCTGGCTGTTCCAGTTAAGCTGGGTATTCTTGAACTTCTCAGCTGTTCAATCTTAGTCCCGCATGCCCACTTACAGGTTACTATTTTGATCCTCCCCAGTAAGCCATCTCCTAAGTAACTTTTATGCTTTTGTCTTGTCTAGTTCAGCCAGGTCTTTTATGTGTTTGCCCAGACCTGTAAGGGTTTTCTTTGTTCCTTTCTGCAAACCCTACCAACTGACTACCTGGAAGCCCCTGTCTTGTCCTTTGCCTTTAATCTTCAAACTGGAACTTCCCATTTAAGCAGCAGCTGCCTCCTTTTAGAGTTGTCTGAACTGCTGGTCAAACTATAATCAGGCTATAGCTACCTTGAGTCTGTACTGTGAGTACAAAATGCATATTCTAAACGGCTGGAGTCGACCTTGTGTCTGTCTGGTCTGCTGTACAGCTAATAAGCCCTTGTGTGCATCTAATTTGCAACTAAAATTGCTGTTTCATTTGCTCTGCCTACAGTCTACCTACCCTCTTGATAGACAGCCAGTACTGATTAAATTCTTGATTCTAACCTTAGCAAATACTCTAGCTGAGATTATTGTCTACCTGTAGGTTGAAATGCCATTTTTTATTTCACGTTGCCTATTCTGACTTATGATTGCAATAAAACTGATTGTAACTGCATTTTAGCTGTGAACTTGTTACATTGTTCTCATTTTTGCCAGTTCGGCGTTTTTCCCCACCATTGGGGCTATTTTTGATTGGCATCGTTGGGAAAAATGGGTTTTTGCGGGTTGTGTTTTTTTTTTAATTACTTTTTTTAAAGAATAATGTGTTATTTTGAGTTTTTATTTCATCCCTCCTCCTCTGCCATTTTACCATTTTTGTATTCATCAGAGACTTTTCCCCCTGCTCTTTGCACCTTTATATGTATTTTATTATTCTAAAATCTCCAAGGGGTACCCACACCAAGAGCTGTTGGATGGTACATACCCATTCTATCACTCTCAAATCTCCGCAGGGAACAGGTCTTTGGTAGTATGTACCTAATCCACCTCTCTTGATGCCGCCCACTGCTTTCTGGTATGTGACTTTGTCAACATCAGGTATTGGTCTAGTTTTTCACTCCACTATGTGATGTTTGAGCTGTTCTTGGTCTATACATTTTTTAAGGACATGGCAACCCTGAATTTTGCAAGCCTGCACTCAATGAAGAGTGCTATATAAAAATAAACTGAATTAAACTGTTGAGCTTTCCAGGTTTGTACCATTACTTTGTTGTTTAACAATTAAAACGGCACTTAGCCTCTATTGGTCAACAGTAATATCTTCAAGCTCTAATGAGAAATTGTTTTTATTGTTCACTATTGTGGAAAATACTTAGTAAACAAAAAAAGAGTCTTGAGCCATCATTTTATATGAACTCCAAATATAGCCATTCTTTATTTATACCTTTAGGTGAAGCCCCTACATGCCTTGTTCAAAGCATCATGGCAGAAAAAGCAAATCTAACATAAAGCTTTTATTCAGCTAGGTTCATTTACATATAATGATTAAGAAGGATCTCAATCACAACAATCAGCATATAGATAAATGGTACAGTCTAGAAACCCACCTCAGTTTTAAGTATTATATAAAGTCCTGAACTATTGAAACATGTTAAGAGTGGTGGATGAATTATTGGTCAAGAAAAATTAGACTTCTATATGTGAACCTTTATCAGAGAACAAAAAATAAAGTGAAACATTATATATGATCTCATTTTGTAATTTGAATATGCTAGTACAAATACCAGGATATCCTAATAAAACAGGCCGGTAGTTTCAAGTACATTTTTATCATAAATTCACCCAGTTGGATCAAAACTATAGGGTTTGTTCTAACACCAATGACATTTTTGACCATTTTTAGATCCTGTCAATAGTGACCTGTATCTAAATCTCAAAACTACCACTTATTATTACTCTGTTTGCTTTCTGTTCCATTATTGTAAAAAATCTTTATCTGTAGTGAGTTTCTTAAGGTCAAAACTTTGCTAATGCTAGTAAAAGTGTTGATAAAAATGCTGTCTTTTTTGCAAAGCCTTTTGTTTTCTTGGTTTTCCAAAATCCTTTTGAGATCATCTCGAGCCTAAATTCCTGGTTTCTGGGTCAATAACATCTACCAGCAACAATAAAAGACTTAATCTATCAAGTTGATATCAGATGTCAAGGACTTTTCTATCAGCAAACTAACATTTTATATATGTGGGGTGGAGAAGTTTAACCTATTAACTCTTTGGCTAACAGTAACATACCGGAAGGTCTTCATTTTTTGAATGCTGTGCAATTTTGTTTTATCACATCAACAACAACTTTCTAGCCCATACTTTTACCTAAATATTAATAAGGTATCATTGGCATCACTTATACTGTTCAAATGTTTACCAAAAATATTTTAACTGTTAAATTATGTGTTGTCAGTAAAGCATTATTGCCTCACAGATCCAGCATGAGGAGATCAAGTACCTGGTTGTTGTCTGTTGCGGGGGGGTTTGTATTTTATACCCATCTCTGTAAGGTTTTTCCTCTGGCTACTTCAGTCTTCTTCCCATACTCTCAGAGATGAGTGGCGTTTTTACTCGTGTATCACGCGCCCTTGTGTAAGACGCGCACCCTAATTTTTACAAAGAAAATCGTTTTTCCCCGTGTACGACACGCGTTGTGATTGTATAGGAAGCATTTAGAGAGAGAGAGAGAGAGTGCAAGAGCGCAAGCGAGCGAGAAAGAGAGGGAGCGAGTGCGCGAGCAAGAGAGCAGAAGAAGTAAACATTACAGAATTACATTTCCTCATGTATGACGCGCACCTGATTTTCTAATGTTAATTTTCGAGAAAAAATGTGCACATGGTACACGCGAAAATACGGTATGTTGTGTTTAAGCCAAGGGTTCCCCAAAGATTTATGTTTGCATTATCTTTTAATGTCTTTTATTTTCACTTTTATTTCTTTAATTATTATTGGTTATGTTAATATTTATGTTTATTGTTTTCACATTTATGTATTTTTATGTATGTGAGTATCATTGTTCTGCTCTATCTATTGTGTTTTGTGGGTGGTACCACAAGAGGTGGGGCCATCTGTCAATCTCCATTGAGGGACTACTTCCAGCCCTATAAAGACTCATGGGATTTGCAGTCCCTCTCATGGTACATTGTATGCCTGACGTTGGTTAATTTTCCCCTTATTGGTTATTCTTGTTCTTTGGATTTCTCTAATAACATTTTTCCTCTGTTTAAGAATTTTAATTTTTGTTTAGAGTATTGGAACTTGGTTACTGTGGATTGCCTTTTTAGGCAAATACTTTTTGCTTTGTGCAGGATTTGTTCTTTTTTCATAATAAATCTTAATTTTTTTAAAAAACATTTTTTGGGACATATCTCTGATCAGAGCACAGTTATATAGTTCTCCCCCATCTTAGACACTTTGAGTTTCTGGGACTATTGCTATTTTTTACTTTAAAGCCTATCTCCATTTGAGGCCTAGTTAGGCCTTAAGCCTCCCATTTTCCATGGTAAGACTAGCCTCTGTGCTTATTGGAGGCCTCACCCCTTTTCAATTTTGTGGAGTTGGATTCATAATAATGTGTGGGTTAAGTTAATTCAATGTGTATATGAATGGAAACAGTGATGAACCACTACTCTGTCCACTGTTGGTTGCTGCTTTGCACCCAGTATTGGTCCAGCTCCTCATAACCCTAACTTGAAATAAGTGGGTTTAAAAATATTATATTCCATGTTCATTATTTACATATGCCAAAAAAAACCCTAAAATATACTGTTTACTATGAATTATCTAATTTGTTTCAGAAAAATTCACATCTTTTGATATGTGAGAAAATTAGAGGGTGGGGATCGATCTGTTCTTAACTCAATTTTTCTTTTTGTAAAAACCTGATTGCTTTGTATGGATTGCAATAAAATTAATAAAAAAAAAAAAAATTAGAATACATGTGTGATATTTCAGTTTTTTTAATAACTTTGCACATCTCCCAATCCTGCCATCTTCATTCCTTTAACCTCCGTTTCTTTTTTTTTTTTTGATCCCTCTTCTCTACTGTGCAGGATCCTTTTATCCTTCCTGATTGGTTACAGGTGTGGTACTCTGCCTACACCGAGGTGTGAATGAGACACATTTGGTACTGTTCTGCACAGCTTTGAATCATATAGTTTTCAAAAAATATAGTATCTTGAACTCTGAGTGAGTGTAATTAGGGAAAATCAGTACTGAAAATACACATTGCACTTTAGAATACTGGTAAATAGAACAAATCAGACCAAAATAATGATATGATATGAAAACAAACTAGGAAACACTTTAACAATAATAGAACACCCTTTCAATTTGAGTCCCCTTTACGGTCAAAGCTTTTATGAAAGTATTTAAATGACTGTAAGGACAAAAAAAGCATTTCATTGCATACTTGACATAAAATAAAGATAATAAATGTCAATTTCTGAGCCCAGTTTGTCCATTTCATGTTCAACGCAGCAGAGCAGCATCTGTTTTCAGAGCTGGATCCCATGGTGCATAAATCCAATGACTAACATTCACACAGATCGGACCAACTCAGAATCACTAATTTATCTCATCTTGCACATCTTTTGGATTTGGGAGACAACTAAAATGCTTGTGAAAATCCACGCAGACACAAGGAGAATATGTAAAGTCTAGAATGATGGTGACCTGCCCAAAAATCGAGCCTGGGTCCCTGAAGCTGTAAGGCAATAATGTTAACTTGTGCATCCAAAGTAAACTTAGAAAGACAAAAAAGTATGTCAAAGAGCCTGAGATAAAACAAAAAGCATCACCTTGTAACTATGTCTAAAATCAGTCAATAAGTGGAAGTGTTCCTACCTTCCTTTGATAAAAGTAAACCTCTGAATGAATCTCCTCAAAAGTCATTTGAACAAATAATTGTTAAGCAGAGGCAGATACTTGACAAATCAAGAAAGCAATAAAAGAAATATAAATAGGAATACAGGTTGGGACAAAATTATCAGGAAGGAAAAAATAGACTAAAAATAGAGAGAGTAAAATACACAAAAGTGGAGCAAAAATTTTAAAAAATGAAAGACAGCAAATAACATCTGACCCATTTCGTCTAGCAAGCTATGACTAATGATAGCAATTTGATAGTGAAGTAGAGTGAAATCAGTATAATCTTCTAATTATTTAAAATAAGAGAATATAGCAGCTCGATTTAGGTATTGTGGGTTGCTAATGCATCATATTAAAAGCACCTGATCGTGCCGCATGTTGATGCCACAGGTAGAATGGTATAGCAATGTTACTGTGCCATTAACTTGTACTTTGTCAGCAGCTGTGGCAGCAGAGCCATGACCATCAGAGAGAAGTGCCAAGTCGCTTTCCCTTCACACTTCAGTCTGGTCCTGCCTATCCTAGGAAAGCTGCTTACTGTTATTTTCAGACCCAAGCACCCCTGTTTCTCACTCAGTGGGAGTTATTTTTTCCTTTCATATCAGGAAGCATATCGTGTTGTGTCCTGGAACCAAAATCGGGCCTTTGAGTGAAAGTAAAGCCCTAGCGGCAGTCTAATTCTGAGTCACTACAAAAAATCAAAAAGACTTTTCTGTGTGAAATGCTGTGTTACACATTATTTTAAAAGAGTATTTTTTGTTTTGTTTTTCTGGCTCCTGCTGTGTACAAGGCAGTGTGAAATAATGCCTAAATTACTTGTGTATAGACAAATACAGATGTGCCTTGTAATCAAAAAACCTTCAAAGGGGTTGTCTAAATTATTTATTAAGAGTCGGCATCAGAAATGTAGCCTTTTATAAGTGTCTGAAAAAAGTACAAATAAAAAGACATTCATCTGAAATCTATTTTATTAAAATGTAAATAACAGTAGGTTTCATATTTACTTCTTATAAATGTGTATCTTCTAACCTGCGAAAGCTAAAGACTTAAAATTGTTACATAGAAAACTCTGGAAAGTCTTATACAGTAATTGTGCTGATGGAAAAAAATAATAATTGTATCTACATATGATACATTGTTACACTTTTTGTACTCTGCTATAGGGATGTAAAGTACCTCTAAAACATTTAACACCTTGAAAATGTTCTCATCTCATCTTAACAGATTTAATTTGGTCTTTATTAGATAGACATTGCAATTTTTTGCCATTTCTCTTTGCAAAACTGCTCGAGCTCTATAATGTTGCATGGTGATCATGAGTGAACAGCCTTTTTTTAAGTCCAGTAACAAATTCTGAGTTGGATTGAGATCTGGACTATAACTCCAGGATATTAGCATTGTTGTTTGTAAGTCATTCCTGTGTAGCTTTGGCTTTAGGCTTGGGATTGTTGTCTTACTGGACAATAGATCTTCTTCCAAAGTGCAGATCACATCAGGTTTTCTCCATGATTTCTTCTTGTTCTACCTGTACTCATTTTGTCCTTAGCTTTCACAGGCCTCCCAGGAGAAGTATCCACACAGCCTGATGTGACTGCCACCATGCTTCACAACCACAATGATTTTTGTTTTTTTTTGATAATGTGCAGTGTTTAAATATGTCATTTAATGTGATAGTCAAAAAGCTCGACATTGATATCATAAAACCAAAGAACATTCCTCCAGTAGAGTTCAGCAGTGTTCTTAACCTACTGGTGAACTCTAGCCAAGATGTTATGTACCGTATTTATGCATGTACCACGCTCACATTTTTCCCCAAAAATTAGCATTAGAAAATCAGGTGCGCGTCTTACACAAGGAAATGTACCGTAATTCTGTAATGTTTACTTCTTCTGCTTGGGCTCGCTCTCTCTCTCGCTCGCTTGCTCGCGCACTCACGCTCTCTCACGCACTCGTGCTCTCTCTCTCTCTAAATGCTTCCTATGCAATCACAACACACGTCATACACGGGGCAAAACGATTTTAGCGATTTTCTTTGTAAAAATTAGGGTGCGTGTCTTACTGTTTTTACTCGTGTACCACGCGCCCTTGTGTATGTCTTTTTTTTTTTTAACAGCTGCTTTACAAAGTCTTAACTTTATTATTAAAGACCTTAGCCACACTGCCCAGTTCTCTCTCTCCTTCTTTCTTGCAAATGACATAGGACCATTAGCACTCATACTAGTATGTTTGTGCTCTGATTTCAAGTTTTGCCCTGTTGAAATTAGTTTCTTGTCATCCTGTTACAACCATGGCTTGTTTTTTTTTTTTCTCTATGGGGAGAGAGCCAAGAAGTGGACTTTCCACTCCCTAAAACTACCCTTTGGTTCTTAAGTGTGCTGGTCAACAGAACAATAACTTCCACTTCCACTTCTGACACCTGGGGGGTATTTTTCGTACGTGGATTACTCGTTTAGCCATATGTAATTGTTGACGATTTGGCTTGATCCTGGATCTGTCGGTTTTTCGAAACTCTTGCTGGATGTGTTGTCATAGCAGCACATCCAAATCCTCAAACCTGCTTGGAGCATGTTTGTTCTATGTAAACAAGGATTAGCTCACACACTTAATCAGTGTCTGTGCATGGAATTCATTCAGTCATGGCTTCGCTGTTCATGAATGAGTGACCAATTGATATTGGTGATCAAATTATAAGAAGAGAATTTCATATAGAGAGGGTTTTGTGCGATCGGCAAGATCCTTTATTGCTCCTGGAGGAAATTCTTTTCAAAAGATACCGCTTTAGCCGGGGGGGAGTGGGGGGGATATTGTACCTCAAAGATTTATTAGCACCTTATTTTCGAAGTCAAACTAGGCGAAGTTGGGCTCTCACAAACACACAGGTAGTATGCATTGCTTTGAGGTTTTTTTGCAGGCGGCACTTTTTTTATATACTGTAGGCGATGTGGAAAATCTATCTTAAAGTGCAGTTTGCCAGGCAATTCGTAAAAATTCTGTTTGGCTCTACAATATTTCCTTCGGGTTTTCATAGTGTTTCCTGGACACCTGCATATGCAGACAATAAAATAGGTGTTTCATGCCATTGCAGGTAGGTAATACACAGGCAAAAACACCCACAGTTCTATAAAGAATCTCACAATCAGCCTAACATTCTCATTACCCAGGATTTCCAAATGTGATTGGGGCACATGGGACTGATCAGAGTGGAGTTTGATCAAACATTATTTGGAAAATGTACCTCTCCTCCTGATGAAGAATCAGACACAGTGTCTTCATCAAATATTTGACCTTCGTCAATATCTCATTGGTCAGACACAGGTTCTAGGGAAATGACATTCCCTGCAACTGACCCAACAAAAAAAGAGGGCTATATGGAACATACCTATGGCACACATTGAGGACAAATATTTGCAATGACCTTCCTTTACCTGAAATGAAGTGACCACTGCATCCTTCCATTAAATCTGAGGAGGAGCATCCCTCTGGAATGCCTTCAGAAACAGGGTGATGGGCATTTTGCTGGAGAGCCAACTCTGCTGCAGGGGTTAGGTCTGGACCGCGTGGACCTCCCTCCACCTGTTTTTTGCTTGTCTGCCTTCTTATTAGCTTTAAAATTAATGTTTTTATATTATATATGATTCTTTATGTCAACAATTCTTTAAATAGTTATATACCAATATTTACCAGTTTCAAGTATATTCTTGTACTTCACTTTAACCTGTTCCCATGTTCTTCTTGTGCTCACGTTTGATCTGGAATTATGACATATTAAATAATAATTAATCTGACACATAGGAAATGAAACGCTGCATTCAGAAAGTACAATGCACACTATTTACGCGTTTAATTTGTCGACCACTATTTGCCAGCCGTCTTTTCTGGTTTGGGTTGCTTTTGCAGTGTTACCCCTTGTGCATATTAAATCTTGAAATTCTTCATATCCTTCGAGTAAAAGGTCCTGCTCCGCTTGTGTGAAAAAATGCGGCCGTTCTTTCGTCATTTTGTTGTAGCCTATGAAAGGCTTGCTGATCATGTTTTCTAGACTCAATATATATGGGCTTTACATTCAGCGCAGGTGTGTGCAATTATCTCGGATGATTGAATCCAGTTAGACTAATCTACTACACAGCTGCGTTTGAAAAACCGACTTATCCCGGATGAGTTTCACCGGCATTGCCTCATCCAAAATGAGGCATCTGATCTTGGATGATTTAAGCGACATATGAAAAATACCCCGCTGGTCTCACTGTGTATAATACTGAGAAAAGTCATCTATTTAAACTTTATAATAAGGCCAGATTCACAGCAAACCTCCAGCATCCACACTGTGACTCTATAAAATGTTATAATGTGATCTCTTAATTATCTTTAAAGGTTGAATTATACTATGAAATTTATAGCAACCTACACTTAACAAATGCATGCTGGTCTGAGTTCTCACCCCATCATTGTTTGGCAGGAAACACCCAGAAGATGTAGATAATGTCTACATATATTTGTCACGCACACAAAATTCTTCTACTCATCTCTAAAACTGATTTTAGACAGATAGATAGAGAGATACTTTATTAATCCCCAAGGGGAAATTCACAATAGCATAAGGCACTCGAAGACAAAGTAAAAAAAAAGAAATTTGAAAAAACAAATTGTATGAAACAAAAAAAAATCCATATCTGTCTCTCTAGGTACATAAATTCAGTCTTCATATATTTCATAGTGCTTACATGTCAAAAATCTGGGACATAGTAGGTAATATCCTTGGGGAATTTTTTAATAAATAAAATACTAAGCTCACCTTGAAAAGATGCACAGGTATGTACACTTTGAGAGGACAAAGTATGTAAACCATTTTTGATTCATTACAATATAGCCAAAATACTTAAAAAATATATCTTTGTTAACACACTAACTCACAAGACTATTTATCACTGTTTAATAATAGATGCAAAATAAAAATGTAGTTTTTAAAAACTACTGAAGCATAATGAGCTCTTGTGAGTGCTTACCGGTGGATTTTTCCAAGCCATCTCTACAATAAGTTTTTCCCTGCTTGGTGTAGTTACCTGTAAGTGTTTATAGCAATGCAGCAGAATACATTGCTGAATCAGAATAGATGTTTACATGATAACCTGATTCATACCCACTCAAGTGACCTGGGGGACTGTACATTGCCACTATTGAACCATTCAAGTAATACTTTACAATTTTGTGGATTTCATACAGAACGTGAATATTTTCTGTGGAATTTATTCTTTAACAAGCTTCTAGCTATAACCCCTGTATGGAAGTTGTTTTAATCTTTTCATTTGACAGTTTTCATGTAAAATTCCTAAGCCTGAAAGTCTTGTCATGCTGAGCATAAATGTAGTGTATTTTGGGATAAGTGAATGGCAAAGCAGGATTCAGATTGTTTTAGTTGTAAAGTGAAGCAGGACCTTAGCATGTTTTGTAACTTCAGGCAGCTTGTAAATCCTATTGGAATTGACCTTGAGCTTGTATGATAATGATTTCTCAAAGCTCTTTCAGCGCTTTGAGAAACTGTCCGCAAAGCTAATGGAAAGAAAGCCAAGTGTGTGTGCTTAATGTGGGTGAGAACGGAGGAAGAGCTTGATTGCCTTGTATTAAACTTTTTTCAAAAAGAATTCTCCCAAGTTTAGTTGTTGATACATATACTTTCATGGAGCCTCTAGCTCAATTGCTCTTTTTCTGACACTTTTGTAAAGAGCTCAGCTCAATTGGAAATACTGACACTTGTAAGGAAACTTTCTCTCTCTGCTTACAACTAAAAATGAACATTTCCATGGAGCTTTGCCTCTTAGCTAAAGAAAGCATTTAAAAAAAAGAGCACCCACTCTCTCTAGCAAGAAATCTTTCTTTTCATTTTCAATTAAGAATATATAAATTGTAATTAAGGAACTGGACCACCTACAGAGTCTTTCTAATATGAGCCCCCCGATAGTATAATTCTTTGTATTGCCTATATTTACAGCTATTGGTTTTGATGCAAATTAATATAATTTTTAAGTGAAAGCTTAAAGTCAGCATCTCTTTGTCTGATTAATCCTGGCAAACTGAGAAGATATATTCTCCATTCCATGTCTAGTTGAGGTCCCTTAAAGGTTCAAGTGGACACCTTTGAGAAGCCCTTCATTGGTGGTAAAGAAGTGCTGAAGTAAAGGTTTGGAATTGAAAACAGTCCAAGTCAATAAGCAGCCCATCATTAGAGGTCCCTAATACTCAGTGTACAATACAGGCAGTAAGGTGGGTAAGTGGTGACATGTTCCATCCAAAATCTTGGACACTTGAACTACTGTGATGCTGTCTTATATTGGAGTACCAAGATTAAGTCTAAAATCACCTAAATTCTTGGTCAAATGTCTGGCATTGGGTGCTGTTACCAGCCCCAAATACGTGGAAGACACAAAAATGATAGTGCTCACAACAAACAAAATAATTACATGAAAATACAAGGGGAGTTCAGATATAAATAAAAATATATGAGCTATACTTTATTTATTGAATATAATGAAACAACTTACACACTATTTTTCTATTTAGTCTTCTGCCACTGCAATCCACTTGCTCCAGCACTCAGGAAGCTTTTTAATCCCAGAAGAGTAGAAGTCTTTTGACTTATTTTCCCTATTTACAAGAACCATCCAGGCGCCTAGGAAAGAATAGTGCCACTCTCCCGGTCCCTCCTTCCTCTAGGTGTCCCGGCGAGGCAGGGGCCCTGGTCGTCTGTCACAATATATGCAAGTGATACAACATCTATGGTCTAGTGACCCACATCCTGCTTATAGAAGAATCGAAGGATTACGCACATTTGAATCTATTCTTGGAGAGCTGCAGTCAGGGTTAGCAATGGAATGATCCTTATGGATTAGGTTGCAATTGTGACCCGCTGGGTTGGTTACTTTGAGCAGTTGTTTAAAGCTGAACCTCCAGCTAGGATGTTGGACATCTCTGGGTCCATGGTTCTTGAGGCTAATCCTCCAAATAGCTGTGAACCATCCAGTCTCACTGGGATTGCACAGGTGGTGAGCTAGCTGAGGTAGGTAAGGCTGCAGGGATCTATGGTATCTGGGGTTAACTTGTCCAGGATGATGGTAAGACTGTTCTTCTTGCACTGCAAAAAATCTTTGGTTCCATTTGGGAAACAGGCATCATCCCAACTGATTGGAAAATGGGACTTGTCGACCCTGTTTGGAAAGGGAAGGTGATCACCTGGATTGCAGTAACTACAGTGGGATAACACTGCTGTCAGTGCCTGGTAAGGTCTTTGCTAGGGTCATCCTCAATATGGTCCATGATCACTTGCTCACCGACCAGAGACTGAAGCAGTTTGGTATTACGCCTAAGATGTCTACCATCGACTGCATCCCGTGTGTTCTCATGGAGGGTAAACACGAATATCAGCAGAGTTTCTTTGCAGCCTTTGTCAGTTTTCATAAAGCGTTTGACTCATTGATCAGGCTGCCCTGTGGGACATCCAGAGACTTCGCTGGATCCCCCCAAAGTTATTGGATATCATTTCCGGCCTGTGCACTGGTACTGTGAATGCTGTACAGAGTGAATGCAGAACCTAGGAGTTTTTCCCTGTTGATTCTGGGATTGATCAGGGGTGTGTTCTTGCTCCTACTCTGTTGAATACTTGCTGGACCGAGTGTTGGGGAGGGTTGTTGTGTCCTGTGGCTGTAGGGCATCTCTTGGTGAAAAAAGCTTCACTGATCTTGACTTTGCCGAATATGCTGTGATCTTTGCAGAGTCAATGGAGGCTCTGATCAGGGCTCTCGAGAGACGGAGCAAGGTGTCCAAGTGTCCAGAGTGTTCTGGATAAAAAACAAGATCCAGACCTTTAATGACTCAAGACCTGAGTGGCTGGACCAGGCAAAGGGTACACCAAAGAAACACCAGGTTGCAGCAGATAGATGGTAATTTCTGGGGGTGGGACTGGACGGCATTTTTCCCTGGGGGTTTGCCAACCAGGATCCTGAGCTGTTTCATTATGTGATGGGTGTGGCAACATATTGTATCAGTGCATGCTCCCCAACCTGACCTGCCCTAATATATATTTTGGGAGAGAGAGAGAGAGTCATCTAAACAACAGATTTGAGAGGATTCTGAAAAAAGGTTTAGGCAACAAACGGGTTGCTCCATTTAATGCAGAAAACAAAACTGTTTAATAGATGCAAAAGAAATAGGCACTCGTAAGCGCAGTAACTGAAATAAAGGCAATCACATAAAAACTGGCTTTGAAAAGGTTTCTCTAAAGGCTGGCTCAAGCTTTGGAGAGCTCCACCCTGTTCATCATAAGCACCTTTCATGGATGTCTGTGTTTTATATTGTCTGGGTTAGAAGGGGTGGGGCTTTTTTGTCTCAGTTGCCCTTACTGGGTGTGTTCTTGACATTGTTAGGGAAACAAAAGGAGGCAAGACTGTTTCGACAGCTCCCCCTCTCGTCCCAGTAGGGTATCGCATAGCTCAAATGAGCCCAGAAAGTGATCCTCTAATGCATAAGCATGAAAATACAGTATATGTGTGTGTATACACTGTTTCTATATACTGTAAATTAGTGTGGGGACTTCTAATGCTTATTTAACTATTGTTTTATCTTGGTAGAGTAATATATATATATTCCTCTACTTTCCCCTATTGTATTATTAATATGAAGCCTTAGAAAGCCTAATCTCACAGACTTACCACTGTTTATAAGGTATTATTGTATATAACTTATCCCCACCTTCCCTTCTATATCTATAACATCAGGCAATTAGATGTAGTAAAAAGACAAGCAGGAGTTAAGTTACACATAAAATAATGTATTACTGATAATATTCATAAATAATAACAAAATGCAAAGTACATTTGAATATTGGCAACCATACAACCTGATTAAATGATGATGTGTAGTTTCAGGTGGCACACAGACTTGTAGTTACTTAAAATGTCTCTAGTTAAGGCATCATTGGTGCTCCGCTTTCTTCAGAACAGGCCTTAAGCTTGTCAATATGTCTGGTGAGCCGTGCTGTTCATTGTGCTGTTCTTGTCAGTTCATGGTGTGATGGTCTTCATCAGTTGTTAACAGGAGAGAGAGAGTGAGATAAAGCAAACAAATTTATGGGTTTTCTGTCCAACCCCTATAGCCAATAGGACATCATGGTACTTAAAGGCCTCTGAGACAAGCCAATTCCAAACAGCCATACCTCAGACCAATGTGGGAAATAGAACATCTTAACACCTGCCCCCAAACCTTCTGTTAAACATCCTGGCTTCCTTGCGGGGGGATTGAAAGACTTTAACAGAGAAATACTCGTCAAACTGGTTTAAGACACATTCTCTCCCAACTCTGTCGTAAAATGCAAAGAGACGTAAAGTTGGGGGGTGGGGGGTAAACACTATATTACATTGCTTTGCCTAAATTGAAAATAAGAGACATACAAAATATTTATCAAGTTATATGTAAAATCTCACATCACAACAGCTATAATGGGTAGTAGTATTTCCAAATAAAGAAGATAAAATAATAAAAGCTGCATTGAATAAGTCCCAGTTTCTTCACTTACATTTCGGTATACATTCTAGTTTATTTTAACAAGGTGGATAATTATTTTTTTATGAGTTTAACATGTTATACTCTGCTGAAAATGTCAGGATAATCTGTATCACAGTATTTGTTTAGGTTTGATTGAAGTGCAGTTGTACTACAATGGATAGGTATGCTTTGCCGGAGTTTAGCAGGGAGTCCACATGACATACGTTTCCTAAACGTAAAGGTTTTGCCACCATATGGCTTCCTGAATGATTATGAAAAACAGATATGCCACCCAGCATGTAAAGATACAGAAATAACACTGTGCTGGAAATTATTTTCCTCTAACCGAGAAAACAGTGGATGGCATAATCCTATCAGGTCGAATGATTACTCATCAGTCCATGAATGCCAGACAGGTGTTAAGATACTACACTGAGATTAAGACAGACATTAGAGAGGACTACTTTGCTATGGGAATATGTCTGTGCATCAAAGCTAAACAGAACCCAGTCTGTGACTAGGCTGAAATAGTCGGCTTATGTGCCATGTTTACCTTAGCCAATCACTCATTAATCTTTTGATTTTTTTTGATCTTTTAATTTAATTTAATTTATGCTTGGCTGTCATTTCTTCATAGTCACATTTTAGGATGTTATCACTGCCTTGTGTGGAGTAGGTCTTATTTAAAGAATGAATATTATCTATTCATTGTCCACTGTTTACTTTTGTTCAGGTGAATTTTTTATTTTTCAAATGTTTTGTCCTATTTCCAGTTCTTGTTAACATGTAGAATGACTTTAAAGATGTGTCAAAGGTTAGCAGAGGAGGTGTACAAATGCCTTCAGTGTAACAGTTGTGGCGGATGGCTGGGGGAAGGCAACTTTTCCTTGTCACTGCCTCCCCCAAAACGCTAGATGGCAGCTTCCCTGGGATCTGGCAGTGCCCCAGATTCCCGCAGGGCATTCTGGATCTTGGAGTTCAGTTGTGCAGCCCTGTTGTGTGCTGTGGGTGCTGCCAGGAGGAGCTGCAAAAGGACAGAATTACTCTAACCAGATTTATAGCCCGGAAGTACTGTCAAGTCACGAGGACAGGAGTCCCAAAGTACTTCCGGGCTGCAGAAAAAGATAATCCTCCATCTGACGTGGAAGTGCAGATGAGTCACATGGACGGAAGGAAAGAAGCACTTCCGGGTCAAGAACTATATAAAGGACTGATGGAGACCCAGCAAGTGAGTCGGAGATGGGAGGAGTGTGATGGAGCCTCCTGGGAGGTGCAGTGGAGAAAAAAATTGCTTATTATTGATTTAATTGTGTTTATTGGGGCTGTGGTGCTTTGAAGGCACAATACAAGAAGGCAAAAGAAATTAAAATACTTCTTGGTGTTTTAAAAACATGTCTTCCGTGTCTGCGTGCCAGGTTAAGCACTGGTATAGTGCCATCTAGTATTACACAGTCTATAAACATTTTACTATCATTATACAGGATTTGCATTCTAGCAAGCCTGTGTCTAAAATGGCCAATAGTGTCTAATTCTATGATTTGATGGCAATAGTGCAATACACTTGGTGTGTCTCCTTTAATTTCTGCAAAATATCAGTTTCATACATCAATGAAAACAGACTTTATTTTTCTGATATTATTCGTCTACATTTCAGGTACAGAGACATACACCCCATAGCAAAATGGTTGCCTGTATTTCAAACACTCCACTTATTTTTCTGTATTAAATCTCTGTCTTGATTCCCCAGTAGTCATGTTCCCTGAGATGCTGCACTCGTAGTGAGCTAGCAGTATAGGGTTTTTTTTTGGTAGGAGAACTGGGGGAAGAGATGTTTTCAGGATCAGAAATGGTTCAAAATGCACAGTGTTAAAGCTAAAATGAGAAGCAAAAATCAAAGTAAAAAAAAATAACATATATGAGTTGAAACCTAAAAGAAACAAAGCAGAGAGAATAACTAATTACAAACTCAAGTGTCAAACTGTTTTTTGGAATCCATAAGCTAAACTGGAGAAATGGTCTTATGGGTGACATTTTAAGCCCGATGTGTTGCTAAGGCGGGTCACAGCCTCTGAGGGCAAGCCCTTCACAACACAAATGACGGGAAGACAAAATAGCAGTGGTCATAATTAATGGATTAAGATGACAGGGAAAAATTATACAAAATAATTCAAAACAAAAATAAATTTAGATCAAAAAAACTAGTCAATGATTCAGAATTTAGGGCTGAAGAAACCACCAATAGAAGTGCTCAACTTCATAAACTGATGCATAAAAATAATAATAAACCCATTCATAACAGATGCATGTTATATGAGAGGGGACTGGGCGGTCTCTTGGTCTGGAATCCCTGCAGATTTTTTTTTTTTTTCTCCAGCCGTCTGGAGTTTTTTTTTGTTTGTTTTTTCTGTCCTCCCTGGCCATCGGACCTTACTTATTCTATGTTAATGAATGTTGACTTATTTTTATTTTTTATTGTGTCTTCTATTTTTCTATTTCTTCATTTTGTAAAGCACTTTGAGCTACATTTTTTTGTATGAAAATGTGCTATATAAATAAATGTTGTTATTGGTGGTACAGTAGGTTGTTCTTTCCTCATCTTTATTTATATATTAAATTGTATTTTTGTTTAAAGACTCAGTACCTGTGCTGATATTAATATTTAACATCATACTTGTACAATTTCATGTAATCAGGCAGTTTCTATTGGTTTGTCCTCTGTAAACAGTCACTTACAACTTTCAATAGAAAATAGCCATTTCCTCACTGTTTGCATAATTATAATATATCAAATGAATCACACTGCTGATACGCCTAAAGCATAAAAATTATATCTTTGAAATATAATAACCAACAATAAATATTTACATGAGGTTTTAGTCATAATAAATCCAAGGTCAAGCATCAGCAGTATTTTTAGCTCAATTTGGGGGTGATGATGAGTTCTCTTGCAAATACCTCATGTTCAGTATGGATGCTATATAAAATGAAGCTGTATGTCCACCATATCTGCAGTGGGCTGCACTGTTG
The DNA here is from genome assembly GCA_026402145.1 of Polypterus bichir lapradei. Classification (NCBI taxonomy): domain Eukaryota; kingdom Metazoa; phylum Chordata; class Cladistia; order Polypteriformes; family Polypteridae; genus Polypterus; species Polypterus bichir. Next base: position 10,514,557 of record JANRMT010062857.1, on the reverse strand, counting down.
AGGAGACAACTGGTCTCAGAAATGTAGCTAAGATAAATCAGAAAGTAAAGGTAGTATAGAAGTTGCCTGAACTCTTCTACAACTGGACAGACAAAAATGACCCCCAGCACCTGCCTGGTGTTCTTATATAATGAGAAGTGGAAGAGGAGCAGCTAAGGGCAGACTCAAGAGTTTTTTTCTTCTGGGTTGATTTCTTCATTTCTAGTTGTGGAGAAAGAAGACAGGTAAGAAGCTGTGCAATTTCCAAACCCTTCCCTGGTGTACCTTAACAAATCTTCCCATTAACAGACATAACATGTATGAGCAATTTACAAGATAAATAGTAAAAGCAGTTACCCTTTCTTCTATGGTGAAGTCACACAAAGCGCATGGGATCCAACACCAAAATATGTCTGACATTATTGTTTCCACAGATTTAAAATGTAAAAAATGAATCCCAACAGATTAATAACAAAACCAATCAAACCTTAGAAACAAATAGCAATACCAATAAAATTATATTAAACCTTCAAATCCTAATGCCTCTCTTGTTTTGCCTACACAGGACAATTCCCTGACTAACTAATTTGTTGGATGGTCCAGTTACCACCTATAGGTGTCATAATTCCACTCTCTTGTCTCATTTCTGCCAAACAGGAAAGCTCTTGATAATCCAGACCCTTGAAACTAAAAGCTCCAACCTGGTGGTCTTGCTGAATGTGGCTTTCAAAATCCAGTCAATGAGTACTTTTGTGGAAATCTCTATAATCATTTCTCAGGTAAATATCTTCCTAGAGCTCCTACTCCTTGCCCCAGATCCTTTGCAGTAATGAGGCACAGCTCACATTTAATGATGCAGACAAACCCCCATGTACTCTCTTCGCTGTAACGGGTAGTAGGAGGGCCATACATAATAATAACAGGCCTCTGTGCTGCCACATGCCAGAATGGAGGTTTTTACTTAATAAGTCCCGCATTGCTCTGTTCCTATTTCTGTATACCTGAAGTAATAATTTCTGGGGCACTCTCTACAAACATATGTCCTAGTGCCCCTTGGTGGCTTTCCCTTATTTTCATGGCCTCTTTACAATGTGAAACATTTGAAAAATAGAAAGAAAACTGAGAATTATATATTTTTTTCTCCTTCTTAATGTCTAAAAGCAGTCCACTATTCACAGACTCAAAACCAGTAAGGTACAAGTACTAATAAGGAGGTTGCATTAGTGGCCATGTAAGAACTGTGACTTAAATATATCCATTTACTAAACTTTCTTAATCTAATTTTACGGTTGCAAGGGCTAGATCCTATCTCACCAGTTTTGGGCACAAAGAAGAAACCTATTCTGAATGAGATACCAGTTTTTAGAAAATTATGTTCACATGCAAGCACGAACTTGTTCATACTGCACCAATTTAGAGATAAGTTGATATTTATTCATACCATGTTTTGACAACTTAAACTTTAAAAATTGCATTATGCATGAACAAAACATTAACACCAGAATTTCCAAAGCCCATGTAATCCTGGCACACCTTAACTCCGTTCGCATCTCTCAGTCAGCGTCTTTTGTATTGTAAATGTGTTGATAAGCAGAAGTAGCTAGCAGCCTGGTATCCCATCTCCCCCACCAATGCAGAAAGGGCAGAAAGTTCTCTCAGCTCAAGTCTGTTTACCTTGTGTGTGAGTTGCCTGGAGTTGTATAAGGTAAATAATATATTGTTATTTGGAATACATGTATTTCATGTGTGTTCCATGTCCACAACAATCTATGTAAACATATCATTAAAATAGAAATGTTTTTCATGTTTTAGTAATAATTGACAAAATGTAGACATGAAGTGTATAATGTGTGAAGCCTGAAGTCCAAATATCAAATACAGTAATCCCTCCTCGATCGCGGGGGTTGCGTTCCAGAACCCCCCGCGATAGATGAAAATCCATGAAGTAGAAACCATATGTTTGTATGGTTATTTTTATATATTTTAAGCTCTTATAAACTCTCCCACACTGTTAACATTATTAGAGCCCTCTAGACATGAAATAACACCCTTTAGTCAAAATTTTAAACTGTGCTCCATGATAAGACAGAGATGACAGTTCTTTCTCACAATTAAAAGAATGCAAACATATCTTCTCTTCAAAGGAGCGCCATCGGGAGCAGAGAATGTCAGAGAGAGAGAGCGAGATAAAAGCAAGCAATCAAAAAATCAATACGTGCTTTTAAGAATGCTGAAGCACCATGATAAAGCGGCATTTTGTAGAGGAGCGTCCGTATCCTTTAGGCAAACGGCCTCTGTGCAAACAGCCCCTCTGCTCACACCCCCTCCGTCAGGCGCAGAAAATGTCAGAGAGGGTGAGAGAGAAAAGCAAACAATCAAGCACCGCGTGGGAAGCATATCTTATATCATTGAGGAGTTTTAGTTAATATGTAATACATGCTCTGATTGGGTAGCTTTTAAGCCATCCGCCAATAGCGTCTCTTGTATGAAATCAACTGGGCAAACAAACTGAGGAAGCATTTACCATAAATTAAAAGACCCATTGTCTGCAGAAATCTGCGAACCAGCGAAAAATCCGTGATATATATTTAGATATGCTTACATTTAAAATCCATGATAGAGTGAAGCCGCGAAAGTCAAAGCACGATATAGCGAGGGATTACTGTATACACTTTCACAAAAGGTACAAGTATAACAAAACAAGTACATTTTTATTCAAGAATATAACTGCAGAAAAAGAACTTGCGTTAGGGTACAGCATTGACACACCCTTAATACAACCGCTTTGGTGGTGCAGCAGTAAGAACTGCTGACTTGTAATCAAGACTGGGATATTTGGACTTCAGGCTTCACACATTATACACTTCATGTCTACATTTTGTTAGTTATTTCTATAACATAAAAAAGTTTCTGTTTTAACAATGTGTTTACATAGATTGTTGTAGACACGGAACACACATCAAATGCATGCATTCCGAATAACAATATATTATTTACCCTATACAACTCTAGGCAACTTACACCCAGGTAAACAGACTTGAGCTAAAAAAAATTTCTGCCCTTTCTGCTTTGGTGGGGGGACGGGATAGCAGGCTGCTTGCTGCTTGTGTTGATCGTCACATTTACAGCACAAAAGACGCTGTCTGAGATAATTTGTGATTTAAGGTGGGTCGGGATTACGAGTTTTTTCATAGGCTTTTGTAATTCTAGTGTTAACCCCTCAAAGAAGTGGGGAAAGAGGAATAATAATAATAATAATAGTAATAATAATGAATGAACGAACCTCAAGTCCACTGCAGGAGAAAAAATGTAATGCCGTTTGTCACCAGTGCATCACAGGGCACTGTCACACACCTGTTGGTCAATTAACCATTTAAGTACTGTGACAGGTCGTGTCATGGAATGTTTTGATGGATTAAATAATGTATTGATTTTACTGTTTTTTAGTGCACTTCTCGGTGGCTTAACCACCACTGATACGTGGCTTACACATGCAATCAGCTGAATTAGTTAATTACTGTTGAAGTGGTGCATAATTAACTAGTGTTAACTGGAGTGGCCAGATATAAAGCACACAGAATAAGTGCTGAAAAGCGAGAGAAAATGAACAACGAAACAAGAGGAACATTGTGAGGGTATTGCGAGAATGTCACGACAGATGGCTTCGGCTCTGCTGAGCTGAGAGAGGGAGCCAGAATGGTGGCTGTTGTGGAGTTCTGTGGGGTAGCAGAATTTACATCTGCTGAAGACCCAAGAGGGAGCAGAGGAGAATGAAGGAGAGTAGCCACAAGCAGGGGGAATAGAGTGAGGACAGCATCCAGAGTGTTGCAGCGTTGACATTGATAGGGAAGAGCTGGAGGAGATTATTGAGGTCTTCCGAGTGAAGGGTCTGTGGGTACTCATTGAACAGGATGCTGAAGACTCGCAGGATGGATTTGTTCTGGTGCCCTGAGAACATCAGAGAATACATTAAGGATGGGTTTTGTTTTAATTCAATTTATTATTGCACTCTTCAAGTCACTAATTTTAGTGGCACAATTTTACTGGATGTTTATTTATTTATTGGAGATTTTTATAGAAAGCACTATGACACTTTAGCTCATTTATTTTTAATAAAAACTTCACTTTTTACACCCAAATGTCATATCTGCCTCCTCACTTACAACTGGTTCATCTTGGTCATGAACTACAAGATGTCCCAACAGTGTTAGGTTCTTATGGCTGAACGTACCAGGGCATCATAGGTACATCTTTGGGGTGTGGGAGAAAAACCTGGAGTAAAAATCTTTTGTAAATTATAAAAAGTCAATTTTTATCAAGTCAAAATCTAACACAAGAACATTGAGAGAGCAGTGCTATTCTCCAGCCACTGACTGCTCCACTTTTGTCACAATGTTCCACACATACATTCTTTTATTAGTCCACAAAAGAAATAAATATATCCGGTATAACTTTAAATGTGTGAAAAAAGTTAAAGGTTCTGCCGACTAGCCTGGGAATAATGCCTGTGACACTGTTGTATAATAAATGACAAATCACGCCGATTTTTCAAGATCATAATCAGTTTTACTCAGGAAAAGAGCAAAGCTATACACAGTTATTATACTGAGGGCTCTGGTGTTGTGGTATTGTAAATATGACGGCTGCCAGCCATTATCCTTACACATTAGGCAACTCTAGAAAATGTATTTTCTTGACAGGTGAACTTCAATATTTTAATAACATTATTGATGTTTTAGTTTTGTTATTATCTTGTATGTATTACAGATAGATTTAATACTCCTTAATGCTGCCTTTGATGCTGGAACTGCAATATAATTTTAGCAAGCATGTCATTTGCATTTTTCATTGAAAGGAAACTGAGCAGCCCTTATTGCATGCATTACATTTATTCCTTAATAATATTCATATCTATGATGGCATGTCATTTCACAGGTAGACAAGCTGAATATTTATTGTATGGTGACTAAAATAATTGCAGTATCTTTGGCACAGGAGAGTAATACTTTAAGTGCTAATCTCTTGTGACTTTGCTTAGGCATTGATGAGCCACATATCAGATCTGAAAATATTGATAAGGAAAAGGAAAGGGGAATAATAAAAGACAGTAAACATGAAGTTATGATTATTTTCTTTCATATCTGACATGCTGATTGTTTGCTTATTCATAGCCTCTTTTGACAAATACTATCCAATCTCAATGGAACAAAATGTTTTTAGTATTTGAAAACTGTTCCTTTGATAAAGATTGTTTTAATATTACATTATCTGAGGGATTTCTGTAGTGCTCTGCTTAACAATTTGATGAATTAAGTTATAAGCTTCTAGAGTTGTGATGGGATCCTGAACAGTCATCTGACATATCCAATATAATGATACATCATCAGTTTGCCACTTAGCAAGCTAAAGATGTGCTGCCTGTCTTAAGCAATTATGACAATTATGACACCACATCCTCTTATGTTACAATGAAGAAGGAGTGTTTGTGGGTTTAATAATAATCAAGCAGTCAATAAATACTATCAGAAAAAGCTAGTTAGAAAAAAATGCTTCAGCTGCAGGCCTTATTTTGGATTCACAATTAAAAAAACCAGGAGCTCTTTCAAAGACCATCCAGTGTTAACACAGCATTGAATATTTCTTTTTCTTACATTTAACAGTAAATGTGGCCATGCAGGCACAGTATATGGAGTTTTAAATCAAGTTAAAGCCCAATATTATTTAGATAAAATGAGTGATACAATACATGAGAGACATTTTATGGACACCTGATGGTTCCAATCTCATTGCCTCTATGCATCCCATTTTGCATATCAACATCCACTGCATATTCACTCACTGATGTTTACCTCAGAGTGATTTATGCCTTTTTTTATTTGTTTCCTGTCTCTACTGCAATCAAGGAGGAGAAATTAATGCACAATTTTTGCTTCATACTCGTGTGGAAGAAAACCTGGTGGAGACCAAGACTGCAGCTGTGTCCAGATTGTTTTGGCCTGGAGGGGAGGCCACTGAGCCTAAAAACCCCCAGCCACAATAGCATTACAACAGTCCAAGTTCTACGAAAGTGCTTTTTATTTAAACAATACCTTTATAAAGACCTCATTTGATGATAAAACAGCACAACTCTTTCTCTTCTTTTTCATCCTTTTCTTTTTCACCACCTTAACTCTCTCCTCTACACCCAACTCCAACCCTTTAAGTCGATGGAGGGCTCTCTTTTAACTCCAGACCCAGGAGCTCTTCCGGTGCTTAATCTGCTGCCCCTGGGAAGAACTTCCAGGTTAGGCAGGACCACTACTGTCTTTATAACATTAGTATCAACAGCTCCCATGCTGCCCTGCAGGCATCCATACTGGGGCCTGCCAGATGGGATGTTGCCACCCAGTGTATGGGGGGACGCCCTGCCCATTGAATGCAGTCGACCACAGTGCTGACTTTCCAGGTTACTGAGTTCATCCCGGATGCCTCCACAGAACTTGGCACAGCAGGCCCATAGGACCACAACTCCCATGCTGCCCTGCAGGTGTCCATACTGGGATTGCCGGACGGGATGCTGCCATCCAGTTTACGAGGAAACGCTCTGCCCATAGCATGCAGTCGACCACAGTGCTGACTTACCAGGTACCAGGAGTCCATCCCAGATGCTGCTCAGTGGTTTTTAGGATGCCAATCCTGATGTAGCCATTGTAACATCCTTCCAACTCTGTGTCCTGGTATGGAAAGGAGATATCACTCCCCTCCTGGCCTTCTGTTATCAAGGCCTCCTGGCCAGGTAAGAGAGCGGTATCCATACTGGCTGGGACGTCAGTTTAACCATCACAGCAGTAAACTCTCCAATTGAACATTGTCCTGAGAAAGTACCTTTGCATGTTTGTGTCTGCACACTTGGACTGTTGTCAGAAAGGGATCGCTGCATAACAAAATGGTAGCAAGGATATGCATTCTTATAAGTATATCTCCCTACAACCCGTAATTTTGGGCCGGTAAACTTAGAGCTGACTCTCCCTTTAATTAAAGTTTGGAATTCAGCAATCAGGGACAAATTGGGGCCACTAGAGGGTGTGCAATATGGATGAACCCAAGAATATTTTAGGCCAATGGTTCTCAAAGTGTGGTTCATGGGACACTTGTCGTCTGTGAGCATGTGCCAGGGTGTCCGTAGACTGACTTAGTCAACTTTGTTACTCATAGTGCCTTATGAAACAGCTCTAAGATACTGACCACGGAGCACCATGACTGACTTCCTTGAGGATGATAATGTTGTTTACGTTAACATTACTACTTCCTATTCTGCTCCTGTTCTCTGAGCCAATATGGTAGCTCATAGAGTAGCAATATGAAGATTAGCCTGCAATGTACAAAAAGACTGAGGAGCGATATAAGTTTGACATTGTTCTGTTTGTTTTTTTTTTTTTTTGTCTTCCTTAAGGCATCTTCCAAAGACCTTAACGACTGAAGTAACTTTGGCCGGTAAATTAAAGAGGCCTGCTCAGACTTACTAACTCAGTATTTAAGTCTGTGTACCAACTCTTCCTCTTTGCATATTATTATTGTATTTTTTTATATGAGTATGTGCAGAAAAAAAACCTGTGATAAATGTAATGCACAGAGTTTATGGTAATGAGTGACTGTTGGGCATAAGTGATCCTCCATATCTTTAAATTTGACAAAGTGGTCCTTTGTCCAAAAGACTTTGGGAACCACTGCTCTAGGTTAGTCCTTACCCTGGAGGCAATTTGTGAAACAAACCTGCAAGTACTACCTAGTTGGAGTTTTTGTGTATAGATTTGTGTTTTGTTACTCTTCATGTTTATCCTTACTCAGGTTATTTAGTTTTGTTAGTAAAATAACTTACTGTATATATGTGAAAAGCACCTATTATGATAGCCATGTCTGTCTGTCTGTATGTCCACATGAAATAATTCAGCCTCCAGTGGAGGCTTATTCTTCAAAGACATTTGTTGGGACTGGTCAATTTTTGTTTAGATATCTTGAATACAGTGCAATGGACACGTTTTTGAAATTTCAAAAGCTCCCATGGGAAAGCATTAGCAAATTTGCAGACTCATCTATCTTAAAACACAGTGTAACAGAAAGGCGCTATATTGGCGCCTGACCTGACACAGACAGACTCGGGAGGCACACTGATAAAACAAATAAATGTTTTATTTCAATTTCTTCGCCTGTGGGCTACACCTTCCCCATCCCCACAGGCACAACACAGTCCCACGAACAAAAACACAACACCAAACTCTTCTTCCTCTTCTTCTTCTTTCTCCACCACTCCTCTCCTTCCAGGTTTGTCTCCCTCCTCCCGACTCTGACACCTGAGTGGTGGCTGCTGGCTCCTTTTATAAGGCACACGGAAGTGCTCCAGGAGCTTGATTGCCCATTTTTGACTGCACTCCTGGGTGTGGTGAAAACACTGTCTGTAAGGGCCCAGCAGCTCCTGCTGCAGCACCCCCTGGCGGCGCCTGCGGATCCCAACAGGGCTGCACCAAACTCAAACTCCCATGAAGCCCTGCGGGAGTCCAAGGCACCATTGCACCAAAGGGGGGTTGCCATCTAGCGTGCTTGAGAAAGTATTGGGTAGCCCATGCTTGCTCCCCTGGAACATATACTGAAGGGGCATCCCAGCCAGGCAAAGGCCCCGGCCCTCCGCCACCACAGAAACATTCTGTGCAACAAATTAGTTTACTCTTTCATTTTTTCCTTGAGACCGGTTATTTCACCTGGTATATTTTTTTCTTTTGTTTGTTCGACGGCAGGTCCTAAAGGGAAAACATTGAAACTCCTGCAGTCGTGCCTGCTGAAGTAAATACACCTCACTGCAGGGCATGGGATGGGGCATGCCCATACTGTTTATAGGCGGAGTTGGATGTCCAGGTATTGTCATATAAGAAAGGTACAACTTAGATGTGTATTTATGTATTCAGTTTTCTAATAATGATGTTCTTTATTTATTCAATACATTAGTAATGATATTCTTCATTTATTCATTACCATCCCTTACTGTACTAGAATGCAGCAGTAGGTTTTGCACTCATCTCTGTCACCACCTGTTGTATTCCATGAACTACCTGAGTCACAGCAGCTCACTTTTCCTCTTCCATGAAATTAAAGTGGGTCAGTGACATGGTAATCATGTCCATAAAAGTAAAATTTAAAAACAACTTAACCATTGTAGAAATGTATAAAAGATGGCTTGTTTATGCTACAATGCTAAACGTGTGCTCTGTATTTTTGTTACATTTAAAACAACCTCATGTCTGCATTATCTAAAAATGATTCAATATTTCTTATACATTGCTATTTATCAGCAAAGTGCCACAATGTTCTGCTGTCTGTCATGTTCAGATGTAGCCAACAATTATAGCTTGAGACTTCTGCACAAATTTTAAGTGTCCATCGGATACTTTGAAGTATGTTAAATTTTAAAATTGTTAGCCACAGAGCCCCCCTTTGACAATGTAACAGCAGCACATTAATTTTGAAATCACTTTAGTCTGAAACTTCTGTCTATAAAAACAACTTCAATCACATTATATTATAAAATGCCATTAAAAACATATTTTATGTACACATTGTGCCGGACCACCAATAGAGGGCAGCCCCCTTGACTTACAGCGGGGCACGGGTTGGAACATGGAAGCTCAACCCTGCTGGGGCCAGGAAGAAGATCGTTGGGCACCTGGAGTCCTTCTGGGTGCCCTGTAAAAGGGGCCAGTCATGACTATTCAAGGGCCAGTGTCGGAAGGAAGAAGGATAAAACCTGTGAGGAGGAGTGGAGGCAAAAACGACTGAAGGTCGAGACAGACTGTGCTTTGGTGTTGTGAACATTGTGCTCTTGGTGGGGAACGAAGAAACCGCTTCCCCACCTGTAAATAAAGGTGTGCTGTGTGGAGAAACTTGTGTCCTGCCTGTCTATGTCGGGGTGGCTGTATGCGCCCGTTGTGTTCACAACATGTAATTACATTCTGTTATCACTGTTATTTTTGAATATTACAAAATATGTAATAAACACTTTTATAATAGCAAACTCTTTGATGAATTTACTAAAAAATGTAAAAATGCTCCACCTTTTAAACCAGCTAAGCACCTGAATGTACACCATGTGTACCCCAATATTTGTGACCACAGTTACATTTAGAGCATTTAATTACAAAGAAAAGGATTTTCAGAACATCAATGCTTAACATTAAAAAAATTATATAAGATTGTCCCAACAAAACAAAAGTAAATTCTTTGCAAATGTGAAGATGAATTTCAGTCTTAAACTTTTATAACACTTATGTGATGATATTATCGTGTAAGTAACAAAAAAAAAAATCAGCAAACCCAAAAAATAAAATTTAATATGCTCTATGTGAAGCTCACAACAGCCCTTAAGTAGAAACTGGAAAATGTGAGTGGTTTTTCTTGAAAGTGCACCAACACTACTGAAACTCCATATGTCCACAATAAAAGACTAAAAGATACAATAAAGACTTGCTTACCCGATCAGTCTAACTTTCCTTCTTTTATTAGGATGCAAGGCAGAGTCCAAATTCATTTTGATGTTTTACTGATTAAGTTACAGTGGACAAGATGGAGAGACGTTCATCCAATGATCTCCCTATTTTATATGTTGACATTTTCCAAAGGGGAACGTGATAAGCACAGAGGTTATCATTGCTCTCTTGAATAGATGATGATGTAACACATATTTTACCAATCTCTCATTTCATATTTTGTTTTATTTTTCCTTTTCCATTAAGCAGCATAGTGACACTGCTTTCTTGTGCATCCAGTGTCTCGGGTTTGAAGTCTGTGTCCAATGTGACGATCTCCATACTTTTTTTTTAATGTTAATCTGGATTTTCTCCCAAACACATATTAGTTTAATTTGCCACTTGATATTGGTTGAGTTTGACTCTTAGAGTATTTGGAGAATTCTGTCTAGTGTTGGTTTTTTCCTTGTACTATGTGTCACCAAGTCTGGCACTCGCTCTCCTGGAAGGGATTAAGTAAGTTTGAAAATGTTATGTTATTTGTAGCTGGGTATCATGGTAGTTAATAGGCTTAAGGAAGGAACTAATGCTAAATCCACTTCCTTGAGACATTCATGCTATCATACTAAGTAGTTAAGAGATGACAATTAAACTAACAACAGGTTTCTTGTACATTTACAGAAACCTTCATCCATTTTCTGTATCTCCTTTTAAATTGGTCAGAGTTATTGAGGTACGAGAACTTATCCCAACAGAAAAAGGATGCAGGGTAGGTCAAAAACACTCACACCTAAAATACCAATCAACCACACAGTGTGACTGTTTATTATAAGAAGAAGCTACAGTTTCCAGGGGAATTCTGAGTAAACACAGTTAAAACACCATGCTGAAGACATCAAAATGTTATCTGCTCCTAACCTCTAACCTGATCTCTGTGGCAGAACAGACATTTTTTTTAGCAGAGTTAAGAATTGTTGGTACACTGTTCTAAATTGTTCAATGTGAGTGTGGCTGTATTGGTCCTGATGCTCCATCCAGAATTGGTCCCTGCCTCATGCTCAATGCCGTTGAGATAGGCTCCTGCCCTCAGACTCTAAACTGAATTGCGTGAGTTTGGGAATGCACTGCAACAGTATGTACTCACCGCAGGCAGAAATTTAACAGCTTAACACCTTTCACTTCAAACACAATGAGTCTCCATTAAGAAGAAACTTGAGATCAGGTTTTTGTCCAAAGGTGCACAGCACATTCCACAAAGCTCTGAGTTACTTAACAAATCATACATTTTAAAATAAAAATATAAAATAAATAATAATAGTAATAATGTTAATCATCACTAACAGGTGTTCTTCAGATTCTGGCAGGGCTCAGTGTAATGTCAAGAGCAGCAGCAACACAGATGGTGAATTGGCATTAATTCCATGCTGCAGTATGTTTTCGGTTTTATCTCCTACACAGTCATTAAATGTTAGCGAAAGCAAGATGATTTGAAGCTTTGTTTATGGTTTTAAATAATTATGTAATTAGTTGTAACTGTCAAGTTAGAAACCTCTCAGCAGCACACACAAATTTTGTAGCATCTCTCAGTTACTCTTGCTAACAAGAAACCAAATTATTTCTACCATAACATTCTATGGCACCTGTGTATGAGGTTGGCTGAACTGTAAATGGCAAAGGGACCCCAGAACAGCTGGTACATATTAGAAAACAGAAGGTAAGACAAAGACACCCCAAGCAGTGCCCTAATAATTCATAAGATACAGTCTGAGCACATAATTCAGTTAGAAAAGATCATTTAGAGACTAAGCATAGTCCTGATCATGCCCTCATTATGGGCCAGCTAGCAGTTATGGTTGTGATAAGAGAATTGTAGGGTAGTTTTGCTTTTGATTTCACTGAACAGGTCAAATGATTATTGAAAGAGAATGGAAAATATGTTTTGATTATTTATATATATATATAGTGATATATAGTATTTCAGTGGATTCAGAATTCATTCAGACACCTTCACTTTGTGCACAATTTATTGTGTGGTAGATTTAATTTTAAATTAATAATTTGTCATTTTTTCCATCAATCGACACTCAAAAACCCATAATGACAAAGTGAACACATACTTTCAAAAAGGGTTGCAAAGTTAAATTGGATGGGGCACATTTGTAAGCCACTATCTTCAGGTCTCTCCACAGATCTTTTATGGAGTTTAGGTCTAGGCTCTAGCTGGGCCACTTAAGGACATTGAAAGACTTGTCCCGAACCCAGTCCAGCATTGTCTGATTTGGGTCTCCTCGCTTATATGTAATGAGGATAGCTTGTGTTGCCCGAGTTGCCCTGCACCAATTCCATAACTAAAAAATTTGAATTGCCACTGACCCCATACTTGCTTCAACTCATAGTTTCCTTGCCTTACTTACATTTCTCGAAAGTCTTTTAGTGGAGTACTGAATCAGAAGTGTCAGTCAAAGGGAAAATATGAATAATTTTTCTCTGTTGATCAAAATATTCAAGAGAGATAAAATAGATTTTCAAATATAATCTGAAAGTTAATACTCACGAATTGAGACTGTTCTAGACAGTAAGAACTAAAAGCTAAAAGAGCGTTTGCTGAGAGCTGCATAGTGACAATACAAGGTAGATACTGTAAATGGTAACCAATAATGTTAGAAGGTTAGAGTCTTAAACAACATTGTGGGAGAAGTGTTTGTTTCATCTGGTTCAAGTCAGCACTCTGGCAGGAGCATTTTACACCAGTTGTAATTTGCAAATGTTATGACTATGAAGAGCATTGCACAAAGAACTTCATGTAAAGGTGTGACGGACTATCTCTTTATTCAAGGTAGAGAGACTGGATTGCAGACTCATTCAGTAATCTAAAGATGCTTTGACTGCTTTTTGAAAGGACAGGCCCGCACCAAAGGAAATTCTGGGCACCAGGCAGCTGACAGAGTTCGGGCCCCTTTCGTGTTTCAAATATGTGCGTTAATAATGGACCTTTCGAGAAAAAAAAAAAAAACCTCGAAAAAGGGCGGGCCCCTATCTAGCTCGGGCCCCTGACAAGTGTCATGGTTGTCCCCCCACCCCTAGGTGCGGCCCTGGAAAGGAGACAATAAGAGTTCAGAATATGTATGAATGCTTACCTAAGTTGTCCTCTACTATTCGCAGTTTGAAATTATTTTTACCTGTGATGCTCCATATAACGGCACCTTGTACATAGCTCAGACTACAGGCACCTGTAGTCATAGACAAACGACTAGAGTGAGCATAGAGAGACACAGACCCGGGCTCCTTAAGAAAAAGCAAGTTCTGTCAAGAGAGTGAAGAGTGAAAAGTCCAATCCTCTGCCTCTCATCTGCCCCCAGGTCTTTACAGAATTATTAGAATACTGATGATAAATTAAAATTATCTATCTATCTATCTATCTATCTATCTGTCTGTCTGTCTGTCTGTCTGTCTGTCTGTCTGTCTATCTGTGGGTGTCTGTTTCTTTATTTTTAAATTCTTCAAACTATTAAGATAATTTTATAAACTCACCTTGATGTAGTTAAATGCATTTTTCTGTCCTTTGCATTTTAAACATTCTGCCTAGTAATAAATGATTGAAGCTAACAAGCAATGCTCATTTCTTTGTGTAGTATTAGGAATTTGAAAATGGCTCATAGTCTTATTCAAGATGATTTGATACCAAGCTAATAATAAGCCTGAAATGATTGTGTCAGGTGGGGTGAGCATGGTAAATTTTAATTAAATGCCTATAATTGTTAAGAGAATATTGTGAGCAGGAAGAAATGAGGTACTAAATGCTGCAGTCCTGTAGCTGTAGGCTATTTAGCAGTAATGTTTTAATATTTCTCCTTAGCAAACTCAAAACATTTAATATTAAAAATAAAATCACTGAAACTGAAATAAGTAAAGTTGCTGTATCAGCTCATCTATGAACAAAACAATAAGCACAATGGAGCCAAAGTGACAACCAAGGTGAAAAGAACCAAGGAAGTAAATTAATGAAAACAGTGAATGGATGTTAAAATTCTAATGAAAGTTGCCCAGCGTTGACTCAAAACTGCTTCAGATGCAGTATACGACGATTTTTATAAAGGGGTTTCTAAACCAATGAAGATTATAGCCACTCAGCTTGGATGACTAGTTAATTATTCTTTTGCTGCACTTAAAGTATATTGGAAATTATTTTTGGAATTCTTTTATAACAGGGTCTTATAGTCTGTTGTCATATACATTACTGTTTATTTGACACTTCTGTAATAAGACCAAGCCATTCAGACTATCTATCTATCTATCTATCTATCTATCTATCTATCTATCTATCTATCTATCTATCTATCTATAAGTATTTTATTTGTGCAGTGATTATGATAGAATTGGACAAAAACTGTGTGACCAGTGGGGAGTGACACTAAGCCTCAAATCCCAAACCCAATTGTGCCCAACACAGTCACAGGTTCAAATAATGGATTTTTTCAATCCACCAAGCTTCTTGTACAATGGACACAGCCAATAATCATACAAAAAGAATGAAAAATTCTTCCCTCTCCTTCCGGATCCTGTTGAGTGTCGCCCATTGCCTTACCTTGTAGAGTCCTTTTATGCTGGACCTGGAAAGACTTCTGGTGACCTGGCATGATTTGTGGGTTATTTAGATACTAGGGCATTCCTCCCCCAATAGGGCCCCCTTGCGGTACCCAGACAGGGCTGCACTTCCAGACACCACTTCTTGTGAACCCTTGCGGGTGTCCAAGCTGGATCGCCCAAAGCGGACCAGTGCCACCTTACAAATGGGTAATGGAACTGCTCCTGGCTTCTGCTTGTCCACCCCCCTGGAACCTTCCATCTTGGCAAGGGGTCAGTCCGTCTTCTAACCAGGATGCCCGTCTGTCCTCCATGGCACTCACAACTGCTAATAGTTATATTGTTAAGTGAATGGTTTTAATTAAATAATCTACATTTTGAGACCTGCTTAATCCAGTTCAGTGTTACAGGGAGGCTAGACCTGTCCAGGTAGAAACTAACCCTGGATGGGATGCACCTCATCACCAGGCACACCCATATACGTCCCCACAGGGCCAACCAACAGTAGCTAATCTAATATAACTCATCTGACTGAGATATGGCACAATAATATAACCAGGGTATAATAAGCAAACTATGCACAGGACTCAAAGCCAGGACACTGGGTCTGAGGCAGTGGTATTATTCTTTAAATTTTAATAAGTCTGTGTAGATTTTTAATTAAAAGTTAAATTAACAATGCTGTCTTGATTTTTAATTAATGTTTTTTATTATACTGTCATATACCATGTCTAATATACTGCTCATTGTAATACCAGATAGTATTTTGAGAAGTTCACTGATAGACAGAAGCCCTTTAGTGCACCTTTGCCCCTGATGCATAACAGTTAAGCATTCTCTATATACAGTAATTACTTATAACTGGTATATAATTTTTGGATAAGATCAGTAATATATCTATCGGTCAATGGTTTTTATATTGTAGTGTCCAGTGGAATAGGCAGGAAAGAAACTGTGGCTTTCATCTAATGCAAATCAGGGCTGCTTGAGGCTAGGAGAGGCACCGGCTCTGAGCCCGCAAATAGATGAATAGACTTCTGCTGAAGATGTAAATAACCTTTAAGGAAAAGGGGGTTGTGACAGGGGAGGTGGGATCTTTTTGACTGGTTGATGTTGGTGGAAACAGTGCAAATAAAAGAAGAGCGAGGAAAAGCCAATTAACAGGATATTGATAGAAAACCAGAAGAACTTGGACGAGGAATGCATGAGGTGCTTCAGATTGTAATTCTGGAGCTGACAGTAAGTGCAGGCAGGCAGACTGGTGTGTCCTGAACACCAGTGGAGTGAGAATCACATCCCTCAAGACCACAATATTGGGGGAGGGTGTTCTACATAGTTTGTGTGTTCCTTTGTGTTTCTATGTTAATAAAAAAGGTAAACGGTCAACAAACTTTTTCCACATTGCCAGTATTTTCTTCCTCAGGACATTTGCAACTCAGGTCATGACAATATTTATAGTCCATGCATGGTTAGAACAATTTCAGAGTTCCACAAAATAATTCTTATAATAGGAGAGTCTCAATAGTAATCTGCTCACAATAAAGATGATCGCACTTTCATAGGAAACATTAACTAACATATTACAAAAAAACTACATTATTACAAAAAGAAAATAAGCAGGTGAGCCTTTGAGATCCTGTCTATAAACTTCAGGTCAGGTTGGGGAACATCCACTGGTACAGCACATTACCACACCCACCACATGACGAAACAGCTTGGTTGGCATGCCCCCAGGCACACATGTGGTCCAGCTTCACCCTTTGGAAATAACCATCTATCTGCCGCGGGCAGGTGTTACGTGGAGGTCCCCTTTGCCTGGCCTAGCTGCTCGTGTCCTCAACTATTAGGATCCTGCGAGCTGGATCACCCTTGGGTAATCACGTCACTTGGCCGTAGTGCTGTAACTGACGGTCCCTCACAATGCAAGTAATGTGCCTCATTCAGGACTCCGCGAGCAACTGCTCATGCGACAAAAAATTAAACTAGCAGTACCCAAGGATTCTCCAAAGAGACTCAATACCAAAGAAGTCCAGCCTTCATCTCAGGTTACTGGATAGTGTCCATGTCTCATAGCCATATGGGAAGACAGGAAGTACCAGGACTCTAAAGACTTGGACCTTCATCGTTTTACATAGATATCAGGAGCGCCACACAACCCTTTCCAGTGACTTCATGACCCAGCCATGCTCTCCCAGTCCATCTACTGACTTCATAGGAAGAGTCACCAGGGACATGAATTTCACTGCCAACGACACTCTTTTTGCAGACAGACACATTGCTGATGGCTGTCCCTAAGAGGTCATTAAAGGCCTGCATCTTGGTTTTTATCCAGGACACTCACAAGCCCGGACACTCTGCCCAACACCCAGTCCATGCAAGCATTGAACAGAGTAGGACCAAGAACACACCCTGACGAACCCCAGAATCAACTGGGAAGAACACAGAAGTCCTGCCTCCACTCTGCACATCACTCACAGTACCAGTGTAAAACAAAATGGACCAAAACAACAGTACTGTCAGAATTAGAAAAAAATCTTCCAGGCACCAGTATATGCCTTCAAAGAGAAATGTGAACACTTTTTGCCTCGCTCTTACCTTCCCATAGTGCAGATTCTGTATAGACATAGAGAATACCACTGTGGAAAAAAGAAAAGAATTCTTCTAATTACTAAATGAGTTAATAGGTTTCATTGAATACACATTGGAAGAAATGAGTATATATTGGTGGAGACTTTTTGAATGAGTCTCTACCAGAAGTAGCCTTTGATATAAACAAGAAAAGAGTACAAAAAGCACCATTTTAAAAATCCCACAGAGAAGACGCTGACTGGATAGTCTGAAAAGAATGGGCTAAGCTAATGCTTCGGAAGGTTCATGATTTAATTAGTCCACTCAGCTCGAAACGTTCTTTGTTTTCAGCATGCTTTCAGCGTCATGGTCTGTAGTGCTTCAGTGTTGTACTGTATTATTGTCACTTCCCACTCTGTTGTACGCATAATGCAAACAATTATTATCACCAAAATGTTCATGTTTATTTGTCTTCATATTCTACATTTTGTAGGCTGAAGTGATTTTCATTTAGTCCTACAATAAATTGGCACCCCAACCAGGGTTTGTTTCTGCGTAACAAATTAATCTTCGGACCCCAAGGTTCTTAATTTCCACAAAATTGATTTTAAAATGTTATTGTAAGTTATGGCAATGTATAATCTTAAATAAGTCAGTCAGTCAGTCATTTTCCAACCTGCTATATCCCAGCCAGCACAGGGTGCAAGGCAGGAACAAACCCCGGGCAGTGCGCCAGCCCACCGTAGGGAACACACACACACACACCCACACACCAAGCACACACTAGGGACAATTTAGGATCGCCAATGCACCTAACCTGCATGTCTTTGGACTGTGGGAGGAAACCAGAATACCTGAAGGAAACCCACGCGAACACAGGGAAAACATGCAAACTCCATGCAGGGAGGACCCGGGAAGCAAACCCAGGTCTCCTTACTGCGAGGCAGTAGCTCTACCACTGCGCCACCATGCTGCCCCATCTTAATTAAGGCCTAAGAGAAAATTGCAGCCACATTTTATCCCTTTTTTAACTGGTTTGGCATTATGGAGCACTGGGTGACAGTGCCAGCCAACCCATTAGATGACATTTTGGTTAAGTGAGGTCTGTGGCTGATTACCATTTTAAATGAATAATCGGCACACTCACGGCTTTAAGGAGGGGGCATGGTAGCATGGCAGGAGCGGTTCCTGGGCATGATGCGGGCGGTCCCGCACTTAAGTGCTCAGGTGCAGAATCTCCCATTGCCGTAATTGATGCTAAGAAGAAGAAGGCAGGATGAGAAATGAGCCAGTGTAGGAGCGAGCGAGCAAGTGAGTGAAAGGGAGCAGACTTGTGAGAGAGAAAGCAGGCAGCAGGTAGGAGAGCCCCGGGGAAAGTGTATGGCTGACACTTGGGGGAAATAGAAAGTGGTCGCTCGTGCTCCTTGGAAATGCTCAGCCTGGAAGGAGAATGGGAAGCCGGGAAAGCAGGGGGGGTCGAGGAGGCTTGGAGGGGGAAAGCCCCAGCGTGAGTGCCTTGGCTGTTGGGGACCCGAGTCTTGGTCCGACGAGGGAACCTGTATGTAGCTGTGGGACGGAAGGCAACCAGACCTTTGGAAGGTCAGCTGCACCTGCTGAAAGGGTGACTCCTCTGCTGCAAGACCCGTCTGGGATAAGCAGGGGTGCCACCAGCTAAGAGGAGAATGCACTGGGTTTTTAAAAAAGGACAGCCTACTGCCAGTATTTTAACCTCATTTTAATTGGATTTGTTTTTAAATTTTTTAACCTCTACCAATTCACCTGTTTTTATGGATTATTTATTTATGAACTTTGGGCATTGTACTGTTTATTTGAACACTGTTTTGATTTTAATTTAATAAAAGCACTGATCACTTTTGCCATATTCTACATGCTCCTTGTGCCTTTAAGAATGCACACCTTCTGCAACACTGGCACAGAATAGCAATGCGGTGTAGGTTGATGGGGAAGGTGTCAGGTTAGACCCGCATCTCCCACTAACCTCACTTAAAAATACATTACTAATGAAGAGGTGAAATGAGGACATGACTAGTCAAAATGAAAAAGAAAAATCTCTCAAGCACTCAATATCACAAAAGGAAATAGGCAAACTAAACACAGAGTTATGGACATTCTGTTATTGTGTAAATCGTGTTTGTTTTATTGCTGCAGCATGACAGCATCACTGTCACTATTACAACAAATGTAAGCCAAAGGTATTGTATAAGCTGTTAACAAATTTATACACGATGTATGAGTTAAGTTGTATCTCAATGAGCCTTTTAAAACGCAACATACAAGAGAACTCATATCTCAGTGTACGGCCACTATAGATGCAGTGGGCTTGCTTTTCAGTTTTGCTGCCGCTTATCAGTTATCTGCTATAGTGCTGCCATCTAGTGGACAGCCATAGATTTTTTTTTGGTGGCAACAAAAAACAGTGCTATAAATAGACAATCTATAGATATGTCATCAAGTAAAAGGTATAAAGCTGCTGATGTTTTGAAACAACTAGATTAATTGCAAGATGAATATTTTGATGATAAATGACTGACTTTGAGATTGTGACAATGAATTGGATGATGTGGATCAAGTACAGTCTAACACTGATCCAGATAGCTGTCCCAAAGACCTTTCTTCAATAAAAGGCACCCTACTTGTGGATATATGGACATATATGGACATTCTTCCGCCCACTCAGCACAAACAGTCACCAGCTACCAAATGGGTTGTGTTCAATAAGTGTGGACAATGCAAAGAAACGTGTTATACAGTATTTGTGGCACATTTACTTCTAGGCCTGCACTCTGCATGGTGCCATGCTTCAAATTCTTGTATTCAAATGCAGACTTGTAGTCATGCTGCTGGTGAAAATAAAGTAATTAACAGTGTGGCGGGCGGCCGGGTCCCATGTCCGGCCGGGATGCCCCTTCTACTTATGTTCCAGAGGAGCAGCCATGGGCTCCTCAGTACCTCCCCCGGGACGCTTGGTGGCAGCCTTCCTGGTTCACGATGGTGCCTCAGTTTCCCGCAGGGTTTCATGGGAGTTGGAGTTCTCCCCATCCCTGTGGGGATCTGGGGTGGTCGTCGGGGGGGCTGCATGGATCCCGGAGCCAACTTGGACACCTCTACAGCTCCGCCCGGAAGTGCAATTAGCACCAGCTGATCAAGCACCTGGGTGGGTTATAAAAAGGGCCAGCATCCACCACTCAGGAGCCAGATTCGGGAGGAAGAGGACAAGGTTGCCTGGGAAGAGTGGTGGTGCCAGAAGAGAAGTGTTTTGTGTTGTCTTTAAAGCTTTTGGGACTGTGTTGTGGCTGGAGGGAGTATGGGGAAGACGTGCCCTCCAGCTGAAGAAAAATAAAGTCTGTGTGCTTTTAAACGTGCCTCTGGGTCAGTCTGTGCCACATCGAGCGCAATATAGTGCCTTCTATCACAACAGTTTCTTTACTTTTTGACAGTTATTGTTGATAATAAACCCATTTCTTTCATTTTTTATGTGTCTTGGTAGAGTACATTATTTATCATGTAAGCATAGACTTACTGTATACTTTGGTGTCCTGGAAATAAATGCTCCAGCAGTCAATGTTTTAACTACCAGTATTTTCTTTTCTTCATATGCATAACAGTATCATTTAGACATCATGGACTTCACCAAGTTCTGTAGCGTTCAGAAGGTTTTAATTTAAAGATCACACATTCAGCCTGTCTAAAGTCATAAACATTTTCTAATTAATCCTAGTACCTAAGCATGCCTCTGTGGCCATAATTAAGTCAACAGGGAGCATGGGTCAGTAATTTTATAATAAAAGGTACTACTTATTTGTATTTCATAGCACTGTCATTTATGTCATTTTAGATGCATTTTTACATTATTTAGAGTCACCCTCAACAAACACATCTTCCTCAGGTATCTGGGACAATATCATGCCAGTCTTTAAATTCTGTTGAATGTCAGTTGTGAAAGCTCTGCAATTATTGTGTTATGTTTAAGTAATACAATGTATAATGTACTGTACATAGTTCCAGAAATAATGGTGTTGTTTCATTTATTCTAACATTTATATACTTTTAATTGTGCATTTACCTCAAAGCACCTGTATAATTCCTTGCATGCACTTGTTTACTTCGCTATTACTTTGGTCTGTTATATTAAACAAAGGCATCTATGCTTTTTGGATCAATGTTTGTACATTTATTTTGAGCCTTGGGCTCATTATGGGCTTCAGCTGGCACTGCAGGTTAATGCTACTGTTGCTTTTCAGCTCCATTAGACACTATTTTATTCCTGTCACTCTTTGTGAGGTTTGTTTGACCTCTTCTTGTCAATGTAGGTTTACTTTACATATATCGCATTTTTTGCCATGTCTCAGAGATGTTCAAATCCACCTTAATAAAACGATTAAGTGTCTGTGTGTCCATCTGGTTGCTATGTCTCTGTCATTCCAACAGATGGTGCATCACAAACATTTGTAGTAAGAAAATGCATTGCATTAAGTTTGTCATTCCAGCAGATAGCACATCCCAAACATGAAAACTACTTTTATGAATCCCATTCCAAATATCAAAAAACAAAGACATAAGGATTGCATCTGTCATTCCAACAGATGGCACATTGCAGCAATACATTTTATTACTAACCAGTAACGGTGCACTGCACGATAACGTGCAGTGAATGCACTTGACTTGAGCATTCCTAGTTTTCAAACTCTTTCTCTGTACGTTTACCATTCGTTTGCTCAGAGGTTGATGGGCTTGCTGCTTCCTGAGCAGCTCTTCTTTTCTCCACCCTAGCGGCTCGCTTCTTCTCTTCTTTCGTCAGCATCTTTTCTCGTAAAAACTGATTAAGTCGGTGTTTGTGGTGTAATTACTTAGTATGTTTTCTTTAATTTTTCACTTAAGCTGGCACTTAAGTCTTCAATCTGCCTCAAGAATGATTTACAGTAAAATATGAAGAGATGGGGAAGTGATGGCGAAGGTGGTAGGGATGAGAACAGCGCCTGTACGCATGCGCCACACGGCCACCCTGCTGGCCGCTGCCGAGAGTTAATTCTACAATAAAATAAAATAAAAATAAAAAGAGGAATAACCTTGGAGGTCGATCATCATCCTGAAAGCAGATACTAGTATATGTATACCAAATTTCAGGTCAATAGTTCAAACAGTTTGCGAGCTACAGCTGATTTAAAATCCTGGACAGACAAAAGGACAGCCAGGGTAGTGTATTATATATAAAGATAATGTTTGTGATGTACCATCTGTTGGAATGACAAAAGCAATGCATTCATACATTATAAAATACATTCTAAATAGATGGTGCACTGCAGACGTTAACACCGAGGTCTACAGATTTCAGCCTGCCTTAGATGGGTAGTACAGACATTTAGGCTATAAGCTGGTCTGGTATGAATAATGGTGATATGAGTGCCAGGTTGGAAACTGGTGAACTGTCCAGAGTGGGTTTCAGCCAGGTGTTCTGTGCTGATGGGGTAGGCTCCACCCCATATGACCTTTATCTAGAATGATTCTGCTTTTCTCAAATCATAATTAAAAATGATTTGCAATTAAGCATCATATAGCTGAAATGAAGCTATTCTACATACTTTAATACTGCCTTTTCCTTTACTGATTTGTGTCATAAATACACTATTTGAAGTTACATGGATACTTACTATGATTTATTACAGGTAGGTCAGCAAAATACATTTTACTCAAACACTTAGAAACAATACAAATAGTGAAATTCTATTTGGAATGTAGTTTATATGTTACTCTATAACATTTTATTGCTTTCTATTGTTATGAGCCAATGTGGGGTAAATATGTAGCTCCATTTAATGGCACAGATGCCCTTCCTGATACCTGATACCAGCCTACTTCTTCTGTCCAACCTTGAGACTGCCAGGGCATCATTAATTTAATCTCTTTCAAAAGACTGTGGAGAGAGAGCTAAGTGCAAGTTGAACAAAAGTGGATTTCCTCATATTTATTCAATATGAAAAAAATAGTCAGATTTTTTAATTAATTAATTAATTTATTTATTTATTACGAAGACATTCACAAAAATAGTAAGCATATTTTCTAATAGTCTGGTTTAAAGTAGGAGTCTAGAGACAGTAATACTCCTAAAATGATAAAAGGAATTTGATAATCAAAAAAAAAAAAGAAAGAAAGATTGGATAAAAGAAATCTTCTTTTACTGAAGACAAACAGATTGTTTTTTTTTTAACAAATTGATGAAAGCCCAGTTCCAAGCCTGTAAGAAGTTATACTGGAATTCATGTGCAAATTTCCAAGTGGAAACAAAACGACTGTCTGAACTGTCATGGAATTGAGCCCTAAAGGATTTCGAAGAGTTGATTTTAGTTTTATTTTAGAAATATTGGTTTTGTCATAATTAACAAGCTGCATTGTGACCTGTTCTAATACACATCAAGCATAAGTAGATCGGAGTTGTTGCCAGACAGGAAGAGGACATTACAAGATCAAGGCAGTACGAACTGGGTAGTCTGTGGCAGTACTGATGATCTTCATCATGCCAGGACAAATGATAAATATCACTAG
Source organism: Polypterus bichir lapradei (assembly GCA_026402145.1). Classification (NCBI taxonomy): domain Eukaryota; kingdom Metazoa; phylum Chordata; class Cladistia; order Polypteriformes; family Polypteridae; genus Polypterus; species Polypterus bichir. Next base: position 10,490,372 of record JANRMT010062857.1, on the reverse strand, counting down.
GGCTATAGCTTCCTGTGTTCTTAATGACTGCCTAGTTACTATGGGCCAGTGATTCTCAAAGAGTGGTCAAGTGACCTGTAAGCTGTCAACTATCAGGGCAAAGTAAAGTGACTTTTAAATTGCTTGGATACATTAGTCTTTACCTACACATTTATTTATACCAATCAAGGCTGCTAACTGACATTGACACTATTAAATCAATATACTTAGATACTGTACATAACAAATGTGTCTAAAGCAGCTACCACAGAGCGCACTATCAAACCTTTTTGCGAATAGAAACAACGTTTGATTTAGTTTGATGCCTTCCTGTTCCAATCTTGTTGTTCTCATTGTAGTCCCCTCCCCCCCATCTCTTTTAAATTCAAAACTTCATCCATCTCAGTCTCTTTCCATCCCGGCACTGCACAGGTCTTTTGTCTAAACTCCTTTTGATATCTGCTTCGAGAGCCCATGTCTGGTCAAGGCAGTCCTTTAACTCCCAGTGACACACACATCACTGCTAACAGGCTAATTGCTGTTAATCGATGTTCATGGATAAAGGGTCATTATGGATCACCAGCTAAAATCTGGGACTTTGAATCGCAAATATAGCAATGCTGGATTTGAACCTTAGCGTTATTCAGATAAATGTTATTATTACGACAAATCTGGGAAATGTAATGCAGAATTACGCTAACAGGTAACTGTCAGACTCAAATTGTCTGCTATTAGATTTGAAATTAGCAAAGTGATCCTCGGTGAAATGTGTGAAAATATGAAGGTGATAAGAGACAGTACACAATGGCTTTGGAAGAGAAAAGCTAAACTAAGAGAATTTTCCCAGCTTAAGAATGTCAAGATGAATGCCTATTAAGCTATATGTGGCCAGCTGCCATGTGTTACAATAGCCGGGCTTCCTGAGGGTTATCCAGGCTTTTAACTAACAGCTGGTATGTGGAACTGCAGCAACAACCTTGAGGCTTAGCATCTCCTTCTAGTGAGCTTGAAGATGGGAAGTATGTCAGCGCAAAGAGAAAAATAATTAATGTAATGGGGCTTGTTAGGTGCGTGATCATTTTGCACTTCATTGCAGTTATTTGGCCTTTTGCCACTCCACTACTGTCGCACCACAGTGAAGCTTCATATGACCGAATTCATTGAGTATATCACAGATGTTCAGTACAGATAGTCCCCAGGTTACGGACATCTGACCTACAACTTATGAACTAGGCCGCAGCTGTGATGCATGCGCCTCATTAACTGCCGCTCCGTCATCTTTGGCCGGAGGATGCTGCAAGTAGTGGCTGGAGAGATGTGATTTCGCTGCTCGCGCAGTGTAGTGTCCCTTGGGTGGTTCCCGACGGCAAGTGAGCAGTGACCCGTGGTCCATAGTCACCGGGGTCACAGCTATCGCTCGTATGCAGGACTGAGGCTTAATGGTGCGGTTCGTTGTTGCCGCCGCAGCTACTGCTCCCCCAATACTATGCAATGGATGGAGCGGTGTAGGGCATTTCACTGCCCGCCCACTACACACGGCTCCCCCCGCATCTTTTTCGGTGGGCGGCTGGTAATGCTGCAAGCAGTGACCTGGTTGTGGCTGTACGGAGGCCATTGAGGGTGAACGGGGCGGCGGGGTGTAGCATTGTAGTGTGCTTCGGGTGGCTGCCTGTTGAATGGGGGCAGTGGTGGGCGATTCACTACACTACACTTTGGCCGCATCGTGTTCGTTCTCAGTGGGCGGACGCACGCTGCAGGCTGCATACTGTAGTGGAGATGACTGTGTGGTGGGTGGGTGAACCTCCCCTTGCTACTCCCATTCATTCTCAATAGCAAGCCTGCTTGTACTTTTACGTACATAGTAGGAAGTTGTCTCTTGTCAGTACATCAGATGTGTTGACGAGGGATATATTCCTGCTGTGATAGCTGTACAGTGCTGTGCAGAAGAGCTCATCTTAACCTTTTGTCTTCACCCTTCAAGAATGTCTCAGAAACACAAATCTGATACAGTAAAGAAGAGAAAAACCATCACCATTGAAAATAAAGTAGAAATAATAAAAAGGTCAGAGAGGTGAAACTCCATCATTCATTGGCGGAGCACTTGGTTACAGTCGGCCAACAATAGCACTTATTAAAATAATGTACCTGTTCCGACTTACATACAAATTCAACTTAAGTACAAACCTACAGTCCCTATCTTGTACGTAACCCAGGGACTGCCTGAATATCGTACAGTGCTGTAATATGCACCAATTTCACTGTTGATGGCAACGTCTGATGGCCAGTTCACATCGGCATCACATTGTTATGCAATGCTTCACTTTCAGTTCATTCTAAAACTGCCTTTTTGTTTGCCATTGTTTTTTAGTTGGAGGCTCCTTCTCACTCATGCGTATTGATTGGTCACCATAAAGTGTCAGACAGCATAAAAATATTCATTTTTACTTTCTTGTATACAAAGTATAGGGAAAGTATTGTAATCGTCCAGAAATTCGACCTGGAGATTTTGATGAATCTTGATGTTTTAAACCTCCCTGAATCCTACGTTTTAGACCTCCCTGAGTCTGAAAATACCATTTTTGGAATTATGTCTGTGTGTGTGTGTGTGCGAGTGTATGTATTTAAACACGATGACTTGAGTATGCTTTCATTTAGGTCAACCAAATTTTGCATACAAGTATTAGGTATGTAGCCCAGGTAAAAATGTGCTTAACTAACTGATTTATGCAAATAAGTTACTGATGTAAAAAAATGTAAATGTTTGTGTTTAAACTGTTCATTTTAGTATAGTAGTTCATTTACCTGGTTATGCAGACTTTTATTTTGATAACCGGATGGGTAGAAAAAACGGAAGGGGGTCAAAGGACCACGCGTGAGAGGGAGAAGAAGGAGGAGAAGTAGCAAGGTGAAGAGGCAGCAGCTAACTCAGCTCAACACGCTTCTGGTGGACGTTCGCTTAATTGGAGACGATTTTGGATTAGCTCAGCAGCAGTTCCCTGCTCGCGGACAGAGGCGGAGAGCTCGGAAGGATTTGCTGGACTGATAACCACATTGCCAAGTAGGGTACTTTTTTTTTTATTTTGTTTTGTTGCTCCTGGTGGAGTGAAGGGACCGATAGGTTTTTGGTCGCAATGCTCACAAGCCACGAATCAGGCCTGCAGCGTTTTTTTTAAATAGAGTGACAAGAATGAATGTGTTTTTATTATTAATAGTGTAATATAGTTCTTGATTATTTCCAGTTTATTACTTGTGTTTTGTCAGTTTATAATTAAACAGGGAGTTTATCATTGTTTTATAACCCAGTTTCTTGGTGTTTTTTATAAGTTTGTTTAGTATAAACAATTGGTTTGGGATCAAATGTAACAGGTAACTTAATCTACCTTTATTTATTTGTTATTACCTGTCCAGTATATTGCTATACTTAATTAATAATGTTTTGTTCAATGTAACCCAAGACGTAAAATATTAAAGTAAGTAGAATCCTAACAAATTACACGTTAGAGTGAAGAACTCAGGGCCCCTTTCTACACACAGTTGGAATAGACGGGCTGCAGGTAGAAAACGTAGACTTTTGAGCTATTTCCATTTACTGGAAGTGGTACTTTTTTATTCATGCAGCTGCAGAATCCTATTTGTTCAACTTTACTTTTATAATAATTGTTCAATATATTATTATTTTGATTTGATTTCCTGTTGATGGTTCTTTAATGTACATAATATAAAAATATAATCATTGTCTTGCGGTTTACTCCTCAAGTATCCATCCCCATATCTTAGTACACGAGAAAGTCTAGGGGAGACCACTCACGATTTTTTTTAAAATGCAGCATGATATTTTTTTATTCTATAGATAGCAGTAGAGTACTGCCCGAGAGTTATTCGGGCTTAACACTATACAGGGTATCATTACACGTCACCCAAGCCTGACTCAGGTTTAACCGAAATCGAATAGAATTCCAATCCTGAGTCAAGCTCGGGGTTAACGCCAAGTAGGTTAAAACAAAGCAGTCAGTGCCCACAAACGCTTGTGATTCCACTTCAGAAGGTGGAAAAGGTGAACTCTCAAAAACTGCCTGCAGGTAAGCTTTAGGTTTTGTATTTCTTTGTTCACTGCAAATGTATTACTGGTGATTTTGAAGCTTTGTAGTGATATTGTAGTGCTCTTTATGCTTGAACTCAAGACACCTAACCCTTTCTCTCACCTAGTAAGAGTGAAGCATCATTGGATACTGACTTGTGATGTGGCGAGGCTGCCAGAGTGACAATGACATCCACTGCTGACCATACGGGCATGCCAGGCGACATCATCACGCCACAGAGATCAGAGTTGGCTTTGCATTTTAAGATTTTTAAGTTTTGAATTTCAAACAATAAAAATAAGTTTGTGCATATGCTTAAGATAGGGTAATGATGATAGCTAAGACTATTGCTCTGATTAATTTTGCTTCTTCATTTTGGTTTTGACTATCTTTTTTTTATTGGCCTTTGGTTTTTTGGTTGTTCTTCTGACTACTTTTTGATAAGCCACAATCCTCCACAGGTCCTTCAAGATACCTTCCGGCCAGATCTCTTCCCAATTTGATCATAACAGGACTCACTCTCGTCCATGCATGAGTGTACCTTTAAGGTTAAGGAGTGGTCTTCTATATGCTCCATATCATGAGCCTAGAGCTCTCCCTAGTGGCCCATAGTATCCTTGCACGCTGAGTGTTTTCAAGCCTTAGAAATCCACACCTTCTGTTTGCTGGAGGGTCAGATACAGTGTTTTAAGGTAATATATTTTGAGTTGTTTAGTGTAATGCAATGAGAACGTGAAAAAATGCAAAGCAAAAAACTTTATATCTATTTTCTAAAGTGTTCGATTAAATTAAAAGATCTGTTCCTTTTTAAATTTTGCCTTAGGTGTTGCATTTGAAAGCAGCTTTAAAAGAAATAATGGCAAACAATAATAGTCTATCTCGGACAAGCACAGCCAAGATGAATTCCAGGAGTTAGGAATCTGACTTTTGAAAACCATGGGGCTGCACGTTTCTTTCACATGGTAGGCAGAGTGACATAGTAGATAAAGCTTTGGACTGCCCTGATGTTGTGGGTCCCAATCCTGCTACTAACATTGTGTAACTATGAGCAAGTCCCTTTGCTAACATTTGAACAAAAAGGTTGTTAAGATGAAAGAAAAAAATCACTTTGCTGTCCTAATATAAGCTAGCGTATTTTTCAGTTTGTTTGTTACACCTTGCCTGATGAAGGGGCCTTAGCTGCCTTGAAAGCTTGCATTTGTAATCTATTTAGTTAGCCAATAAAATGTGTCATTTCACCCTACTTTCTCCTGTCCTCCAGTTAGAAAAAGAAAAGAAATGTAACCAGTTGCATGTCAAATGTTGTAAGCTGCCTTAGATAACAGCGTCAGGCTAATAATAATAATAATATAACTATATATACCTGTAGATGAGTCTTTCATTAATGACTACAAGAAGATAATTTAAGCAAAGTTGAGACCCTCTCTCTCTTCATGTTATTTTTACCATAAACATTTTGAAATGTTATTCAAAGATAAGGTCCTATATAAATTAGAGCACAATTGAGTAATATGATGATTCTTTCCCTTTTTGTGTCATTTACTGTTTAAATTGCCCTATGATTGCACTGATTAACCATGGCATCTATTTTGTGTAGCAGGTTGAAAAGAAGATGAAAAAAATTCAAATAAGAAAACTATAAAATCTCTATGGAGGTCAGGTTTCCCTGAAATCCAATTATTGATTTCAGTATAACATTCAGGCATATTTTTTCCGTTATAGATATTACCTTCACCAATGTTTAAATAAAATATATACAACACTAAAACAGGATATAGAATAAGGTGCTTTTTTCTTTATTTTTTCCATTCAGTCTATTTTTTTTTACTTTAAGTTAAGATGTCTCCCTGTAATGCCTAGACAAACTTGCTTTCCTGTGCTGACAGAGCAGAGGCAGCTGGTATCGATCTGCAGATCTCAGAGCAGTAATAGGAATGTAAACTCAACCCTGGCCTGTCTTCCATCAAATCATTGCTGGTTCCAGCTTCCTTTCAGCGGAGATGTGCATTCATCTTCCCACCTGTCAATACGTCCTGATGGAGCTTTTAGACACTTATCAATATTTAAATGCCGCTCTTATTGACTCAGCAATTACACGGTAATTGATTTAAGACTGATTATCATCATGTTAACATTTTAATACTTAGATAGTAAAAGAGCTAATCCAAACTGATTGCGGTTGCTTAAGACAATTTTGCAACCTACTATTTGTGTTTAATTTTTTCTTTTTTTTTGATGAAAGAAAGATTCAAGTACATATTTTCCTCCACTCTCTGATGTATAAGACCAGTTTGTATCGAGCCACTGACACACACTTCATTTATTTTGCTAACAGTTTCTACAGATGGTTCTCACTTTCTGTTAGCATGTATGCCTTGTGATAATAATGGAGGTCTGACTGCCGTATGTGGCTATAGACAAAAGAGACAAAGGGCCAGGGAGAAAAGGTAGACAGCACAGGGTGTAGGTCACGGCACATTAGTTAGCCTTTGAAACATGTTGCAGAAAATGAAATATATTAAGAACCGCTGAGCTAAGAAAATATTCTTGCTGAACAAACAGCATTGGCATTACCTGGAATGGAAAGTCAGGAAGAGGAGTGCCTTAACCGACTTGACATGGAATGAAAAGTCAGAAAGAAGAGTGCCTTAACCGACATGGCATTAATTAACCCAAAATATTGATTTTGGCAGGCTGTTTAATGTATAAACTCCTATCACTGGAATGTATAAAATATGGCTTAAGATGTTATACCTTGCTGTAAGTTTCGTTGATTTGTAGCCAACTGCATCATCACCTTCTGAAGCTGCTTATTCCATTACTGGACCGTGGGGACTTGAAACCTATACTATCAGAATCAAGCAGTAGAATGCAGGGTACATTACAGTATACTGGGTCAATTTAGAGCTGCCAATAAACCTTACATGCATGTGTGACATTTAGGATTGAATCACTCACAGGCTATCGCCAAACTGGGAATAATGTCTGTTCTGGGAATAAGCTATGTGGCAGCTTGCAGTGCAGGAGGCAAAGCAGGAAACAGCCCTGGACAGGGCACCAGTCAATCATAAGGCTTCATTAAATGTAGTCAGCTTTTAAAGATAAACTTGCAATAGAAGTAGGGTTGCCAGACGTCCCTTATATATAGAACATGTCCCATTTAGATCATTTTGTCCCCTGTGCCATACTGACCTTTCAGGGACACCCAAATGTCCCGTATTTGGTTCATTTTCAAATTTCGTAATAAAAATATATTTTTACTACCTTCTTACGGTACTTAGTTGTAAGTTTATAAGTACAGTAATTATACTTTCTTTTCTCAGATTCTCTTGATTAAAATAACCCAAATGTAGCGAGGAAACTAGTGTTTGCTGCCTGTTTGCAACTTGTGCTATGGTTGGCTGAGGACAGCGACATTCTTACCGTTTTGCTCTCCAGCCGCGCTGCTGTGCAGTTCTGTATCAGCATTGCTACATGCAGTGTCAACAAAGTGTCTTGTTACTACTTGCCATGGCCCACTTTTTTTCTAACTGCCTGTATTAAATAATAATAATGTTTCTCTGTTGTCTGTATTAAATAAATATTTTCAAATGATTTCACTTTTACAGATTTTTTTTTTAGCTTGTATTAAACAATTTTCAAATGATTTCACTTTTAAAGATTTTTTGTTAAGCTTGCATTAAACAATTTTTAAATGATTTTACTTTTGTTTTCCTCATACCCCATTAAAATCCTTGCTTTATGTTTTTAACTTATGTCTCTACTTTTATATAATATATTGGTCTGGGTGGATAGGGGGCATGTATAAATGTATACATTGTCACGCATGCGCGAGTAGGAGGCCGCGGACGGACCTTAAACCGCTTCGAAAGACGTTCGCCGGCAGGGTGTGGCGTGCTACTAACCTTTCTCCTTTGTCTTCCAGGAAAAAAGACGCTCCGCCATTGTAACCTTCCCGCAGTACGTCCACTTCCGCCCTTCCTCCGCCATCTTCCTTGACGTCAGCAGTCCCATCCTCCCTCACGGTTCCTTCTCAGCATTCCTCTACTTCCGGCTCCTCCCCTATAAAATGGCCGACGACGCCTCTGAAGGCGTCGCGCATATGAACTGTTTTTGTTTATATCTTTGACCTGATTTTGTTTTTTGAAGTGTCCGCAATATACGGGGCCGGAAAACCCCAAAACTTTATGCTGTCTGTTGCTTTTCTTTTACAACATATAGTAATATAGAGAGAGATTTTAAATTTTGAATCTGGCAACCCTGAGTAGAAGTCTAATTAAACTACTGTATATACACTCACTAAAGAAATTATTTGGAATGAAGTCAGAATTCAGAAAAGCCTTAGTTCTTCATGACATGGATTCCACAAGATGTCGGAAGCATACCCTTCAGATTCTGGCCAAAGATGACATGATTGCGTCATACAATTTCAGCATATTTGTCAGCTGCACATTCATGCTGCGAATGTCCTGTTCTTCAGTATCCCAAAGATGTTCTATTAGATTTGGATTTGGTGACTGGGAAGGCCACTGAAAAACACTGAACTCATTGACATGTTCATGAAATCAGTTTAAGATGAATGTTTGATTTTTAACGTGGCACATTATCATGTTGGACATAACCATTAGAAGATGAGCAAATTGTGGCCATGAAGGGGATACACATGGTGAGCAACAATATTCATATAGGTCATGGCATTCAAGTGATGGTTGATTGATATTATCAAGCCCAAAATATTCCAAGAAAACATTTCCCACAGCATTGCATCACACCCACTAGCCTGCACTGTTGATTCAAGGCAGGTTGGGTACATGGATTCATGCTGTTGGTGCCAGTTTCTGAGCATACCATTTCTGTGCCTTAGACCAGGCTATGTTTCTCAAGTCTTTAACTGTCCAGTTTTGGTGAGCCTCACCCACTGCAGCCTCAGCTTTTATGGTCTTCTACTGTTGTAGCCCATCTGCCTCAAGGTTCAATGTGTTGTGCATTCTAAAATACTTTTCTGCTCACCACAGTTGCACAGAATTGTTATCCAAGTTATTGTCAGTTTTTATGAGCCTTTCAGTCATCTCGATTCAGCATGGTAATGCTCTTCTGACCTCTCACATCAGCAAGATGTTGAGGAAACACAGGAGGATGTTGTATGCAAAATCATATGAGATCGACAGTTGCAGAAATATTTAAACCTGTCCATCTGGCACCAGCAATCATGCCAAGGTCAACATCACTGAGATCACTTTTTTTTTTTTTTGCATTTTATTGATTTTATTAAAATTCCATACAAGCAAGCCAAGTTTAACAATACCAAATCAACTCCCACCCATGAGAAAGAGTGCAAGGCCAGGAGAATAAAATTTTAAACTAGTAATAATAAGTTCTGCACAGATCCTCTAAGTGAGAATTTGATTTTTTCCAATTTCAAATAGTATATGACACCAGTTACCCACTGACTTAAAATAGGAGAGTTAGGATTCTTCCAGTTGAGTAAGACAAGTCTACATGCTAGTAGTGTAGTAAAGGCAATTACAGTTTGTTTGCCCTTCTCCACTTTAAGCCTCTCTGTAAGCCCACCAAACACAGCTGTTAATGGGTTAGGAGGGATTGTGGCACCAAGGCTGTCTAATAGTCATTTAAAGATTTTGGTCCAGAATGACGTTAATTTGGTGCAGGCCCAGAACATGTGGTCCAGGGAGGCTGGAACTTGATTGCAGCGTTCGCAGGTTGGATCTCACCCTGGAAACATTTTGGAGTACTTTTAAATGAGAGAAATGTGCCCGATATATAATTTTAAGTTAAATAATTGAATGCTTTGCCCATATGGAGCTTAAGTGAAATCTGTGCATTGCTACCTTCCACTCCTTTTCTGAGATGTTGAGGGAGAGATCCTTTTCCACTGTTCTCTTGGATCTTTCTAAGAGAGGGACTGTAAAATGGTTTTATATGTTACGGAGATGAGATCACATTTTTTACCCGTTCTGGTGTATGATATGAACATTAATTTAAGCTCCTGACCTGTATCTGTGTGATTGTATTCATTGCAGTGCACATGATTGGAGGATTAGATAATTACATGGGTAAGCAAGTGTACAGGTGTTTGTAATAATTTTCTCTGTGAGTATATATTGAAGTTTGCAAATCTATAAAAGAGAAAAACTTTCACCTGCTGATTGTAAAGAGTTAGGGATCAAGGTTGAGTCCAGCACAGACATCACTTACTAAATCCTTGCTGCTAATCCTCTTTTTATGACACCTCCACATGACACCCAAACACTTTAACAATCTTTAGGAGTATCCTTGGTGAATGATCAGAACATATACTCTGGTTGATCTTTACCCGTAAGATTAATAAAATTCACTTTTCAGTGATCATATTGCACAGTATTTATGAATTACAGAATGTGCTAAACACTACTCTCAGGGCTCTGATTCCAACCTGGCATAATAAACACGTCAGCTCTCAGCTGGTTTGGCAAAACTGACTTTTCATACAATATTGTATCTTCAGGTCTCTGCTGCTGATGTATAAAGCTGTTAATTCCAACACCCAAGATTACCTGTCAACACTGATTGCCTCATATCGACCTGCCAGACTTCTGAAATCCTCTGATGCCAGTCTTCTCACTATTTTAAAGGCTTGTTATGCAACCCATGGTGAACACTCCTTACGATCTGTGTCTCCTGCTCTCTGTAATTCTCCCATCAGGTATGTCTGCGAAGCTTCATTAGTGCTTATTTTCAAATCAGGTTTATATTTTTTTCTTTTGTTTTACAATTTAATTTTTTGATATCCAAGGAAGTGAACTACTGTACTGTCAGCTCATACAAATAGTCAACTCCCATGTGCCATCAGTTCATAGATACATGTGTAGAGTTTTTAATGTTTAACTCCTACTGTAGCAGGTTACATTGAGTTAAATCTTTCACTGCATGTTTTTGATTTATTAAGCACAGTTTGATTGGAAGAGCCAAAACATTTTGACCACTTGTTCAATATTCTTTTATTCTTTGGTGTGCCACTAAAACTGGATTTTTATGGATCTTAGAAGATCACTGGCAGTGTCCTGTTATATCTGGACTTTGGCATCAGATCCTGTAATTGCAAGGTGGAGTTGCTAAAGATTAGACTTGTTGTTCCAACACATCCCACAGATGCTTATTTGGAGGCCAAGGCAACGCCATTCACTAACACTTTATGCAATATGGAAGGTCACATTATCCTGCTGAAGATGCCCCTTTTGCTGTAGAATGCCATTGCCATGAAGGGCATACCTGGTCTGTAACTATGTTTAAATAAGCATGTGTGTGAATTGACGTTCAAATGAATGCCTGGACCCAAGGCATCAAACTCCCTCACAATGCATCCTGGTTCCAACTCTCTCCCAGGTAAACAATGCACAGATACCCCTGGCTGTTCACATGATCTATTAGAAAATGGGATACCTTGGACTAGGCAACGTTCTTCCACTGATTGAAGGCCTAGTTCCATTGTAGTCACTTTCCATGTTGCACAAGGATTAGCATGGGCACTCAGTGTCCTGTAACTACACATACGCAATAGGGTTTTAGTGCACCTGGTTATTGTGACACATTATACCAGTAACCATCTTTAAAATTATCTGCAATTGCACCACAGTAGCCCTTCTGGTAGCCCCTAACAGACAAGATAGCCTTCATTAATCTCTCAGATTGATGGAGGTGGTTTGTAGTTTTTTTCTTCCTCAGACAGCTGTCAGTGGTTATTCAATATGGCTGATTGTAAGAATTCCATAAGCCCTGCCTTTATAGAAATGTTCTGACTCCGGCATTTAGCCATAGCAAACTGTCCCTTATCAAGGTCACTCAGGTCTTTACCTGCCCATATCTTCTTCATTCAACACATCAGCTCTGAATTCCTAATGTCAGCTTACCTTCTAATAGATCTCTGACCTTGACATGCACCCTTATTACAAAACAGCAGACATCATTCACTTCACATGGCAGCAATAATGCAAATTGATTAATGAAGTAAAAGGCTCCTTATCACTCTCAATGAAACCCTCTATAACACCCTAAAGATTCGCAGTGGCTGCAGGTTTTCACTTTAACAAGTTAGTAAATTAGAACCCATTTTTTACTAATAAAATATTCTTTAATAGTATTTTAGGGATTAGTTTTTGTTAACTTGCTGGTTACATTTCAGAAGACTTAATAGCTTATTATAGTTTTAAACGACTGCATTTAGGTTTTCATTTTTGCCAGTTTTCTCTACCATTAATCAGTTGATAATGAGGTGCAAATAACAAAGGAACCACCATCTCTCCAGACAACGTGCTTCCATTTAAGCCAATGGACATGTATCACAAAATATCTGTGTTAATACAATGTTTCAAGATAAATGAAATAGAATGGATAAACTTATGGATAAAGTTCTCAGAAAATAAAAAATTAATACCATTTTTGGTTTGGAAGAATGAAAGCACTAACAAGCCATAAAATTAGATATATACTTTCATTATTTGTTAGGACTGGCTTCTAATTATGAAACTTTTTGGAACAAAAACCTGCAGCCAATGTGTACATCCAGGACCATTAGTGAGGACCCCAGCTTTGTAACTTACTTTGTAAAAAGCCAGAACGGCAGATGTTTTTTCAAAAGAGACAATATTAGAAATCTTGTCTTAGTTTAGCAATTTGTTTGCCTTCCGTTGAACTTTTTGCCCAGAACAGAAACTACCCAAGGATGGGACACATTGAGGAACTGTTTCACCATAGTTTAGGAAGTTATTCTCCTAACAATTATTTCATTCTGTTCAGAAGTCGTAAATTTAATATAGAGTTCCTGATATCAAAACACACCCTTACAAAATGAAATAGGATTTCAAAATTGATGAGTCTAACTTAGCAGTAGAAATTAACCAGTGGATAGAAATGCAGCTGAAGCCAAAGACATCATCTAGTATATGCAACCAGGGTTCTGACAACTCTTATTCTCAAATGTTGCTGTCAGGGCAGTTGAATTTCTTGAAAATAAAAACCAAACTGTACATCTGGTAGCTTACACACGTTTTACACACATATAAGATTGAAAAAAAAAGAACCACCATCACTATCTCTTTTATATTGTTAACAAATAGACTTTTGATTTTTCTTTTTCTAGTCAAGGGCCAACCAAAACACAACGTCCTTCAGTTAGGCCTTAAACATGGGACAAGTGTTCATTTAAGCAGAAATACCAGAAAAACGGCAGAGATTTTTAACCATGTAATTTAAAGTACTCGTTATTTTTAGTCATGTGGTTTAGAGTTCAAATGCAGCTGTTCCTTTATTGTTCTTATCAGGTTTTTACCTCACCCTAAACCCTAGTTGTCAGAGTTGGATCTCTCTTACAGTTTCAGTCTTTATATTTACATTAAATTATTCATTTAGTTAGAAGACACGTTCATGGAAAGCAACCAACAGAAGAGTTGGCAATATAATTCTAAGGACTGTTTTGAACAAGTGTAGCAGGAAAGGGTTACAAAGTGGTTCACCACATGTGAAGATCTATAAAGCTAGCATACCAAAAAGATCAATTTAACAATATGGAAGATATCCACAGAGCAAAAACAATTCTTGAACAATTTGGTAGATATTCACAGAACAGCAGGGTTTTCGATCGCTTCTTAAGCACATTGAAGTAGTCAGAAGATCGGATGGAGGTAGGCAGCTCTTTCCACCAACTAGGAATCGGGACTGAAATTTGATAAAATGCAGAGGTGGCATCGCCAGATGCTGTTCACTGGTGGACCTGAGTGGGCAAGACGGACCATAGCACCTCACCAGTGTCTCCATATACACAGGTGCTGACCCATTGACTACTCTATAGACAAGCATCAAAGATCTGAACTTAATGCATGCTGCTACAGGGAGCCAATGTAGTGAGCTGAAGAGAGGACTGACATGCACTCATTTTGACCAGCTGCATAAAAGATCGGCCTCTGCATTTTGGACTATCTGCATTGTCTTGATAACACATGTGTGTCCAGAGGCAGCCTTAGGGGTGTGTGGGGTCTAGGGCTGACCAACCCCACATGGAGCCAGTTACGTCATATGCTGTGACCGATATGTGCGGACTGTATAACTTTATGTGCAAATTTAATAGAAATAATGTTAACATACAGCATTTTATCATTACGGTATTCAGCTAAATTCTGCGTGCAAGATAACACGCTGACTTTATCAAAATATAACAATATAATCTATTAAAAAAGTGCAATTCATAATTCATGACAATACCATGACAAGGTGAAATGCGATGCGGTGTAATATGGAAATTAGCAGGGCCTCTTTTAGAAAAGTACCCAAATTGCAAGTATACTCTGAGTCTCGATATGCAGGATGTCACGGTCATAACTCCCATTGATGTCATGTCAGCCGGTTATCATTAGCGATACATGTTTTTGTGCCTTAATATTCGGACATGTTTATGGCCTACAAATAAAATGTGAGCTTCAGTGTTTTGACAGGAAGTGTGAAATTAATGTAGAGGTATCATCATGAAATCTCTTACTGGTTTCCAGGTTCAGAGACGAAAATCCACTTTTCCTGCCTTCCAATTGGAAAAGTCATTGATGACATCTTCGTAGTCTAATCTTGATGCAGTGTCTTTTTCTATAGATAGGAGAAGCCAACCCAGTGACTAATGGGCTATATCTATTTTAGGAAGGGATTATACTGGCGACCCTTTTTGGGGAATGAAGGTAGACTATGGAATTTTTTCAAAGACATACATGCACAGAATTTGACCTTGAAGAGGGATTTTAAAAGGGTTCCTCTTAGAAGCATCTCAAATATATATATATAATGGAGAATATAACTAGTCAAATCCGCTCAAACGGGGCAACTGCCCCAGGCCCCTCGCCTAAGGGGTCCCCACTTTTACTGTTCTCCTCAAAGCACAGAGAAACCGCCCAGCAAGTGCACTTAGCATGACCTCTTCTGGTTTCCCAACCATTAAAACCCTGGCTGCCCAGAAGCAGACATCATTTTGGCAAGAGTGACCAGCCAGAGGAACCTCCTGAGAAAACTGACTCTAATCCACATCTAAGAGGCGAGTCTTTATTTGTTGTTTGGTGCCCGAAGCCAAGGGCTGCAATGCCTAAGAAATATTTCTTTTTGTGTTAAGACTTTCTGTTATTAAATTGGACAACCCGGTTGGCATCCAATGACCTGTCATTCCTCCACAGAGGATACAAATTAACATATATTACATTTAACAATTTAAGTTCCCTTTATTACTCTCCAAATATCTTCCAGTAAATCAATGTTTACCCAAAATAGAACATTTTAAAATATTCTGTAGTGCCCTGTGTCTGACTCAAAAGCGCATTTCTTAGGTGATCATTGAGGGTCAGAGGGGGTTGGCATAACTTAAGAAGCTGGCCATTAAAGCACTGTCTGAAATTATGGACGAAGGCTGCAGACAGAGCACTTAAAGAAGCATTTCCTGCACATCTCCCTGCTCCTAAAGTCCATCAGCCTGTTTATGTGGCCGTTGGTGAACCTCAGGTTGGACCTTGGGAGATAGTGTGGCAGACAGGTTGCCTTTGTTCCCAGGTGAGTGGACTTAGATGATGGTGGTGGCATGCATTTGCAGGTACAGAAACAAGGCAGCTGGGAGAGTGTGGAGCCGCAGAAGACATAGAGGAGCAGCTGCTGAATAAACCAACAGTCAAGGCCTAGCTACAACCTATCTTACCCAAAGTGCCATGTTCATTCTTCAGTCTCTCATGCCCCTGGGTTGTTACAATTTAAACTCTTACATTTGAAGTCCATTAATGCATATTATTCACATTTGTTATTTTATTTTATTTACGCATAGATTTATGCACATTTCCATCCCTTTCTTATATGCATTATATCATTCAGTTAGTCTTTTTGTGCACAGAATATGACAATTAGATCCATTTAAATCTTTAGATATGAGTGATGTCCTGGCTAAAGGGGGTGTCTGTGTCTGGTCAGTCCATCTGACTCACATATGGCTTTCTCAGCATCAAAGTGGCACTTGATTGATTGAACAAACCTCTTACTCTTCACACTTCAGCTGCCATATGTCAGCATCTTTCAGTCATCTTCAGACTGTCAACATCTTTAAAATCTCTGCATAGTAAAGAAGCTTAGGCCTTACATTTTTACATTGGACTACAAAACGGCATCTTTTCTTCATCATTATGTTAAGTATTATGCCTTTTGCAAATCCTTAGCCAAACCTTTCATCCCATATTATTTTTTCACTGTTTGCTAATTAGATACATTTTTTAAAAAATTTGTTTCAAGAACTTTAAATGAGTGATCATTTTAAAAACTGACTGGTTAGTTAATTCTGGATTCACTCTCGAGTTAAACAATGTCACACATGATCTCCTTATGAGCTCTGTCGAGGGATGTAATAACCTGCCAGGATAAGAGGGGGTGCTGTCACTACATTTTCAAACTCCTTCTCTTCCAACAGCTCCAAGAAACTGCCCTGTGAGGGCAACTGACTCCACCCCTTCCAGTTCACCATCCATAAAAGCCCCGGTTTCCCAGAAGGAGGTGTCATTTTGGCAAAACTGACCTGCCGGACGAAGCTCCCAAGCAGACTGACCCTGACTTATGACTAGAAGCTGAATCTATTCTCAACAGGCTTTTGTAGCCTGAACACAAGGGCAAAGATGCCAAAGAAGCATACTTTTTATTTTATTTTGTTTATTAAATGGGTTGACCTGGTTAGCTCCCGAAATTTTTTTCTGGCACCCTGTCGTTCCCGCACCTGGGCAAAAAGTGCATTATGTTTTGTTATTTAAAGACAATGATGTCTTCTTAATTCATATTACAAAAATTTGCACATTATATGTTACTAATAAGAGGAAACATACATTGAATGACACACAAACTCATTTTCTCACTTATATGCAGGGGCAGTTAATGTGTGTGTATATATATATATACTCAGCAAAAAAAGAAACGTCCCCTGACTTTCAACTGTTTTTACTTTCAGTAGACTTAATGTGTAAATATTTGTATGAACACTAAAAGAGTCAACACCATAAGACATAAACTAAAAATGTTTCACAATGTGTCCCTGAATGAAGGGAGGCTCAAAATCAAAAGTACCAGTCAGTATCTGGTGTGGCCACCAGCTGCTTGAAGTACTGCAGTGCATCTCCTCCTCATGGACTGGACCAGATTTGTCAGTTCTTGCTGTGAGATGTTAGCCCACTCTTCCACCAAGGCACCTGCAAGTTCCTGGACATTTCTGGGGGCAATGGCCCTAGCCCTCACCCTGCGATCCAACAGGTCCCAGACGTGCTCAATGGGATTGAGATCTGGGCTCTTCGCTGGCCATGGCAGAACACTGACATTGCTGTCATGCAGAAACTCACGCACTTTTTGCCACTCCTGTCTGGTCCAGCGAAGGTGGGTTTGTGCCCATAGGCGGCGTGTTGCTGGTGATGTCTGGTAAGGACCTGCCTTACAACAGGCCTGCAAGCCCTCAGTCCAGCCTCTCTCAGCCTATTGTGGACAGTCTGAGCACTGATGGAGGGATTGTGTGTTCCTGGTGTGACTCGGGCAGTTGTTGTGGCCATCCTGTACCTGTCACGCAGGTGTGATATTCGGATGTACTGATCCTGTGCAGGTGTTGTTACACGTGGTCTTCCACTGCGAGGATGATCAGCTGTCCTTCCTGTCTCCCTGTAGCGCTGTCTTAGGCGTCTCACAGTGTGGACATGGCAATTTATTGCCCTAGCCACATCAGCAGTCCTCATGCCTCCCTGCAGCATGCCTAATGCACGTTCACGCAGATGAGCAGGGACCCTGGGCATCTTTCTTTGGGTGTTTTTCACAGTCGGTAGACAAGTCTCTTTAGTGTCCTGCGTTTTTAGAACTGTGACCTTAAATGCCTACTTTCTGTAAGCTGTTAAGGTCTTAACGACCATTCCACAGGTGCATGTTAATTAATTGATTATGATTAATTGAACATGCATGGAAAACATTGTTTAAACAATTTACAATGAAGATCTGTAAAGTTATTTGGATTTTTAAAACATTATTGTTGAAATACACAGTCCTGAAAAAGGGACGTTTCTTTTTTTGCTGAGTATATATATATATATATATATAGTGATAATAATACGCCAAAGACATCATAAAGGTTTGGGGCAGCCACCCATATATTGTTTTTCCCAGCTGAAAAAGGGTTTGTTGTATCAGATATATCAAGTGCATTTCACAGAGTCCAAACTAGAACTGGCTATAGTAGCCCAAGATGGAGGCTTTAAAGGCCTGGAGAGGAACTGATGTCATCAAAATGGCCGGAACCAGAAGTGACGTCAGCAAAGGGGCCGGCTTTGGAAGTGACATCAGCAAAGGGGCCGGAACCTTGCAGGATTTCCCGGGAAAGGTCTGTAGGGAACTGAGAAAGACAGTCAGCGCACTCCGCCGCCCCCTGGTCAGATGTTTCATTACACTTACTCATGCCCTTTAGCTGCCTTCTACTCGCACGTGTGTGACAATATATATATCCTTATATATAATTTGATACTATCCGTATGTATGGTGTTTGCCTCAATACTCCGTATGTATGGTGTTCGCGTCAATACCTCGACTCAATACAAATTAGAACCACGCAATGGGACTCTGCCTCTGTAGTTAGAACATAACGTAGCAAAAGCGGACGCAGTATTGCATGATTGGCTAAGAATGTTCGAATGCTACAGTGACGCCGCTGGACGGCCGAGTATAGTAAGTCGGTGTTGGTTCAAGCAGATAACAGTAAGTTTGGTTGGTTTTTGGAACGTTAGTTTGGTGGAGCGTACTTATCAGGACTAATATCGTCGACTGACTTAAACCCTTCGACAGCTCCGGAACCATAAGTAATTTAGAATGTATCACCATTTGCTTGGCACGTCGAAATCTATCTTTGGGCAGTTCGGTTTTGGCATCCATCCTTCTGACATCTATTGGCAAACTGAGTAATGACGGCTGGGTATTAACAACGGTCATTGTTTAAATTTTAGCCAATCTCAGATCTACAATGACCATGCCAATATAATTATTACTTTGATTAGACTCGTAAAATATATTTTGTTTTGAAAATTTGTTTGCTGGAAAAAATCAAATGAGGCGCACCGAAGACCTGAGTTCACGTCTCGCAGCCCTGTTTAAACAGGAAGCTCTTCATAACATCAGCCGAAAAGGTCCATTTTAAGCACAAATCAGTGCCATGATAAGAAAATTATTTCAAGGACTTAAAAAAAACAAATAATTCTTTGCAAAGAAAGTATGGATTTCACAAACGTAGAATTTGTAGCCCGATTCAATCAGGCTCCTAGTCGCTATAGGTGTAATATGTTCAGTGGATTTAGAGCAGCAGGTTATTATCCTGGCAGCAGAATTTTGAATAAGTTGTAAGCGATGGATACATTTTTGTGGGATGGCAGATAGAATAGCATTACAGTAATCTATATGTGAGGTGACTAGGGCATTAACCAATACTACAGTACTGTGTTACGTAAGAACAGGACCAAGTCTAGAAATGTTTCGGAGATGGAAGAAGGCAGTCTGAGAAATGTTACTTATATGGGAGGAATTATTTAATAATAATAATTTTTATTATTATTTAACAATTGCCATTATTAGGGTATAAATGGATATAAATAATTGCATGTAAACGATTTGCCAAAATCTTTTGTATGTAAAAATACTGTTTTAATTGTTATTGTTTTTTATCAAAACACCTGGTTTCCACATCTACTTATATTAGTTTAAATGGCACTTTTGCCACTCACGATAGGGCGGACGCGCTGACGTATTGTGTTGACTGGGCAACATAGTGAATGCGGCGTCTATCTATATATGTCTATGTTTTCCGTATCCTGCTACAGGAAGGTACTCTCTAGACCATTGGCATTGGTTTCGCTCCTTGCTATTTTCATTATACTGCGACGGTTGTTTCCTAAGCCTTTGTTATACTGAATTCCTTTCTCACTGTTTTCTGTTCCTGTTCTTACACTGCAGTATGCTACAGCGGGCGTCGGCTAGTATATATATATATATACATACATATATATATAAATACTGTATATATACTGTATTTATAGTGCAGTGGAGTGTGTACGCCTGATGAGCCCAAATAAGGACGAAATACGTGTCGCATACTCTTTGCATTATTTGACAGTAAAGTTTGCCTTCACTGACTCACTGACTGACTCATTCATCACTAATTCTCCAACTTCCCGTGTAGGTAGAAGGCTGAAATTTGGCAGGCCCTTTCCTTACAGCTTACTTACAAAGGTTAAGCAGGTTTCATTTAGAAATTCTACGAGTAACGGTCATAACGGTCAACAACGTCCGCCATGTTAAACTTTCTTATTTATGGCCCCATCTTCACGAAATTTGGTAGGCGGCTTCCCTGCGCTAGCCGAAACCGATGTATGTACTTATTTCGGTGGTATGATGCCAAAGTCGGCCGCCATATTGAACTTTCCAACAGTCTTTGTTACCTATGGGCCCATCTTCAAGAAATTTGGTACACGGGTTCCCAGCGCTAACTGAATCCTACTTACGTACATATATACGTCCATAGCCTGCAGCTCGGTCGCCGTGTGAGGCGGCGTTGGGTCCCCCATCCCCACGCCTCCCACGTTGTTGGCTGCCTGCCTATATAAGGCCGTCCGTTGCTACGGTCTCTTCATTCTCTTCCTTTCTTCGCCACGGTATTCACGTCTCCCTGCTGATAACTGCAGCCTTTTTATTTAATCCATGACTTCTCCGCTGTTTCATTGTTCATTTATAACGATTATAGTTATTGTATAGGTATTTTATACTTAGTTCAGGTACCCATTTCCTTTATCGTTCCAACCATACCCCTATTAACATGTCTATCGAGGTGATCACCATCGATCAAAGAACTGTCACTTACCGAGTGGTTTCTATGCCGGCGCCTGCCTTTTCCATTGTCTGTGTTACATATTGCACGGCCATATCAGGCTCACTCTTGATATCCGGAGGAACATTGTGTCTTATGTATTGAATGACTGGGACAGGTTCATGACTGGGACGGTACAGGAGATAATTATACTACACAGGAGCACTATAAGAGTGAAATGCTTAAGCCCTTCACCTATGCATCTGCATGTGAGTTGATGGCTGCCACTGAATTGTTCGGTTGTCGCTTTCAAGTGTACCGAAATGGCAAAATATTTTACACCTTTGGACAACCGCCAATGCCTCTTAAACATCTTAGATTCACAGGTGATGATTTGAGTAGTGGACACTTTGATGTTTATGAATGTTTAAACTCTCAAAAGCTGGATGCAAAGTTATCGATGAAACCGGTTGTATGCTTACAACGCTTGACAGATGCCGAATGTCACTTCAACACAACAAGTCCTGCAAATACTAACGTAATTGAAATAAACCATGAAACTCAAACCGATTATGACAGCAGCAATCCAAGCTGTGAGATTTGAGGCAAGATTGCCTTTCACATGGCCAACTGTACGATGCATGCTCAAGAGTAAGCTCAGCGCACAGCTTGGTCATATTACAACTGGAGGGCCGAACTGACAACATGGCATACAAAGAGATCCTTAACAAATAATTATTGGTATATTTTCCCTCAGTTTAAAAAGGTTTACTTTTCTTCTTAATAAAAATTTTAAGGCAGTACTTCGCCGCTGTGAAGCGCAGGTATTTTGCTAGTATATATATATATATATATATATATATATCTTAAAAAGTGACATTTTATCTTTAGTGTGATCAAAGTAAAGACAGAATAGAGGTAAAAATCCTTCAAAGATCTAGAGACAAGGGCTTAACTATGTTCCTGCCTATGTAAAGTGTGCACATTCCCACCATGTTTGAAAGAATTTTTTCTTGAACCCTGTTCAACTGCAATGGAATAAATATGTTTACAAGATATTTGAATGCATGGTGCTGTAGCGATTAGCTTATGATAGTTGAATGTGATGATATTACAAGGGTAAATCCATAAGTAAAGGTAATCGCAATGGATATAAGCTGATACAATATTATACATTCACAATGGCTTATGGGTCATTTAAACATGCATAGTGCAGCACTCTGCCGATAGTCTAGTTGAAGTCAAGGTCAAATGAATATGGATGCTCCACTGCAGGATTGCACCATTGTTGAACAACTTACTTGTAACTGCGTTTTCCTAAAATTTCCAAAGTTCTGCAGCTTCAACTC
>JANRMT010062857.1:10421380-10454527 GCA_026402145.1 Polypterus bichir lapradei | reverse complement strand
TATCTATCTATCTATCTATCTATCTATCTATCTATCTATCTATCTATCTATCTATCTATCTATCTATCTAATCTAACTTTTAAATGATGCAATTTTAGGGAAAAAAATTATTTTGTACAGATAACAGTGAATGAGAGGAATTGTTTTTTACT
This sequence comes from Polypterus bichir lapradei, assembly GCA_026402145.1. NCBI lineage: Eukaryota > Metazoa > Chordata > Cladistia > Polypteriformes > Polypteridae > Polypterus > Polypterus bichir. The sequence continues at coordinate 10,454,375 of JANRMT010062857.1, read as the reverse complement.
TGTTGAGGTAAGTATGTAGAGTACTTAACTTGCCGTACCATATGAGAGGCTAAAATGATTATGTACTGTTAACTCTGATGTAACTGTGCATAATGCCATCTTGTGTAGACCACCTGGACCCACTGCAGTTTGGGTATCAGAGATGTGCACGTGCATGAGCCTACGGTGTCCTGAATAACGGACAATCTGTTGGGCAGACTGCAGTTTTGAGATTTAAGGACTGTGTCTCTGATGTGGAAGTGAGCAACAGTGGAGCACCACAAGGAACAGGCCGGTCTCCTTTTCACTTCACTCTGTACACCTCAGACTATAAATAAAACACCAGGTCATGTCATAATTCATGTAAAAATTCTCTGATGATACTGCACTTATAGGGAGTATTGATTAGGGGGATGAGACAGAATATAGGAGACAGGTGGAGAAGTTTGTTTGTTGGTGCAAAGAGAATTGTCTGCATCTTAACATCATCAAAACCAAGGAACTGCTTATTGACTTTCACCACATCAAACAGTCTATAAGGCCAGTCACTATTCAAGGAGTGGATGTAGAGGTGGTTCACTCCTACAAGTACATGGGGGTTCACATTAATGACAGGTTGGACTGGTCTCAGAACACAGAGGAACTATATAAGAAAGGGCAGAGCAGGCCTGCACAACTTGTATAACTCTGTGATGGTCAGTGTTATTTTCTATGCTATTGTGTGCTGGGCTGGTAACACCACTTCAAGAGATGCCCATGGAATCAACAAGCTAATTAAAATGACAGGTTCAGTTACAGGACTCACTCTGGACCCCCCCTGGAGGTAGAAGCAAAGGGGAGAATTAAAACGAAACTGAGTGCCATTAAGAACAATGCTGCACATCCTCTCTCTGATACATTAACACTGAAGACTTTCATTCAACAGATTATTCAGCTAAAGTGTGTCAAGAAACTCTATTGGGGCCCCTTTATACCAATAGCGATACGCCTGCAAAATGTCTCACTGGGACTGGGACTGGGACTTTCAGATGTTTTCGTTCTTTTTAAAATTTTCTTCCTTTTTATTTATCCTGGTGTGTGTTCAGACCAAATTGTGTGTGAGAATATATTATGGACTGCGGCCAGCCATTCATCCCGGCCAATACCCCCAGGCCACTAGAGGGAGCCCTCCCTGCAACATGGAGATGCCCCGAATTCCAGCAGGGCATCATGGACTATGGAGTTTTCCTGTACAGCCCTGCTGGATAACGTCGGGGCCACCAGGGGTCACTGCAGGGAGGCCTAGGGACTGTTATTTGCCCTACCACCCGGAAGTGCGTCTTAGTCACAGCGACAGGGGAAATGATGTACTTCCAGGATGAAGAAGAGGAGTTTTTACCTGACTCGGAAGTGCTGGATAATCACATGGACAAAGGGCTCAGAAGCACTTCCGGGTCATGGACTATAAAGGACTCTGGGAAATCCCAGACAGACGAGCTGAGTCGGGAGGAAGTGTGGAAACGCGTCTGGGGGAGGAGGATTGGTTATTGATTATTGTAGTATTGATTTATGAGTATTGTGGAGTGGAGGGTGCTTTGTGCACATTATCGCTTGAATAAAGTCAATTATTGGACTTTTATCTGGTGTCTGGCATCTGATCTGAGGGTTCAAGGGGACAACAGCACCCCCTTTAAAGACCGAAGTGATGTCATCCTTAGCACCAGTGCCAGAAGTAATGTCATCAATGGCACCTGAACCTAGAGGGATTTCCCGTGGATGGTCTGCAGAGGATTGAGAGAGAAAGTCAGTGCAGCTCGCTACCCCCTGGTCTGGCGTGGTACTATTATTATTCAGGCCCTTTTGCTGCCTCCTAATCATACGTGTGTGACAAAGTTAAATTTATTTTACCTTCCTGTCTGCAATGCCATTTTGTTTTTCACAAGGATTGCCATTATTTGGAGCATTTGCTTTGGAAATGACCTTACAGTGAGTGGTGGTGACATCACAGGGCTGTGGATATAAAGGTTACAATAAGCACTTACTTGCTTACTTGATTGACGGCTAAAACCTAAAAGAGTGTATTAGAAATCTTTAGTTTTTGTCTTCCAGGTGTTTAGATTCTAGCTTCTGGTTTTGATCTTTGAGTTCTGCTTTGCAATTTCTGTTTTTGACTTCTGCCTTTGACCTTGGATTGTTTTGACTACATTGATCTCCTGGTTCTTTTCATTAAACCTGTACTGCCTCAGCCTGAGACGGTAACATCAGCAATAGCAAGGTCCACGTTCTTAAAATCGTGTATCTTCAATTAAAAATCGACAAAAAATATTTCTATTTTTCTAGAGAGAGAGGAAACTCTTTGCAGTGGTGTTATGCTAGCAATCCAGCAAGGAAGAGTTTTGTAGTATCCGGGAGAAAAGGGCGTACTTGAGATCAAAACCAGAAAATTGGGTGTACTATTATCCAAACAATATAAAATACAAGATTCAGGACAAAAAGACAAAAGTCAAACACCAAAAAGGACTTCAGAATAAGAAATTTTTGAAAGCAGAAAGGGGTTTGAATCCACAAACTCAGATAGGGAAGTGATCCCAAGGATGACTTTTTAAACCTGTCACGTCATTAGCCAAAGGTCTCTGAGTAGTATGCCCCTGAAAACACAGCAACTGCCCAGATGACAGTAGGACAAAATGGTGGCAATTGTCAGTAATTCAAAAAAGTGGCAAAAACATACATTTTTTAAAAAAAAGTAAGCACTAAATCAAAAAAACTAACATTGGAATTGAATTCTAGTGCACAAGAAGCATCCATTTTGAGTGGTAGATCTCTAAAAAATTAAGACAAAACACATGTGATAAATGAAATAAACAATTTATTGGTAACAATGTGTCCACAGGAGCAGAGATAAAGAAAAGTTCCATGAAAGTGCAGCCCTGAAAAAACTCTCAGGATTAGGCCTATTACCCGAGAACTATCAGCTGCAAAGGTTAAAGGATCTCCCATACACTGTCCATTTTCCTAACCCACTTATTCAAATATTTGATGATGGTGAGATAAAGCCCATCCAACAAGACTCAGATGCAAAGCAAAAAACTATCTTGAGATAAAATGCCAGTCTATCGCAGAGTGTACATACACATTCAGGAAGAGTCACTTTAAACCTTTGTCGGGCAACCGGTGCGCCAGTGCGCCGCGAAAACTTTTGTAAAATATTTAAAATTGCTAGTGTTTTTGAACTTTTGGTTGATTAAAAAGATAATGTTTAAAAAAAAATATTTTATGTTGGAAAAACAGATAACGGAACACCTACGGAAATTAAGTCTAAGAAATGCGAGAGACTTCAAATGATCGACAAGAAAATGCGCGTTTGTCTTCTGAAAATTGATCCTCTCATCAACCTCATATGTGCTGAAAAACAATCTCAATGTTCACATTAATTAAATTTAAGATGTATCCTTTGATTCCTTTATTAATAAAATGTCTTTCAAACTTGTAAAATTAACTGTTTTTATTGGCAATTGTCCATAGATTGTGTCGTCACGACTTTATTTATGGACAGTCCCTCAGGTGCGCCGCGAAAGAAAATTTTTGGACTTTAAACTCACCAATCAACTACGAGTCTTTGGATGTGGGATTCAACATTCTCCTGCTGCAGGGAGAATGCAGTGCTAATCATTATGCCACCATGTCAATCCAACAATCAGATATACCCAGACTGTTTGCTTTATAGCTTAGTTTAAGACACTTTTACGTTATATTTTTTTTATCAGCGTATAAGTGTAAATCCCTAGGGTATGCTGGTAAAAGTTTAAGAATTCACCGTATGATGCATGGGTTTTTAAACCATCATACTGATCCACTCTTTTCTTTAAGATAAAGAAAGTGAAGTCAAAATAAAACAAATTAAAATAAGTAAAAGAGAAATAACAAGTTAAGAAAAAGATAAGAAAGCAGGATATTGAAAGTGATATGTAGGAAAGCTAAGATAAAATAACACAAAATAATGAAAAATACAATCCAAGGCAAAACAAAATAGAACATTAAATAGATTAACTTAAGATATGGTTAAGATAAAATACATAGCATGTGTGATGGGGGACCCCTGTATGCCAACATCACCCAGAACAAAGTACCAAAAAAGCAGAGTTCTTTATCAAAATAAGGATTTATTAAACACAAAAGACAACAATAATAAAGAGGGGGTTATCAGGGAGAGCACAAACTACAACTTTTGTTATAGTTTTACAGAATTGTATTTACTACACCTGCTATTAATTTGTAATTAACTTAGAAGGATGAATGATCTTGCAAGTCATAATACTAATTTCACTTATCACTCTCATCAGTGGTATCCTTTGAACTCATTTTACATTTGTTGTGCTGAACATTTAAATATTTGTGATATGATTCATAGACACTGATACTGTAGTAAACATTTGTTTTATTATGTCATCTCATGGCTGTCCCAAAGAGATTATCTTTCCCTGGAAAAGCAAATGCCTGGTAATTTTTTTTTTTTCATCGGCTTGACCATGGTAAATAAAAATTGTAACTTTTAGATGGAGAACGTCCATATTAGTCAAACTGGAAATCATACTTGAGAGTTCCTAATCAGTAACCTAAAATTTTTAACAAAAACATTTTTGTAAGATACTGACAGTATTAATGTAGACCTCTGTCCTTAAGTAAGATGGCTCTTGAAAGCTCAACAATCAGCACACATGCAGCAAAATGCTACAATAAGAAAGCAGCAATGAATACAAAATGTGACATTAATTATATAATTGACATGGCTTATAAAAACGAAAATATCAGCCAAAATTAATTCTCAATAAGACAAAACATTCGAAAGTAATCCAGAAATAGCTAAAATAAATGTAACTTTCAGAGAATACAATCATTTTTAGAGAAATGGTAAACCAAACATAGAACATTTACCACTGCCGCAGTGACACAACTCCACTATAGCAGATGACCAGTCAGGATGGAATGTTAGTCTGATGTGTGCAATACAGGAGAGGACTTGAACAATAAGACATTTTGATCAGTTCTACATTGTTAATAATCTATGGTTCTGGTAGGGAACTGGGACCATTATCAGTAGGGAGTGCTCTGTCCCATATTTTCATAAGGTACCCTGGAAATTGTGGTTGCAGGGGTGTTTATAAAGGTAAGTAGGGCATATTTTTGGCAAGAGAACATGATGCGGGAGCAGCAGAATTAGAGACTTCTGTCGCAGAGAAAAACAAGGAGAATAACAGATAAAGGAATGAAGAACATATCTTAAAAGCCTTGTAATATAAGCATAAAACACTCAAACACGCGTAATGGACTGGTTTCTAGACGTTAACCACACCTTTTGAGTAGATGCTAGAATTCAAGAAAGGGGCTGCTAGTAGGAGACCTACCACAAGGACACCAGGCTTTTCATTGGCCAAGCCATAACCTAGAAAGTTTTTGGAATAATTATCTTGGAAGTGATTCCTGAGGAGAACGTAAAAGGCTTTCTCAGTCAAGCTGTAGTTGAGTGTGGCGTCAGAAGACAAGGTAGAGGCAAGCAAACACCTCTAAGGAAGAAGACCAGAGGAATGAGAGAATATAGAAGGAGGAAACCTTGAATTTCACACTTTTTTGTAGGTAGTCGAGTGAACCACCCTACCTGGTAGACGAGGCTAAACCCTTATATTGAAGGCCCTGTGAGGTTTACTTTAAATCTTTCTACTGTGTTTGTATGTTTTCCCTTCTTTACTCTGTTCCATTCTGTTTATTGTTTCCTTTTACTTCTTTTTGGCCTCTATGATGTTATTTGGGTTAGGAGCAGTTTGAGAGAGTCCTCTTTGTTCACAGCACAAATGACCTAATCCAGCCTATAATTTCAAATTTGGTCTCTGCAAACAAACCAGAAAGAAAAAATATTACATAATACAAGAATATTTTTTTGAATTTATGCAATTAAAAGTAACAACAGAAATATGCCCCAAGCAGACATGACTAAATGAATCCTAGTCTCATATTAAACATAACAGCAAGAGAAACATAGTGTATAAAAGAATAACAAATCTGAATTTTTCAATTGTAGAAAATTGCTGATAAAGAATGTTCAGGTCAGAAAAACAAATTTTCTGTGTTTAGTCTTCTGAAATGTCATAGACATGCTCCACTTCAATAATCTCCTTTATTGTCCTCTTTGGTTGACTCGCTCAGTTTCTCAGATAGCTTGTGGATGATAATAAAGCTATTTTGTTGCCCATTAACATGCCAAAATAGACAGCTTAATCATTTAAAGTACAATAACATGAAACAAAAATATGTAATATTTCAGAATAAAGCTGCCACTAGTGTTTCATGAGATGTGACTTACTGATGAATTAAATACATTTAAAAGGAAAGGGCATCACTCACTTTGTAAGAACTTTTTAATTTTTGCAGGCATATTAATGTAGCTACCTTTAATTTTAGAAGATGACATTTTGTCTCTCTGTAAAAGAAAATCACCAGCCATGGATTTTTTTAAAATGATGCCTTTGTAGATTTTCTTCTTGCTGCTTACCTTTGTATTATACAGCAGGCAGTCATTTTATTTAATATTTCTTCTACATAAAAAATAATCTACTCTGATTCTTAGGAAATAAACTGAGGTGAACTTGGACAATGTCAAAAGCATAATAATAAATAAAAACTAAAACAATATTTTACAATTACAAACTTTGATGGAACCACAGCTGGAATAATTCTTATAAAACTAAAAACGGTATATGTGTATAGTACGTCCTGCGTGTTTCTTGAAGCCTATAGTTTTATCCTGAAGTAAAATGAAACCACAAAGGCAGAGTAAGCAAACTTTCAATGACCCAGAATCTGATGTTTTTTTACAGTGCCTATAAACAAGTAATCAATCCCTTGGACGTTTTCACACTTTGTTATACAACATTGAATCACAATGGATTTCATTTGCCTTTTTTGACTCTGATCAAAATAGTGAAAACAGATCTCTGCAAAGTGGTCTAAATTAATTACAAATATAAACACAAAATAACTGATTGCATACTGTACGTATTTACCCCTTTTATAATACGACACACCTAAATCACCACTGGGGCAGCCAGATGGTTTTAGGATTCACATAATTAGTTCAGTGGAGACCACCTGCCTGTAGTCAAGGGGTTCTCATTGACTGAAGTATTATTGCACCTTATCCAACTTGTGGTGAGACAGAATGTTAGCATAGCCTACATAATCAAGATGTAAGAACAATCCAAGCAACTCGATGAAAAGGGGGTTGAAAAGTCAGGAAATAGACACAAGAAAATATCCAATTCACTCAATATCCCTTGGAGTTCAGTTAAATCAGTCTTTAAGACATGGAAAGAGTGTGGCACAGCTGTAAATCTACCTAGAGCAGCTTGTCCATTAAAACTGAGTGATCATTCAAGAGGAAGACTAGCGAGGGAGGTGACCGAGAGGCCTATGAGAATTATAAAGAAGTTACAAGCTATAGTGTGGGATCAGAGCAACTGCAGACAATAACTGTTGCCCGAGCACTTTAGCACTCACAGGCTTATGGAAAAGTGGAAAAGAGAAAGTTACTGTTAAAAAAAATGCACATGATATCTTGACTTGAATTTGCCAGAAAGCACATGGACTCTGAAGTCAACTGGGTGAAGGTTCTATGGTCCGATGAGACTAAAACTTAGTTTTTTGGGAAGCAGACTAAAATCACTTTTGACATAAGCCAAACACTGTATATTACCAAAAACATGCCATCCTCACCAAGAAGCATGGTGGTTGAAGCATCATGCTGTTAGGGATGCTTCTTTTCAACAGATCCTGGAAAGCTTGTGAGGGTAAAATGAATACAGTAAAATACAGGGGAAAATCCTGGTGGAAAACCTGAAAGATTTGTTTTCCAGTAACACAATGACCACAATCATAAAATCAGAGCTACGCACAAACTGCCTAAAAATAATGTTGATGTCCTGGAGTAGCTGAGAGTGGTTAGAGTCCAGATCAGATCTCAATCCTATTGAAACTTTGTGGTTGGATTTGAAAAATGCTGTACGCTCACAGTCTTCATGCAACCTGACAGAGCTTCAGCTGTTTTTCAAAGAAAAATGAAGAAAATTGGCAGTGTCCAGACGGGCAAAGCTGACAGAAAGAGACCTGCGCACACAAACTCAATGCTGTCCTGGTTGCTAAAGGTACATCATATGCTGTCACAATTAAGGAAGACGTAATTCAGTAGAGGTAGTTTGTGTAATTTAAAATTAAAAAAATTAATAACAAACTAGTATTTCTAGGATAGAATGCTCAAATCTTTGTTTGCAAAAGTAGTAATCTATTTTTCAAAAGGACATGTGTTCAATGATTACATGACAGAGCACAATATAATATTTATAACTCAAAGCAAGTTAGTCCTTTTCAGGATCATGGGGTACCCATGCTGATGCCTTTAACCAAGGTGATTTACAGCACTTCGGAGATGCAATTGGTGACATTTCTTTTGTTTTTCCAATTGAAGGACATACAGGAGAAGAGACTTGCTCAGGGTCACACAGTGTCAGTAGCAGGACTTGAACCCACAACTTCAGGGCTTGAAGCCCAAAGCCTTAACCACCTGACCACACTGCTTGCTACATGTGCAGTGGTCATTTCCAAAGCCCAGTCACTTACACAAGGCCAATTTGTAATTACCAGAAAACTTGGATTACAGAAGGAAAACCAACACAGATGAAAAAAAATCCATCCATCCATTATCCAACCCGTTGAATCCGAACACAGGGTCACGGGGGTCTGCTGGAGCCAATCACCGCCAACACAGGGCACAAGGCAGGAACCAATCCTGGGCAGGGTGCCAACCCACCGCAGATGAAAAAAAATATATAAAAAATATTTTTTAAGTAAAACGATTTTATTTACTTTAGTTATAAATCCACTAAAAAGCAAAAACATAAGTTTCTCATCAACCATAATTTTCGTGGTTATATGTGACTAAATAAATTCGTGGGGCGCACATAAATTAATTGACTCAAACAATTTTTGAAACTTGTTTAGCATGGTGGGGAATTACAATGTTGTTTTTTTTTTATATTTTATGATGAAAGTAGCTATTCAATTAATTGATTGAATAAATTAATTTTAATTCAATAATTTTTCATTAATGGGAAGCTTCTTTAAAAGTATTACATAATATGTCTTCTTTGCAGAATTATTTGAATACTAAAAAGAATTATATTTTGGTCTCTGTTTTTCTGTTCAGCTCTTATGGGATTAGCAATCAGTCGCTACGAAAAAAAAATATCGACGACAGAATGGCAAGCTTATGGAAATACTTCCTCACTGTGATCGTCAAGGCTACTCCTTCACTAGAGTAAACAAGTAAAGTCTGCATGCATATTTACCCACTCCAATCACTGTAAGAGGCAAGTGGAGGCAATCTGATGTGTCTCTCACTTGTCTGCTCCTATATCGCAATATATTCTCTCTCCGTCATTGTGTGTGCATTAATTGGAATCCCATAACCATTAATTAATGTGAAATTTGTTATGTAATTGCATCGGTTTTTGATGGCTTATTATATTGTCATCAATACTGAACACATATGCAAAATCTGAAGAAATTTGCTTTGCCAAAAGTGGATTTAAAATCAGTTGCAAGATTTGACCCAGACAAAAACAGACAGAGGAGTCAACTTAAATAAAATAATTTAATGAATACATCCAAACTCCAAAAAGTCAACTAGCTGGTGATTTCAAACCAGGGATAGTGGGATACATAAGGCAGAACTACTATGTAGTAACTCCAAAAGGAAACCAATCAACTGATTAAAATGTAAAAGATATGTCACTATTCAGACCTTTTTTATAAATATGACTAAATTCATTATTGCAATTAAAAAAACACTTTTTACTTCGGTTCTGGATAAAAACCTCTACCATTTCAGTTGTCAGGTGACAGCTGTCTGATGTATAACATTCAGTTTTTATTTTTTTTGCCCATAGTAAAGGACATTCATTATCAGACTACAAAAGAAACAGGCAGACATACTGTCTACAGACTAAAAGGTCAGGTACTGTAAGTACCATGGAGGACAGACAGGTATGCCGGCTTCATGACAGAACAGCTTCTTGCCAGGCTGGAAGCATATAATGGATGGACCAGCGGGCAGAAGACAGAGGCCAGGAACAGTTCATCTTCCCCTATGACAGGTAGCAATGTTCCTCCCAAGGCATCCCAGTTTGGACACCCACAGGCAAAGACGTGGGTAGAGTAGCCAAAAATTATACTCAAGTAAAAGTAGTGTTACTTCAAAATAATATTACTCAAGTAGAAGTAAAAAGTAGTCATCCAAAAAATTACTCAAGAGTAAAAAAGTATTTGGTGAAAAGACTACTCAAGTACTGAGTAACTGTTTGATCATAATAAGTAGAAAGGCAGTAGAAAGGAACAATAGAACAATATCTTAAATAATCTCATTCCATCCTATATCTCAGAATGTCTTTCACCTTACACTCCAAACCGTGCCCTTAGATCTTCAAATGAGTGTCTGCTATGAATTCCAAGAGCTAAACTTAAAAGAAGTGTTGAGGCAGCCTTCTGCTGTTATGCACCTAAAATCTGGAATAGCTTGCCAATAGAAATTTACCAGACTAATATAGTGGAGCACTTTAAAAGACTTCTAGAAACCATTATTTTATAATTGCTTTCTCATAGCTTCATTTTAGTTTAATCCTGATATTCTGTATATGCATTTAATTATCATTATCATTTATGGTGGCTCCGAAATCTGTACTAACCCCTACTTTCTCTGCTGTTCTTTTTCCAGTTTTCTGTGGTGGCGAACTACACCACCACCACCTGATCAAAGCACCGTTCAGCCCCTACATTGATGGATTGAATGCCAGAGGTCCACATGAAAATCATCATCAAGTTCTTCCATGTGAAGCCTGAAAATCATGAGGACTGATTGAGGTCATTTGTGTTTGGTAGAATGCCCGGTGCAGGCTGGGTGGTCTCAGAGCCTCAGAACTCCTGCAAATTTTGCTCTTTCTCTCCATCCGTCTGGAATTTTTTTTTTTGTTTTGTTTTTTCTGTCCTCCCTGGCCATTGGACCTTACTTTTATTCAATGTTAATTAGTATTGCCTAATTTCCTTTATTTATATATTTTGTCTTTTTTCTTTCTTCATCCTGTAAAACACTTTGAGCTACATTATTTGTATGAAAATGTGTTATATAAATAAATATTGTTGGTGTTGTTGTATAGTTGATTTGCTTTGTTCCAAATCAGTGGATAAATAATTACTTTGTTAACAATTTCATTAAGTTTGGTTGCATTCCACACTGCAGACTTTCAAGGAATTACACATATAAATTAAACTTCTCCTGGGTGTGTCACTACCTTCTTTCATTGGGCAAAAACATTTTTTTCCTGGGATAAAGCATCATGGAGGGTTGACCACAGTTGTGTTTGCACTCTGCAACATTTTCTATAATTATCTGATTTATTTAACAAACAAAACACCTGCAATTGAACAACTGGAGACTACTTGAAAATGATATGCTACTACATGTGGTGTGAAAAGGAAATGTTTTAAAAAGCCAAATGTACTAAAGAAAACAAGAACTGACGGGGGCATACACTGATATGCTTCAGTTTTATAGCGGCAGACACATCAGGTGAGTTTTGATTTAACTGTATGATATTATGCATTTACTCTCCAGTAAATATGAACATAACCTAAATTTAATTTATCTCAGATCACATGACTGCTATCTAAACTCTTGTTAATATTTGTTATTTACAAATAGCTATACCACATGCACTTCAGAACAGGTCAGCCACCTGAAGCTAAGCATGTTTGGGCCAGGCCATTACTTGAATGTAAAACCATCTAGGAAAAGCTTGGGTTACTGCTGAAAGACGTGTTAGTGAGGCCAGCAGGGTCCATTTACTTTATAGTCTGAATATGGATCCCAATGCCCCAGTATGGTGACAGGGACACTGTGCTGTAAAAATGGTGTAAAACTGACGTTCTGACTCTTTGTAGTTATGAAAGATCCCTGCGCATCTTTCATAAAGAGTGGGGTGTATCTCATTATCCAGGCTAAACTGCCCACCACGGCCTAGTCATTCTGGCCCCCTAATCATCCCCTGTCTCTAATTAGCTATCTCTCTCACTACTTCACTACCTAACAGCTAATCTGTTAATCATCGCTGAAGCACTTTGAGTAGTGAGAAAATTGCTATATAAATAAATTATTATTAATCTTAAATTTGCAATGTTTGAATAACATTAACTACGTATATCAAAGTCAGTTTGTCTCCATATCGCATCATGACAGAAAAATGATCATACTGATAGAATGCCCCATCTGCATACATCACTTTCATGGTGTAAGATTAGAGGGTTTGATCTCACAGGGCACTGCTATTCACTTCTTAACACCTCTGTATGTATTTTTATTTACCCAATTACAAGTGAATTGATACCTATCCCACCGAGTGCTGTTGGTCAATTTTGGCTTTTGCTTGGCTTGGCCTGGCTTGGCCAGATAAGTCTTGGCTGCTGTCTGGTGATTTTGATGCTCTGAGCCTTTCATGTCATTTTCTCATTTTTGCCACAACTTTGGAAAAAAAAGTAAGTGCACTTCTGATGTCTACCTGTCTCCTTTTTGTGATGTTTTTTCATGTGCAACAAACTGTTATTGCATTGATAATACAAGTTTAAACAATGGATCTTTTAGAAAAGAAACTTGTATCAATGTCTAGACACTAACCACCATCTATTTATAAAAAGCTACATGCCTCTGACTCACTGACTGACTAACATATTGTTGGCTATTTGCAGACAACCTAAGGAAATATTTTTTTCACTAAAGGATGAACCTCACTGCTCTGAAGTCCACAAAAATCCAGCCTCACTAAAAAGTTAATTTAATTGTGGAAAAAAACTGAGAAAAATCACAATGATTTAAAGTGGGGTCTGCAATCAGGTAGCAGTGCTAATTTCTTCATTAATAATCTGCCCCTTGATAGAGAAAACAATTATCAGCATAAACCTTACTGTTTGTTGACATCATCTTCAGTAAAATAGAATCTAACATTTGTGAGGCTCAATAGAGAAGGCACTAAGTTTTCTTTGGAACAATGAAAGAAACACATGAAGGCAGAAAACAAGATGCAAAGATACTATAATGGACAATGCCGAAATAATACTCAGCAAGTAAATGACAGCATCTTTGAAGGGAATATCTGTAGATCTATTTTCTATGAGCCACAAAGTGTCAGACATAACTAAATTGACGGTACAGCCATAGCGTGGTCTATGTTACTGCTTTTTCAAGTTTAGACATTAGATCTTCCTCTCTTTTTCAATTATTTTGCAACCTTCATTTTTAATTCCATTGTGCACTTCTGACACAAGAAGTGTTTCTGTGCTTTTTGCCTAATTTTACATTAAACCTAATCATTTTGGCTTTGATTTATTTATCTCTCTCATTAGTGTGGTAACAATGTGGCTTTCTATTTTAATGCTGATATGGTATGTTGCTACTAGAGATAATTTTTAAAATGAGCAGGTTACCTAAATGTATTGCTCATTTCACTTTCACTGTAAATGCCATTCATCTAAAATGTAAAGTAAAAGTAATTATAAAGATTTTTCATGTTAAAATTGAGTTTTTCTTGTGACCTTATATGTACTTATGCCCATTGGTTCTGCTGTCATCACTGTTTTTTAAATCATCAGACTGACTTTCACCTTTTTATACTAGATAAACTGTTGATAAAAAAAAACATGATAATTTACTCCCCAGGAGCAAATCCCACTTTTATTTCACAGGAATGGTAGCTGTGATTTGAAGATCACATTTGTGACTTCCATTGCTACTTACAAGTGTTATTTCCAGTTGTGGCTGGTACTGAACACAGCTGGAAGGGCTACTAAAAATACCCGGGTCCAGACGATACTATTGCAGAGAAAATGTAGTTACCGCTGGTAATGATTACTTGTTCTGTTTTCTTTATTAGTGTGGCACTGTAAATGCCATTACATTATATTATATTACATTACTGCAGTAGACTTCATTAAGAATCTATTGATTGTAATCAGCAGCATGTTGTGTTCTGCCTGGATGTAGTAGTGGATGTCGCTCTGGGAAAGCTGTTAATGTATGTTAATCCACTGTGCATGAGTGTGTATATATCTAAGTTTATTCCTGGGGACCCCCATGGTTATAAGTTTTGTTTCCAACCAATTTCAAATCAGTGCATCATTCTATTTTTTAAAGCACCTCATTGTTAATTGATCTGTCCTTATTTTAATAAATCCTGTAACATTTATATTTGTGTGAAACCTCCAATCTTTAGGTTCACTTTGTCCTCCTCATTCAAGCTTACCCTTTAATATAGAGTTTTCACCCTTAATTGTACCCAATGTTGACAATATTGAAAGGCAGAGGGAGAAGATACTCTTACAAATGTTCTCAAATCTGCTCTGATGATTTGTTGTTCAATTTGACAAACATCTTCTACCTTCACTAGTGAACAAGACCTTGCAGTATCTTCAGCCTGGGGCAGCTGCTCATCCCTTAATGAAGACCATGAAGACAGATTTCGAGGTGCTAATTCTCATGCTAATAGCACCACACTCAGGTGCAAATTGTTAAAGTTCCTGCTGGAGATCACATGAAAATTATAAACAGAAGAGGAGGCCAGATGCACCATAAACACCTAGAATGACCAAGCTTGGTTTAAGTCCAAGAACACCAGTCTTGTTCTACAAATAAATGGTTCAAATGGCACACAACAGTTGTGCCAGAACCCCATACTCTTGAGGCACCGTCCAAAACCTGCTATGGAGAAAGCTTTTTCCAAATTCACAAAGCACATACAGTATTGGCAAATTCTAATCACTATTCAGATATTTCTGCAAGGGTAATAAGTGGGTTTCATGTTTCATGAGCAGGACATTAACCACATTGGCCCTTCTGAATCTATCAGATGGAGTCTCTGTCCCTGTGTCCTGTCATATGCTTTCCCAAGAAGGAGTGGAGTCTGAACTTTTAGTAAGAAAATGTTTGTTTCAGTATACTGCACTTCTGCCATGGAAAAGACAGATGTTCAGAAACAAAAGGAAACATTACACAGTAGATAAATGAAAAAAATCTAGTAAAAACAGCATCAGAGTTGGGTTCTTTTCCCTGATCACTCACTGCCTGTGTGGAGTTTCCCCACTAACGCCTTGTCCACACAGGTTTTTATCCTGATTTCTCTCATAATCCAAGGGTAAAAATGCTATATTGAAATTGATCCCATGAAAATTAAAGAAGGGTGTTCATGATTGAGCCCTGTGATGACCTGCTTCCCCAAAAAGGGTTGATTTCTGTGTTGTGTATCTGATGTACAGTGGATTCAGAAAGTATTCAGATCCCTTAACTTTCAGAACAATTTATTGTGTTGTAAATTTAATTTTAAACCAATACATTTGTCATTTTTGTCCATTAATCTACATTCAACAATCCAAAATGACAAAGTGAAAAACTGTTTTTAGGAACATTTGCAAATGTATTAAAAATCAAAAACTGAAATCAATGATTTATATTAGTAGGCTTGCTGTAGCACTCCAGATTGTGGCCAGATGCAACCTCTTTGCTTAGATTATGCCTCAGATGTGTATAGAACTTGACTGGAGTCCTCCCATATCAAAATTAATTGATTGGACATAGTTTAGAAAGAAACACTCCTGTGTATATAAGGTCCCATGATTCACACTGCATATCAGAACAAAACCAAGCCATGAATTCCAAGGAACTCTCTATAGACATCCATGGTAAAATTGTGATAAGTCATAAATCAAGGAAAGGGTATAAAACCATTTCTAAAGTATTCAGTGTTCCCTGAAGCACAGTGGTCTTAATAATTGTCTAATGGAAGTAATTTGGAACCACCAGAACATTTTCTAGAGTTGTCTGTCTGGCCAGACTGAGTAACTGAGCAAGAAGGGCCTTGGCCAGAGAGGTGAGCAAGAAACTAGTAGTCATTGTAACAGAGCCTAAAAAGTTCTCTGCTGAGATGCAATAACCTGTCAGAAGAACCACCACCTCAGTTGCACTCTATATCTGTCTAAGACCAGGCACTGCTTATAACCTACATAACACCATCCCTACAGGGAACCATGGTGGTGGCAGAATCATGCTATAGGGGGGACTCTCTGAAGCAGGGAAACTGGGATAAATGTGGCCCTAATACAGATAGGTCCCTGAAGAAAGTCTGCTCCAGAGAACACGTAACTTCTGACAGGTTGATGGTTGACCTTTCAGCATGACAATGACCTGAAGCATACAGCCAAGGCAACACAGGAATGGCTTTGCAACAAGTCTTTGACTGTTCTTGAGTGGGCCAGCTAAAGCCCAGACTTAAGTCTTATTGAACATCTGTGGAGAGACCTGAAGATGGCAGTTTATAGATGCTTCCCAACCAACCTAATCAAGCTTGAGAGGATTTGCTTGAAAGAATGGGATAAACAACCCAACAACACAACACAATAAAGGGTTTAGCAAGAGAAGGGGTCTGAATACTTTCTGAATCCACTGTAGTCTTGGGACCCAGTGACCCTGCCAATAAAGTAGAAAATTCAAAAATGAGATGAATACACCAAAATATAACTACTGGATTATAACATCACGATAATACTTAAATATTAAGTGGAATGCACTAACCAGCAATGAGCTTAATTTTGCTTCTCATTTATGTTTCCTTTTATGATTATTCTAGATTTTTATTCACAATATTTTTTTCTTCACAAAGAAATGGTAAAGTAGTAATAATTACTTAATGAGGTGAGAACAGAATCCCTTACATAGGCAAACGACAATGTCAGTCTTTGCCTGGGGCTATTAAAGTGCAAAGACCTTTTATCCAGTTTCTAATTTTGAAATTGATTCAAAAGAGAATATCAGATATTATACAGATTAATGACACCTTTATGAATGACACAATATTCATTAGCACATCCTATTATCAATTCCATACAAAAGAGTCAATAGGAACCTACTTGGCCTACTGTCAGGTTTAATAGGCTTATTATTGGCTATTTCCTGAGTGACAGGAATGCTCATGTTGAGTAACAGTATTGATTTGCCTTAGTGTGAGGAAACACTAGAGCTGTTTATTGAATGACACTTAGATAAAATAAATGTTAGTTTGTATATTTTGGTGTTTAATGTCTCCTGCAGTTCAAAGACATACAGGTTAAGTGAATTGGTGTGGAAAACTGGCCCTAGTGTGCATGTGTGTGTGTGTGTGTTCGCCCTGCAATGGACTAGAGTCTCGTCCAGGGATTGTTCCTGCCTTGCTCCCTATGCTTTCTGAGACAGGCTTCAACTTGTGATCCTGCTGTGGATAAGTGTGTTTGTAAAATATGTGTGTGGATGTTTAATTTTACATTATATCATACTATTTATATTATTATGTAATAAGCTGATAATTTAAGATAAATGAAAAAAATCTAGCTGCTTTATTTAATATATACTCTGTGTTAAGAGCGTAGATCAACCAAAGTATCAGTTCATAAATGTTGATAGATTTTGAAAATTAAAAAATGTAGTTATGATTCATAAATACTCATTTTCTGCTAATGAACATCAAGAGTGCGACCAGTCAGTAAATAGCTCACTGAGAGCATCATTAGGATCAGTATTATAGTAACTAAGTCACATTTGTAGGAGAGTGATAAGAATTGGTAATTCATTTAATATTACTGACGTAAAACAGGTACAACCTTCAGAGATTCTAAACTAAAATTAAAATCAAGATGAACAAAAACGGTTCTCAACTAATCGATTTTTTTCTTTTCACTAGGATTTGTCTTTTTGTTTCCCTTTTCTCTTATGACGCAGCCGTTGACAGGTTGCTTATTTTTTTTTTTTTATTGTTCTAAATGAATGACTTTTTCATAAGGTTGTAGTTGATGGCTTTGCATTTGGTGGACACATACGTCTTTGAATGCCAATGTATTAAAAAATAAAAAATGATCCTTTAGAAAACTTTTTTCTAATCAAAAAAACATTGAAATACTTTTGCCTTCTAAAACATTAACGGAAACGTTACAAGAATTGCTGTAGGTCCCCTGACCAAGATTAACTAAGTGAGATCCTGCGGAAAGGAGAGCATATTTTAAGCTTTAATAGGTTACTTTGTATTCAAGTTAGTAATGATTACTCCGCATTGTCTAATAAATCTGTTCTATGCACTGCTACATCCTGTTTATTCAAGACAACATTTTCTGCTTTAATTCAATAGTATGAGAAGGAGGAAAGGTTTATACAGGAGTCATCAACTAGTGTAGTATTACTTCTTTCTTATCTTTTAACTTGTGCTGGCTACATTAGCAGATCTCCATTGCTCTCATCAGGTTATGGTAAACTTTTGTCTTTAGAAACTCATATATTAACATTGTTTTGGAAAGATTTAACAAACATTATTTTAGTAAATGCAGCATTTGTACCTGTTTCCCAAACTTGCCTATATTTATTTTAAAAATGAGATATACAGAAACTACTAAACCAGCAACTATGGGTAACCAGCCAGCAACCTCTTTAAAAGTGAAAATTAAAGGTGTGCTGCTGAGTTGCTGAATTTTTAGAGCAAACAGAAGACAAAATGCAGAAGACAGCATGAAGAGTTATAAATCCTGACAGGGTCTATCAATAGCAAGAAGAAAGAACTAAATTACAAAAGCCTTATGTTTAATTCAGCAAGGATTTGATTTGTGTACCTGCCTAATATTAAACTAGCTCCTGTAGAGCCAAAAATATAGTGCTGAGAAAATGTAATTTAATTGGAGAACAGAACAAAAAGAAGCAAAAAGGAGCACAAACTACAAAGACATTAAAGTGATAAAGCATAGAAAAAATAGTTGATAAATTATTTGTTGAAAACACCATCTGGCTTTTATTAAAAAGAACTGACTATCTTACCACTGGTCTAGGCCTGCTTTTATGATTTTGTTGTCAGGATATTTGACCACATGGTAAAGATTTTACTGAATTTATGGAGCATTTGCTTGATACTGCACTTAGAGGAATGAATGTACCAGTGGAACTACCAGGTTCTAGATGGAATGCTTCAAAATATGGGATGTAAAGCAGTATCGTATATGAAAGTGAGAGCACTGCAAAAGCAAACAGGGGCGGGATTAAAAAATAATTCTTTATGAACCATTCTCTTTCCCTTTATTCCTTTGGATTTATACCAACAAATATTTGCTCAGGATTTAACTTTGATCAGGAAAATTTTAAATAGATACTTAGAATCAGAATTTGCCAACATTTATTGAAAGCAATTAGGCATAACAAAGTCACTTGAGGTGCTACCGGAATGAATGACTTTTTCATAAGGTTGTAGTTGATGGCGTTGAGGTTGGTGGATACAGACTTCTTTGAATGCCAGTATATTAAAATATTATATATTAAAATGAATTCAAAGAAACTACATGCCATACAATTCTTGACCAAGAGGTCAAAGTACAGGAATAGGAACTACATGCCAGGAATTGGGGTCAAAGCTTTGATAAACAGGAAGATGGTCAAAGGTTTTGCAATGAACTATTAGGTTTTTCTATGACACTCTTGGACCTTCTACAGTACACACTAGCAAAGGTCAAAGCTCTTTACAAAAAGAGCCAAAATAAAAATCACAGTCAAAGTCATGAGACTAATACAGATCAAATTCTAAACACTGTAAAAATATTAAAAATTTAAAGAGTGAGCTGCTTTTGTTCAAAACTAACACAGGATTATTCCTTTACTTATTATTCAAAGTTCTGAAGACAGTCAGTTAACGCTGCCATAGCAGTGTCATGTCAGCAACTCTTCAGGTGATGGCAAAGGACTTTGTTGTCAATAGCAATGTGATGGTATACATAAAATTAACCCAGAAAATGGTGGTGCCCATCCAAAAAAACAAAGTACAAAATAGCAACACAATGAAATAACAAAAATAATGATATAAATAAATGACTGGAGAAAATGAATCACGACAATGTTGAAGGCTTCTTCAGTGTGATTGAATATTCAACACTGTGTGCACATATTGCCTGTTTAGAGATCCTGTGATGCTTTAAGAATGAAAGTAAAACTGAGTCTGGCTGTATCACTCTGTCAAGTCTGTGCTCTATGCTTTAACCTCTTGCTAAGCTGACATTAAAATATGTCAGTTCAGCATATTGAACCTTCTGAAGGTGTGTGCTATGACTTGAATAGGGTAGCATTCTCAAGCCCACTTGATCAAATTTAGGGTTGAGAAGGGCTCAATTCAGGAACAAACCCTAGGCAGGCACTCAGTCCATTGTATTGCTTACACTGACATACACTCACATGAGGCCAATTTATAATTTACAGTTAACCTAACATGTACATCGTTAAAGTATGAGAGGAAAATATGAGTGACCTTAGAAAAAGTAATAGATATAACATGCAAATACACACGCAGGATTCAAAAGTAAGGACACCTGATCCTTGAAGTAGTGGTGTTACCCACGCACCACTGTGCTGCCTGGGTTACAAAATATTGCTATGAAGAAACAACATGTCCGCATCCATACATACAATTAATAAATATAATAAATCACATATATTGTTCTGGTGACATATACATTTTTCTCAAAAACGATAGTAAAGTCACCAACTAAGCAGGAAAAGGAAAAAAAGTGCACATTAGGTATTGAATGGAAAACATCTGCCCACAAAAACAAGGACTTTAACAATCTAAAAACAGACTGTGGCCATGCATTGGTGTGTATTGTCTGTCTTCATTCATAATGCTAAATCACAAGTTATTACTTGTTCTTGCAAAGGTAGAACCCGACCTTTGTAAAGCACAAATTTATATGCAGGTTTCTGCTTTAAAAGCCTCTTTTTCCTCCACTGGGTGCCTTTGTTTGATTGCAGAGGAGAGGATTTATTTTGAGTTTGTGACCTTGAATTTTGATGTGACTAGACTGTGTACTGAGAGACAAAGACAGAGGAAAAAGACAGATGAGAAAGACAGTATGCAGTGCAAGCCATATTGTAGTCTGTTTTATGTAATCCCATGATTCTGCCTGAATAAATTCACACATGCTTCAGAAAACTTTGTTTAAGACTCTTTTTTTAGTCAGGTAGGTAACTATAAAGAGCATAAGCCCACAGTAAGCAACCTGCTAACCAAGTATGGTTTAGAAGTGTGCCAGGTTTCAAACTGGGTTGCGCATGCATGATTTTATACCAGCTATCACAGTGAAGTACGGGCAAATAGGATATCTTTATGGAGTAGCATTTTCAAGTATGCATTTTACTTAGCTTTATTTTCAGCTTTAAAAGGTAGAAAGTACTTAAGTTTGTGTTAAGTAGGCCATACAGGTGTAAGTTTTCTCAGTTAGCATATTTTTTGTAATATATGCATTGACCACTTGAGTATTTTGATAAGATAAGAACTGGTTTGAACCAGCTGATTAAGCAGAGTTTCTTGACATGCTTTAGCATGTACGCCTACCTAGCTATACAAGCACCAAACATGGCAATCAAATGCTGACTACTCTCTGATTTTATATGTCAGAAGCACAGTTTGGGCCCAAACAGCTCACAAATAATATAATGAAAGGAGACAGATATACCATCTCAAGGGCAGAACCACAGCTTTAAAAAGTCAGACAAACAGTTGATATGGGCAGCAGCAGGAAGAACACGGCCATGAAGAGACCTCCATGGCTAGAGTCACCTGAGCATAACCACAAGAGCTGAGAACCACCCGAACACCATTGGACATTTTGGGTGCTGTGGTTGACATTGTCTTTGATGACGCTAAACATCCACCTTGTATGGTGTGCTTTTTGCTTTCAGTGTTAAACACTATAATGACTGAATAAAATATCAAACTCTGCTCTCTTGCTTGCCTTGCTGGTCTGGCAATATGGTGAAAAATAAAAGTGGGGAATGCATCTCAGAATGACGCACTTAATCTGTAGCAGATAATCCTGGGAGAGGTCAGACTGCAGTGGATTGTGGCTGTTGAATCATCATCTGGCTTTCATTTTTCATTTTTATAGTCGTTACTTGGCCTCTAAAATGCTTGTGTTAGCATTTTGGGGTTTTTAGAGGTCAAGGAATATAGTTGTTATATTTGCTTTTGTATTTGGGGTATTTTCTCCTTATTAAAAATAAATTAAATACTCCCAAGTGCATCATTTTGATTTTATTATGGGAACCGCCATTTTGTGCTCTTTGTTGCCTCTATTGCAAAGCAGTTGTGGTAATTGTGGTAAAGTAATGTTTATGTTACAAATGTCTGTACACATATCAGAAAATTCTTTTAGGGCCCTATTAGAATTTTCATACAAAAATCGCCATTTAAGTGGGTCAGGGTAATTAATTTCCATTGATACTTTATGAGGGATAGTTGCTCCCACTACACTTTGGGGTTATTTTATTTCATAATTAGTGCTATAGATGCGTCTTATTTGATGTGCATAATGATGTTATGAAAAATATAATAATTATACCGTTGTTAATTCATTATGAAAACAAGATGTAAAATGGCTGAAATGTGCTGCAAATTATTTTTAGTGAGGTGAAAATCTTCTTGGACACAGCATTCAAGAATTTATGTTTTGAAAACACAAAATTGGCTAAAAATGCTGTCACCCAAACAAGCTTCTTACCTACATAACACCAATAAAGAGCAAATGGTGACACTTATTGACAAGAGGTTAGCAGAGGCTGACATAATGTGGCAGCTGAAGGTAAGATATAGTAGTTTTGATTTGTAAATTGAAGATGGAGTGGCAGTAAATATAACATGATTATGATGGAGCAGCTGAGCGGTATATTGTGAATTCTATTAAACACCAATAAATATTTTAAGTATGTTGAGGCACAGTGGTGATCTGCCATAGTGTTTTTAATTAGAACTGATCGACATTTGATAGAGGCATTGGGCAATCATGTCTAATTATGATCAAATAAGCTTATCTGGGTTACCTGACCTATGAAAAGATGCTTTTAGATGTTTGTAGAAAGGTGAGAAATGCAAGGAAGAAGGAAAACAAATAGTGGTTAACAGTGTAACTAGACATGATATTTCTGAAGGCACCCCCAAAGGCTTACTTCTTATATAGGTGGATAATGAGCCTATTTAGTGAGAATAATACACTATTAGAGGGCTAACCGAGACTGTTTTCCTCTTATACTAAGTAACCTCTTTGCTACTTTTTGCAGTGCATATAACCATTTGCATTACAGGTGGTGATCATGACTAAGAGACATAAATTGTTTTCCATGCAGCTGTTGTTTCATTTCCTATTTTCGGTTGCCAGTGAAAGTAGTTCTACTAAAATTATTAACTTTTGACATATGATATTAAAGAGTGGAAACAGTGAATTTTCCATGAATCTGTTTCAAATCTTCTTTTATAGTGCCCATCACGAGACGTCCTTAATATGGCTCCATGTTCATCTGCTTCAATTACCTTGCAACCAAAATTGCATGTATGTGACAAAAATTGTCTTTATTTGTCTCTTTAACACTCGGGTTTTCTTGCTTATCATTTTTAGCCTTTGCCAAATCTTTCAGCTTTTTGCTTGCCTAGAGTTTAATACAAGGCTTGGTGTGTATATATATATATAGTAGTACCTCGGTATACGTCCACTTTGGAATTAGTCCAACTTGGTATACGTCCTGTTTGGATGCAAAAGATTTGGCTTGGTATATGACTTTTGTTTGGAATACGACTTGTGTGCTAGAACACCGCGCGCTACACTTGTTTACCTCTCTCGAGACAAAGCCACGACTGCCCACGAGCATCAATACGCCAGTTGCTAGCATTCAGTGAACAACTTGTGCTATAACTCTATGTGAATTTTCACGTGATTTTGTGTTTTTTTCATGTAAATTTAAATTGATTGTTGAAAAGTATGAAGGTAACATGTGTATCTGGGACTTGGCTGCTGCATACCATATGCCAAGAACGACGGTATCTATGATAGTGAAAAACAAAGACATTATTAAAAAGTAAAGTGAGGTTAAACTTGTATTTATTTCATCTAATTGCTTTTGTGTTGTGACAGATAGGGGGCAGTATCGCTCCCTTGAACCCTTGTCCACGACTCCAGACACCAAGTAAAGTCCAAAAGTTGACTTTTATGCCACAGTGCACAAAGCACCATCTCCTCCACAATACTCATAAACAATCACTAACAATAATACTCTCCACCACTCCCAGACGCGTTGCCCTCCTACCACCCATCTCAGCTCAACGCTCTGGTGTCTCTCCGAGTCTTTTATAGTCCTTGTCCCAGAAGTGTTTTGCCCTCTCTGTCCACGTGACTAGGAACACTTCCGGGTCAGATAAAATCCTTTTTTTTTACCCCGGAAGCACGTCATTCCCCTTGTCCATGTGTACTTCCGGGGCGTAGGGAAAATAGTCATTGCTCCTCACTGCAGCGCCTTCTAGTGGCCCCCTGTGACGATATGGGTTCGACTCCATGCTCCCATTCGCTGTTCAGGAGCCCTTGTACCCAACACAGTCGATAATGTCACCGAGATGAGCTAGTCAGTGAAGGCAACAACATAGCAAGGGGATAGTTCAAAAAGTGCAAAAGTGCTTTTATTAAAACAGTCAACAAAAAGTGTTCAAATAAATAGTGCTGTGCAGTTCATTCAAAAGTTCAATAAATAAATACATAATCCAATAAAAGAAATGTGGAGATAAAAAAACAATAGAACAAAAACAATCCTTTAAAAACGAGGTTAAAACGTTCTTTTAGAAGCAGTCTTTAAAACAATGCCAAGCCCAGTGCTTCTTTACAACTAGCGTCTCACCTGCTTATCCCAGTTGGGCTTTTCAACAGGCGAGACGCTCTCTCTGCAGCTGACCTTCTGCCTACTCCTCCTGCTACTGTCAATCGCCTTTCCGATCCTTGGCTCCAGTCGGCTCCTGGGAATTCCTCTCACGGCCAAGGCTCTCACGTGGAGGACACCACATCCCAAATCCTGACTCCCACTGCCATCCACGGCCCCATGCGGTGTCACCCGTCTCTCCTTCTTTGGTCACTCCCGCTACATGCTTGCTCAGCGGGAGCGACAACAACTACTATGCCCTGGGTGTCGGCCCAACACCCAGGCTGTCTGCTCAGCTGCCTGTGAGCCTAACTCTAGCTCGCTCACTCGCCCACTCGCTCTCCTGCACCGACTTGTGCGCATACTTTCTGCAACCTCCACCCTTTCTTTCTTTTTCTTTCCAATCTGTTCTCTCAGATCTCCTCTCCTAACCGATTCGCGCTTCTTTTATATTGAGGGGCCATGGCAGCCGCAGCACATTTGCCACAGGAACAATAACGGATGTGGGCAGTCCCTCACCTGTGCACTAGGTGAGAAACGCCCACACTGCAAATTGCCCTGCGGCTTGCTGTGGCCACCACGCCCCCTCACTAAGCCGCAAGCACGGTGATTATTTATTTATTTAAACTAATGGCCTTTGCTGAGCGAGCTGTGGACCCATAACTCCACACCCCCATGGTATTCAGCAGGGCTGTAAAGGAAAACTCCAACGTCCATAATTCCCTGCTGGCATTCGGGGCACCTCCATGCTGCAGGGAGGGCACCACCTGGCGGCGTGGGGGTATTGGCCGGGATGAACGGCCGGCCATCCATCACAGAACTTTCTCCCCAGTGAAGAATTATAATTCGGAGCGGCCTGCCCCGAGAGGGAAGTCTTTCTCCAAGAGGACGTTCTGGTCGAGCCTTGACTAATCTTTATATCTTGCTCCCTGGAGAATCTAGGGGGAATATTAGACCAATTCACCAGCTTGTCCCCCTCTTTTCAAGGACAGTTCGGCCAAATGTGGCCCAACCTTCGGCATCCGTAGCACAGCCTCCGTCCTCCTGTTATTCTCCCCCTGCGGGACTGAAAACAACTGGGAAACGTTAGGTCCGCCCCTTTTCTTGCTGGTAAAGAAACCCCGCTGCCTCTAACGGTTCACTCTCTCTTTTTTCTTTGTCAGGAGACCCCCGTTTTATTTTTAGGATCTCCTGTTTGCTTTGGGGGTTTTCCACAGTCTGAGCCTCTTTATTTAATAAAAAGATGCCCTTTCCTGTCTGCACCCCTCTAGACTTATTTTTTACATGGCTCGGGGTCTTTAGGACCAACTCGCTCCGAAAGCCAGCAACATCCAGCTGCTCTGGATTGATCGGCCCTTCCCCTGACCACTCGCTTAACGTTTCGGCCTCTCTTGTAGGGCACGCTGTGTTTTGGCACCCGCTATTCATTAAAAGTGGGCCTGGATTACAATGCGCCCCTATTTCATTATTTACGGTACTGGCTTTACTCACCTGTACCGCCACATCATGTACTACGGGAGGCTCCTGTCTGATTCTTTGTAAATATTCCGTTACCTTCCGGATGGGCGCCTCCGCCATTTCTCCCAGATCCCGGACGATCTTCTCAATTGTCGCCAGCACCTGGAAAATACCTTGTACGGGCTTGATTAATTTCTCGAGTTCCCGCACGTCAAAAGATTTAATTATTTCGTCCGGAGGTATACTCACTTCTTCGTTCGTCATACCTACTGGCCGGGAGCCAATGAGCCCGTCCTCTGTCGGGTCTCGCAAAGGCTTCTGGGAATTGGAGTTCTTTTTGGCCAGGGGCCGGGTCGCCTTCTTCGGCGGACTGCGGTCTGTCTTTATAAAATTTTCGACATCCCGATCAGCCATTTCCCGGCCCTCCTTACCTTCTCGCGGTGTGAGCAGTGCTTCGCTTGCCTCCCCCTTCCCCTTCGGAAAGTCCAAGTCCGTATTTTTGGGTTTGAAGGCACAAACAGCGGGACGCGGACCTCCTCCATCCCAGCAAGCACCGGGGTTGCTGACGTGTCCCTCGCCGGCCGCCGACATGCGGAAGTCTTCTCCCATGTGCTCTGGCTCGAACAGGAGTGTGCCATCGTCTTCGGGACAGTCTCCTTTCTCCTGCAGAGCCTCCAGGTGATCATCTCCAAGGTACATGCACGGGACAAAGTGTGTTATTTTAAATGGATTATCAATTAAATTCCCGGCACGTACCTCAGAGCGATCGTTGGTCCCTGGAGGTTCCTCCGGACTTGTAAGGCCACTCCATGACTCCTCCCGAGCGTCGGCCATTGCAAACATGGCTCTCCCACTGGCGATACCGCTCTGTTTGCCCTTCTTTCTTTCCATTCCGGACTTGGAGAAGGTAGCTTCCGACGTTGTGGTGGTGAATCTGAATGCCGTCTTCTCAGGGTTCTCTGCCCACAGAAAATTTATAAACAGGTCCTCCGCAATAGACACTGGAGTATCCTGCCGGCTACGCCACTGTGACAGATAGGGGGCAGTATCGCTCCCTTGAACCCTTGTCCACGACTCCAGACACCAAGTAAAAGTCCAAATATTGACTTTATTTTTATGCCACAGTGCACAAAGCACTCTCCCCTCCACAATACTTATAAACAATCACTAACAATAATACTCTCCACCACTCCCAGACGCGTTGCCCTCCTACCACCCAGCTAAGCTCAACGCTCTGGTGTCTCTCTGAGTCTTTTATAGTCCTTGTTCTGGAAGTGTTTTGCCCTCTCTGTCCACGTGACTAGGAACACTTCCTGGTCAGATAAAATCCTTTTTCTTTACCCCGGAAGCACGTCATTCCCCTTGTCCATGTGTACTTCTGGGGCGTAGGGAAAATAGTCACTGCTTCTCCCTGCAGCGCCTTCTAGTGGCCCCCATGGTATCCAGCAGGGCTGTAAAGGAAAACTCCAACATCCATAATTCCCTGCTGGCATTCGGGGCACCTCCATGCTGCAGGGAGGGCTCCACCTGGCGGCGTGGAGGTATTGGCCGGGATGAACAGCCGGCCATCCATCACAGTGTTTATGTATTTTAGTATTAAGCAGTGTTTAAATGATTGTATACAACCCCAGAAATGTATAATATGCCAATAACAATAGGATTTTTTTTCATGGGAACGGATTAATCATTTTCCCTTTATTTCTTATGGGAAATATTCATTTGGTATACGTCCTGTTTGGTATAAGTCAAAGGATCTAGAACGGATTGAGGATGTATACTGAGATACCACTGCTTATATCTTTCTCCTTCCATCTCTACTCCTCCACTGGCAAGCTTCGTCCATCTTCTTCCCGACTCTGGCTCCCCGAGTGAAGTGATGCGGACTCCATTTATGCTCCTCCTAGGAGTGCTCCAGCTGAATTGTTAGCCAGATGTGGATTCACTCCCAGGTGCGGTGGAAGCCCAATGTAAGGCTCTGCAGCTCCCCTTGGCAGTCCTCATGGAACCCAACAGGGCTATCCCAAAGCCCTGCAGGAATCCATGGAGCCACAGCAACCTAGGGAGGCCACCCTCTAGCACTCTGAGGGAAGCAGCATCCTTTGCACATCTGCATGTATATGCATGTGTATATATATATATATATATATATATATATATATATAAGGTATATGCAAATGGCACTCTCAGTAAAATCTTCTCCTCTTTCACTTTCAGAAATTAGAAAATTCAATACACCTGCAATCTAGAAATCCCTAGTCTTTGGCCATATGCACTATATAAGATCTCGCAATAATGGAAGTTGGCATTCAGTCTTGGAACCGCACCAAGGTTACTTTCTGTGCGATTCAAGATTTGTACTTTCTCTGACATACAACTCTGTCTTTTGTTTCTGACGCAAGTTTGTTTTAGCATTTGTTAGGTAAAATTTTGGTTAGTTTGTTTTTTCTTTAGATGATAGCCTTCTTTGTCAAAGCTTCACTTCACGGTCCCTTTGCCTCATATGCTGTTTACCCTGTTTGTGGTAGAACAATACCACTGCCAACACCTATGCTGCTATGGGTTGTGGCTGTCACCTTTTGCAAGTCTTGCTTAATTCTTGGCTAATAACCATCATATCCTTGTGAGGAGGGGAGTTAAAAATCAGGGCAGCTTTCTCAACTAACACTCAACCAGAACATCAGGAGTCATAGTGTATGGCACTTTCATCGGTTATTGCTGGAAATCTTGCTTCTTCTCAGAGGCAATTTTCCAAATGTGATGATGTGTTGAGTAGATTTTGCGATCCATTGTGCAGCCTTTCATGTCATATGTATTTGTTGCATAATGTCAGCTCCATCAGCTAACCATGCAACCTTAGTTGTCTCCAAGAGACGATGTGCAGTAAATACAGGAACATCAACTAACGGCCTCTCCACACTCTCAACTCACCATTGCTTGGAGGAGCTGATGCACAAGGCTTGACTAGATGTGCCAGAAGTATGGCATTTAGAAACTGTATGAATAATCACCATGACAAATGGTCAATTTTAAAATCAATCAATGGGATTTACCCAAATGTAATGAAATGTATGTGTTAATGACGGTTTACAATATTTTTTTACTCGCTCACCTTCTGTTTTATACTCCACATATAAGTTAAATTACACTATTGCATCTTTTTGCAAGTATTATGTTCTTTGCAGAGACAATATATTTATATGTGTGATTAGTTAGATGATGACTTTCCAAATGGAATTTTTGCAGCACACAACATCTCCACCTTTCTCAACAGATTACTGAGCTAGACTTGGATTGCTATAGTGAGGCTTTGGTATGGCAATAATAATATTTCTATTTTTTTTGCTAGGTTAAATCTTTGCTCTCTTCACATAACAGTAATGTTATTATAACTGTATGATGTCAGGCAGTTAGGAGTTGTTGTTTAAACATGAAGAGCTGTCAGTGAAGCGGGGTTGCTGCAGGTTGTATTTTAGGTGGCACAGGGAGCGTTAGGCTTCCCCAATGCTGGTGTGTTTTACTAGGGAGGTGGCATTAAGCAATTTGCAGCAGGGTGAGTGAAAATGAAAGTGATTACGAAGTTACATGTGAGTGCACAGAATACCGTAACAACGATACTAATAAATAGTATTGCGTACAGGTGAGGGAAGGTGGTGGGGGAGCATTGGTTGTTCATTTTCCAGGAGGAAGTACTTAACAACTGAGAGTGACAACATAGTAATAAATATAGTCTGATGAGTTTAAATTTTCTTAGTTTTAATGAGTCAAGTAATCTGCTTGATAAGTTTTTCTTTTGGATTCTGTATTGTTCTTGTATTTTGCGGATAAGGATCTGACCAGCTGAACAAACTCTAGAAAGCTGGGAGAAGAAATTTGTGGACAGAGCCTCATTTTTAATGAAGAGGGGAACAAATGGTGGACTAATGATTTGTAGATCTTATGAAGAAGACTGGGGACTGGGCCTTTGAGTAAGCAGAGATAATAAAGGTGTTGAACTAGTCTCAGGCAAAGTGCTTAGAAAAGAGCTCTGTAAAGAAAAATAATGGACAGGGCTTAGTGGGTGAGTTCCTGGCTGTCCAGAAGGAATGTAGGCATGGAACTAGTCATTGATGTTGAGATGGAGTATTGTGTTATTTTTGACCTCCAATTCAATAGCTCACATGGTGTGGGTGAGTTGATTGGTTTTATGGTCTCTTTTTAATTCACTTAAGGATGTCTGTCTGGACTTTAAAAAGTATATTTATTTATTTCTATTCACTTTTTGTGTGAGCCTACACTATTGTGGACGTGGTCTATTAAGTGCATGAATCAATTAGCTTTGCACATTTCGATCACCCAATTTAGTAATGATCCAGTTTGTCTTTGTACTATAAAGAACTGTTTTTGGAGTGCCTGTGTCTCAGTGTCTCTCACTGGGTCCTTGATCATGAACTACAAGATGCCTAAGGTTTGAAATGTGCTGGGGCTGAAGTTAGGAACATCGCAGACAGCAGAGGTACAAGCATTTGAGATATCCCTGAATCTTGTCGCAATAGCATAAGAGAAACCTACCATTTAAACAAAAATCCTTGTTTAAAAATGAAAACAATATCTGTTTTTGAAGGACATGTTCTCATGTTTAAAGTTTTAAGCCTATACTAAGTGCTTTCTCTAGTGATGTATGGTACTACAAAATAAAATGTATCTCAGCAATTTAGTGTGCAAATCCAAAATTTTCAAGAGGTTAAAATCTGTTTCTTTGACTGTGTGTGTGATATGTGTGCATAATGGAAGAGGAGATTGTACTAAGTGAACTGGATGACAGTCAGTTTTGCAGGAAAGAGCATTCAGAGATGGAGCCTAACAAAAATGTATTTCAAGATCAGCACTGTAAGGACAAGAGTTTAATAATCAATTCCAAAAAGTAATCCAAAGCCACAGTCATGAAATGAAAATTAAACTTTCATAATCTTAATACTAGAACTTTGCTTTGGCTGTATCCATCACACAGTCCTGCCTATCAATGGCATAGCAACTACCAAAACAGTCTCAAAATGGTGGCACCCACAACATGGCATTGCAGGAGAATGTGATTTATCTATAACAACATAATGTATCAGATCAAAAAACAAAAATTGCCACTTGATTCTTTGGTCTCCATAACCCCCAAAACAATGTTTAAAATATTTTGAAACCAAGGAATAACTTCAAAAACTTAAAAACAAACAACAGGTGCCTCATGTATAAACTGTGTGTACTGTGTTTCCTTGCACACTTAAAAACTAAATTTGACGTAAAGCCATGCACATTTTCACGGTAGCCCCCTTCCTTGTGTATGCAAGCTTCTGCTCAGTTTTGCAAACTGGCAGCACCAAGCGTCAAAGCAGTGCTACTGTTTCTGTGTCATTTATCTTTCTTTTTCATATTCGCATCAATGACTTGAGATTTATCAAATACACTGAAATTAATTGCATATTGTTTACAAATTTAATTCACTTGATTGTAATCATTCTGTAATGATATAATGGTGCATGGAATGGCCAAACTATTCCAACTGCCATAACTGCTTTAGCATTGTTACTCTCAACGCACCACTCAGAGTATTTTAACCCACTGAATCTGATTGTGGAGTCATAGTTGTAAAGCAGCTGATTGGAAAGCTCTACGGCAGGTTGTGTTGAGTATGCAGAGGATTATCAGGATACAGCTTCCAGCCCGGAGAACATTTATAGCAAACATTGCCTCAGCCATGCACACAGTATATTTGAACTTCTCACATACGGCAAATGCTTCAGAGCCTTTCCTGCACAGACCTCAAAGTTCAGAAACAGTTTCATCCCAAGAGCTATAAATGCATTCAATCTGTTCATCAAGTGCTACTAGTAGAACTGTTTTTACTTAGATTTACAATGAACTCACTGTAAACTTGCACTGCAGCTGTTATATTGCACAACCTGAGCCACTTTATGAACCATTTGCACTATATCTATAATAATAAAAGGCAAAGCCCTCACTCACTCACTGACTGACTGACTGACTGACTGACTGACTGACTGACTCATCACTAATTCTCCAACTTCCCATGTAGGTAGAAAGCTGAAATTTGGCAGGCTCATTCCTTACAGCTTACTTACAAAAGTTAAGCAGGTTTCATTTCGAAATTCTACACGTAACGGTCATAACGGTCGATAAGGGTCGACAACGTCCGCCATGTTGAACTTTCTCATTTATGGCCCCATCTTCACGAAATTTGGTAGGCGGCTTCCCTGCACTAACCGAAACCGATGTATGTACTTATTTCGATGGTATGACGCCACTGTCGGCCGCCATATTGAACTTTCCAACGTCACCAATTTTCAAACTTCCCGTGTAGGTAGAAGGCTGACCCCATCTTCACGAAATTTGGTAGGTGACTTCCCTGCGCTAACCGAAACCGATGTACGTACTTATTTCGATGGTATGACGCCACTGTTGGCCGCCATATTGAATTTTCCAAACGTCACTAATTCTCCAACTTCCCGTGTAGGTAGAAGGCTGAAATTTGGTAGGCCCATTCCTTACAGCTTACTTACAAAAGTTAAGCAGGTTTCATTTCGAAATTCTACGCGTAACGGTCATAACGATCAACAACGTCCGCCATATTGAACTTTCTTATTCATGGCCCCATCTTCACGAAATTTGGTAGGCAGCTTCCCTGCGCTAACCGAAACCAATGTACGTACTTATTTCGGTGGT
>JANRMT010062857.1:10347120-10416380 GCA_026402145.1 Polypterus bichir lapradei | reverse complement strand
ATAGTTCATAATATCCACGCAGACTTGCACGTAAGAGCGGGAGTTATCCGTTTTAACAAGCAGCGTATTGCACTGATACGAAATAGCTGTGTGTGTATATATGTAGATATGTATGTATATGTATATATATGTTTATATATGTGTGTGTGTATGTGTATATATATATATATGTATTTGTGTGTATATATGTGTGTGTATGTATGTATGTATGTGTGTATGTATGTGTATATATGTAGATATATATATATGTATGTATATATGTGTGTGTGTATATATATGTGTATATGTATAGATATGTATATATATATGTTTATGTGTGTGTGTGTAAATATATATATATATATATATATATGACAGCAACACTCATCACTCATAACAGTGACAAAACAATTACATTGACAATCATGTTACGTTATTTTCAAAATGTTTCCTTTTCTTTTTCATTGCTTCTTTAACACACTACTTCTCCGCTGCGAAGCGCGGGTATTTTGCTAGTATACATATAAATCGTACTTATGCTTTCATATTGAACATTTTTCATTGTTTTTTTTATCATATTATTGTTATTGTTGTTGTTATTTTATCATTTTATAAGAAAATAAGTTTATGGAGTATTTGCATATTGAATCTCATTGTACCATACAATAACACTGAAAAAATTAAATTCAGTTCAATAGAAGACAGCGCATATTTACAGATGATGACAACTGGCTTCTAAGTCGATTTAGATTTCCAAAAGCCATCCTCTTGGGTCTCTGTGCTGTTAGAATTCTAGGAAGTACAGTTGATATCATTTGTAAGATGAAATACATTAAAGGGGACTGAGCCTTTGAGTAAGCAGAGATAATTTCGTGGCCCACGAAAAAGTAGCCCGCCTCCCTGGCGAAAAAAGGCGCCCTTCCATAAAGAAAGAAAGAACTTGAAATGCAAAAATCTTTACTCACTCTTTACAGAAAGGGCTGAAAATGTTCTCCTTGTGCATCAATGCATTTTTGGGCGCGCCTTAACATGTTGTCATATACGCAAAGCAACTCTGGGGCGCCAATGCTCCGAATTACATTACGAATATTGTCTTTCAACTGGTGTAAAGTTCTCGGGTTATTCGCGTACACTTTTCCCTTCAAATTGCCCCACAGGTAAAAGTCACTTAAGTCCGGCGATCTCGGCGGTCACAATCCTTTGTTTGACAATCCAGTCTTCTGTAAATGTCTCCCGAATTTGTGACAGTGACAAGTGTGATGTGTGACAAGTCACGCTGTCCTTTGGGTAGAAGGCGTACTCGCATTCTTCCAGAGTCAACTGTCCGTAAAAATTCCTCAAAAATTCCCATATACACGTTTGTGTTCACTGTTGTCTCAAAAAATATGGGACCCACAATCCGAGTTGCAGACACAGCACACCAGACTCCGACTTTTTGATTGTGAAGAGGTTGCTCATGAATCGCATGCGGATTGACTACTGACCAATATCTGCTATTCTGCGAGTTCACATATCATGACAGATGGAACCAGGCTTCGTCACTCATGAAATACAGCAGCGGATCCATCAACCCACTCGCAATTGTTTCAAATAGCCACGTGCAGTAATGCACACATTTTTCCTTGTCGGGTTGCTTCAGTTCTTGTACACATGACACTTTGTACGGTTTCATCCGTCGGTCGTGTAAAATGCGTTGGCAAGAAGTGCGCGAAATGTCCGCCTGCTGAGACAACTTACGTGTAGACTTCCTAGGGCTTCTCTCCATCCGTGTGAAAAAACAGCTTTCGTGATGAGGGTAGTCAATTGGCGCGGCACTCTGGCAGGAAGGTGGGCTACTTTTTCGCGGGCCACCCTTTATATACAGGGTGAGCCAAAATGAAGTACCCCATTTCTCAAGGTCATTGTGCAAGGTAGAGGCAGCCAAATGGGTTGGGGTCCTTTGATAGACGATCACTTGTAGTTTTCAGTCGATATCGGGCTGAAACCAACCCTAGTGAACTTCGTCAGAGACCCCTGAACAGTTAGAAGGTTACAGTTTGGTGCGCCATTGCAGAATTTGACATTGTAGGCCCTTACATTTTTGAGGAGGGGTCGAGAAATGGTCACAGTCACTTCAGAATCTTAAATTGAAATTCTAAAGAACTTTTTCGGCCCCAGCTGGAAGAAATGGATGTGGTAGATGCCTGGTTTCAACAGGATGGAGCAACAGCTCAAGGAGATCCATGCAAGTTTTACGGGTAGATGTTTCCCGGGGAAGTTGATCTCCCTGTGCGGTGATGTCTGGTAGCCTTCACGTTTGCCTGATCTCACTCCGTGCGATTTCTTCTTGTCAGGCTTTTTTAAGTCGAAGGTATACACACACCAACCTCAAAACTGTGAAGCCCTCAAGGATGCTATTCACCACAAAATCACTGCTATTCCCCTTAAAATGGCTGAACAAGTTATAAAAGCATTCAGAAATCACCTATAAGAGTATATCACTAATGATGGCCACCACCTTGAAGACATCATTTTTAAAACACTGAAAAAAATCTACTTTGTATACCCTTTCTTGTGTCATAATGAAATGTATTTTATCTTGAAGAATTTTTGTAGAATAAATGTTTGAAATGTGGTACTCCTTTTTGGCTTACCATGTATATTACATTATACAGATACATTTTTAACTTCATTTGAATAATGTATACTCTGTGGTGAGTGGCTGGGGCTGCTACCCGGAGTGTTTCCGGGTGTGCAGTCGGCACTATCCACCACACTGGGGAGTGCCGGTGGAAGATTGCCGGGAGACACCTTGAGCACATCGGGTATGTGTAAAAGGGGCCGCCTCCCTCCATTCGATGGCTGGAGTCGGGTGGAAGAAGGACGAAGTCTTGGAGGAGAGGAGAGAGGCAGTGTGAGAAAGACCTGGACTTTGGGGTTAAGTGGGTTGTGTGGCACTTTATTGTAAATATTAATAGTGTAAATAAACGTGTGGTGGTGCTTTTCAACATCTCTACCTGTCTGTGTCCGGGGGTCGTTCCGCAACTGTTATTAATTACACATGTGGGGGCACGGTGGTGCAGCAGTAGCGATGAGCTTGGCGCCCTGTCCAGTGATTGGTCCTGTTTCATGCTTTAATCTTGCTGGGACTGGTGCGACCCTGGATTGATAGATAAATGGAATAATTAAAAATGTATTATAAATATTTTTCAATGTTCCTTAGTACTAGGGTGTTGTATCGTGTTAGCCATTATGAATGTAGTGAAAAGTCAAGCAAAATGACGCATTTTATTTGCTAACTAAAAAGATTACAATATGCAAGCTTTCAAAGGTGCCTGAAGAAGCCTTGAAAGCTTGAATATTGTAATCTTTTTAGTTAGCAAATAAAAGGTGTCGTTTTGCTTGACTTTTCACTACATTCAATGTTCCTTAAACATTTTGAAGAATTGGTGTCCTAAGCTTATAGCTGGTTTGACATTTATTGCAGAGCTTATTGCATGGCGATTGGTTATGTGGTGAAAGAAAACAGAAGGACAGGAATTGGGGATGGGTACATTTGAAAGAGACAATTCTGCTGCAATAAATTATTTCATCAAGGGTCGTGGATGTCCCAGCAAGCATCTTATGGGAGGCAGGAACAATCCCTGGATAAGGGAGGCAAAAACAGTCCCTGGACGGGGTGCCAGCTCATCACTACCACTGTGCCATCATGCCCCCATGTTTAATGCATGTTTTAATGTATTTCATCAAGAAATGATGTACATCTTAGTATTTAAATTGTTCAGCGAGCTCTAATATCATGAATGTAATGTATTCTGTGTGGAGAACAGTGCCTGCGTGTCCCTGTTGGCATAAGAGGAAGGTTGTTTAAGAAAAACGTAGTGTTTCATACATAGAACAGATAGAATATGAAGTATTTAACGTGCTACTTTAGTTACGATGGGATCTAAGAAACTCTAATAAATTAAACATTGATTTTCAGATAAAGCTTACGATGTTCTAGTTTAATGACAAAATAAACTACAAGATTAAAGTTGAAATTTCGAGATTAAAGTCGACATTTTGACCTTCTTCATTTTCTTCACTGTGTCCCTATTTTTTCTTTTCTGAGCACCCTAATACACTTCTGTATGACACTCAGGTGGTGGGCTACCACTTGACTTTTCACGCGACTTTGATATCTGACAACTTCATTTTTATTTTGGGCACTGTGCAACTTTCTGAACTTGAACTTTCGAGTGTCTCCGCCGCATGGAAGGTGATATTTATATTGATTTGCATATAAAAACATGCAAAATTCTGGGAGGAGTTGGGGTGTGTCTGTAGGCATGTACACATGCATCAAATTTCATCTTCATTGGGATTTGTAAAGGGGAAGTGCATGGAACTTGATGTTTGCACAGATTTATGCATCTGGATTTTTTTTGTACATATGCACATATTCATTTTTGACCGTACACCATGCTTTAGTGTGAATTCTACATACAGCATTATACATGAGTCCCCAGGTCATGACAGATATCACACACACAATACTGATGATAGGAGACATTAGCATTTCTCATTCAAAACTGGATCAGGTTTCCTGTTATAGACTAAACAGCAGAATCTCAATCATTTTTAATACAGGAGAGGTGCAGGAGCTCCTATGAGGAGCTGTAGATGCAAAAGAGTCCTATAGGGAAGAGAAGAATAAATCAGCAGCATTCGGACTGAGGCCTAGCGGCTCCCGAAAGTTTAATCTGCAAAAGACAGAAGCACATGTCAAAGTGCACTTATTAGCCAAATAGACAAGAATTGTAAATGTTTAAACTGTCTTACACAGAGGGTCTACTTGGACAAAAGCCAAAACCATGCACACATTTCATCTGTGGTAATTACAGAAATAATATAAAAGAGGAGACTGAGGTGCACTGTACAGAAATAACAAAATTACGAATAAAAAATTCTTATAAAAGAAAAGTGTACAATAAAATTGAAATGTAATAATAATTGTAGTAATGAGGTCATTGCAATATGACTCCTCCTCAATGTCTTGATTCTAAAATACTTGCTCCCAATAGAAAACACATTTGGGACAGATATCTGTTTCTTCAGTTGCTGATCCAGAGAAGAAGATACAGAGTTTTTGCTACAATCAAGAATCTGGAAAATATGCTAACATGGACGTTAGAAGGATATTGTGCACCCCAAAAGTGCCCTGGTAGCAAAATCCAGTTAAAAGTGTTGGAGTATGGTGGAGTCACTGTTGGGCATAAAAGGAGGGTAAGAAATGCAAACTGCATGGGGAATTAAAACCAGACATTAATGATGTCTAAACATTTTCTTCTCTGTTTTTGTAGGCAGGATTGAGGGGCCCCAGTGAGACCAATTAAAAACCCATCTTCATAAAGAAATGATGATTGTAAGGAATTCAGTTATTAAGCAGATAGACATGAGGGTAGTTACTAGTAATAGGGAGCCATGTAGACTGTATATGCAAGAGACTTCCCTCAGTTATACAATATTTCCTGACTGAAGGTGGGATCCACTTGTCAATGTCTACGTGGAAAGAAAAAAACAGATAATGCAGGCTGCCAGTTTTGCAACATATGTGTAAAAAGCTATTTGGGACGCTCACTGGCGCTATTACCAAGTTAATCTTCTTGGAAATTCTATCAGTGCCTTACGCTAGACCAGATAAGATCAAGGCAATCATATCTCGAAGAGTATAGATTTATAACATATAGCAACAGGTTTCAGGAACATGAAATGTGTGCTGCTGTGTCATTTTCAGTTAAACCAAAGGGGTACTGATGTATTAGGTGACATGAACATTTTGGTCTTTCCATAAAATGGATTATAATAGATAGAAGAATTTTGGATAACCCAAAAACAGTAGTTAGAAGGAAGCAAGAGTCAAAATACTAAGCTCCTGGAAAATTGAGTTATGGGACAAAGTAAAACTTTAAGATTCTAAACAAGCAATTGTTTCAAAACTAGAAAGTACTCTAAACCAGGATTTGTCCTGGTAGGACTTTCCTTTATTATTGTTGAGACACTGAACATGTCTGAGGAATGTTGTTAGAAAATAATGTAACCAGGAGATGGTTAACAAGAACAGGGACTTGATGAGACAAAGTGAGAGTCTGGAGCCATGAGAGCAAACTACAGACGGCAAACAAAATCAAAGGTGCAAAGGTATATGTCAGAAGTCAGGAACAAAGAGAAATCAAAACAGAAACTACAATAATAAAAGATGGAGAGAGTTGTGTTTCCACCAAGGGCTAATGCAAACTGTTATCATCGAATTAATATTGTATATTGTCGCTTCTATGATTAATTTCCATCTTGGGACAGTAAAATTGAATTGAATCGATCACAATCACAATTTTGGTCACATGACACCATCAAGAAGAACTGTGTTAACAATGAAAAGTCATAAATAACAAAAAAACACAGAAATTGAATCCTTACATGAAAGTAACACTAACTGCAAAAATCATACACACTATATAAAAACATTTGAATATATCCATTTTAAAGAAATTTTAGGTGTTTCTAATAAATGGTTCAACCTTATATAAAATAGCCATGTTGACCTCACATTTCACTCTGTATATGGTTCACATGCACTAGCAGATTGCAACCATTTCACAAAAAACATGATGTCACAAGTCATTTAATTAAATGACAATAAAGCATACTGGGCGGCCTTGTTTTTAATAGTAATGGGGAGCAAAGTCAAGAAACCTGTGAATGCAAAAACTTGAGAAAACAAAACAAAAAATAATGGAAGCCCTAAGATAAGCCCACTAGGGCTTCTTTACTTTTCATAAATAAACTGTACTTCAGCACAAGTATAACATGCTATTATGACATTGTGGTGGCTCTTGAAAAGCAATAAGGAACTGGCAGCATACTCAGTTCAGAATTCACGTAGATTGTTATGTATCCCCAGCAAGCACAATTGAATGGGCTTGGCTCCATACCCACTTTGTCATATCTGCTCTTTAAATGCCTCTGGCACTTTCTTGCACATGTTGTAGTTCTCCAGTTGCTTCTCTTTGGTCCTAGGTGGCAAAATTTCTCTCCTCCATTCCCTTTATGCATGTCCACTTGTCTCCTCAGGCTTCCCCTTCTCTTGGATTTCTCCACTCTCTTCCTTTCTGTACTGCAGGAGAACATAATCGCTCTAGCAAGTATTGCTGCAAAACTGGTGCTGGCCTCCGGCTGAAGATCATCTGTGTGACTTCATCTCATCGGACAGCGCCATTCTTTAAATTAGTCCTCTTGGAACTTTCCGCTTCACGGATTTACAACTCGTTGAGCCCTTTGGTTCAGAGATGGCTTAGTGCTGTTCAGTTGATCAGGAGCTGGGTAGGGGTGGCCCCATAATATACTTTCCTTGCTGGTTTCCATTGTGCTTTATTTTATTTTATTTAATTATTGCTCCTTCAAGTAGATTTCGCCACTTTTCCAGGCTGGGTGGGGGTGGGAAGGGGTGGGGAGTTAGGTGGGCTTTGTGGGTATTTTTGATGTTTCTTTTTTTTCTCTCTGTTGTTATTAAGATAAAAATAAACTCATTCTCATTTTCTGATATGTATCAATTAAATATATGCTTAATAAAAATTTGATGGAAAAAAGGAACTGCCTGCAACAAAATGACAAAAATAATCAATAAACAACACAATAATGTGTTCACAAATCTGTTCAGCACAGCAAAGATAACAGACAATATAATTGTGGTCAAATTACTAACAATCAGGGAGAAAGAAATCAGAATTAGCAAAATGTGATTATATAAAATTACTGACATGTAAATAGATGAATCTACTCTATATATATGGTGGTCCAGATCTAATTATACAATTTTCATTACGCTATAACTCATTAAGTTTATTACATAGAAAATCACCCAAATAATCCAGGACCATCGAGAAGTGTGCGAACTGACGACATGAAGAATCGTCTTCACGCCAAGCTGGAATCGTCCCTGCATAAATCAAAGTCATCCAGACGATCTTGATCTGCATAATTAGATCTGGACCACCCTGTATATAAAATCCTAAGCCTAAAAGTGCAACGATTTTATGTGACATTTTCATGTCACGTTTTTTGTCACGCATTAAATCGGACTTATTTTAAAACCTACATACTGTATATATGTTTGGTATCATTCTTTTCAGAACTTATAGAACTTTAATGTGATGTTGTTAGATTTTCAGATTTTTATTCCATTTTTAAATTATAAACTAAAATATCAAGAAAGTCGTGCATTGAGCATAGTGGACCCCAGTTTAACGGGAATACTCCAATCGGTAAGAGAGTAAATATTTTATTCTCATTTCATGATTTTTACTCCGTTAAATACTAATTAATTTTTCTTTTACAGATTTATAGAATTTCATAATTTTGACTCCAATAAATAATAATTTTTCTTTTGTACATTTACAGATTTTACTAATAATTTGGCCACAACTAGGGGTTGGGCAACAAAGGCACCGGGGGGTTGCCCCACTAGTATGAATATAATATGACAAAGGCAACACAAACCTGACATAATACCGGAGAAGGATATTAGTAAAACCATAAACTGTTTATCCATTTCAGCATCACAGAGGCCTGGAATCTGAGCTGGTAGCATTTAGGCACATCAGTACATATGGGCAATGAGAACCATCCCTTGATGGGACACCATTTCCTTCACAGTGCACTCACTCATGCTGGACCAATTTACAATTCTAACATGGGAATGTAGAAGAAACTTCCATGTACAGAGGGGGAGAACATGCAACCTCTATAGTGAAAGTGCCAGGACTGGGATTCAAATAAAGACCCTTAGAGCTATGAGGCAGCAACACAAGCTTATATATACACATACACATACACGTATTCTAGCCATGTGATGCACAACTTCAGGCAACAAAACTAAACAGCATGCACAACTCAAACATCACAGAAAGTCATTGGCTTAAAAGAGATCATTTCAGCTTGAGGCTATATCATTGAAGATACAGTACAATACACAGTTACAGCAGAAAGCTCCAACGATAAAGTCACTGTGCTTTAGACGCACAACACACACAGCAAAGTCAATTAATGACTTTATACTAATTGAAAATAAACAGTTTAGCATAGACTCTGACAGTGGTTTGGTATTTTTTTTACTTCTTTGCTGAATACTACACCAAGCTCTGAGAGGTGTCAGTGCCTTTAAAATGTAATATGTTACATCTTTGCCTCTTTGATGTAATTTGCACTTTTCCCCTGACTTGTGCTTCTGTAGAATCAGATCTCTGACTTTTTGAAGCTTTGTTTTGAAAGGCTCCACCATACTGTGGGACCGTGCAGAGAGACTCACTTATTGAGGTTATGTATTGTGTATGAACAAAAGGTGGGCTTTGGAGTTGAATACTTTTTTAAAGTGTTACTAACATGCAGTTCAAACAAATTTCAATTTTTTTAATCTGATTTGATGTGGTGTACAAGACTCCTAGGATCACTGAGGTAAGCCAATCTTAATTTAATCTGTTTCTGTCGTACACATCGTGGTCTTATTGTAGCTGATTGACATGGCCGAGAGCTGAGTGGCAGGGATATCTTTTTACATTTTTTTTCAAGACAAATTCCGAAAGTAGTTAGATGAGCACCAGTCAATCCAAAGAGATCGGAGTTTGGAAAACTAAAATAAGGGGCAAAACAAGATTTAAGGTCATTGACAAGCACTAGTTCATGCCTGTATGTCTTTTTCTTTTTGCTTTTTCTCCAAGATTGTTCAAGAAAAAATATTCTTTCATGGGTTAGGAGGCAACTGACATGGAACTTTGTCTTAAATTTTCAGTCCTCAGCATACAATGTCATAGTAGCAAAATGGTGGTGACTGTGATGTCACTAAAAATCTAAAATAAAAATAACACAAAATAGCACATTATTTCTTAAAACCTGACAACTTCAAATTAAAAATCCCAAGAAAAAATGGAAGAACACTTTTTTGAGCAAAGTGTATTCAAATTATAATTATTTACATGAATTTGTTTTCTAAATCTACTTTTTTAAATTGAAGATTTCATAATGTTAGTGCCTATTCTTACTGCCATCTATTTAGACATAATCAGATATTAGGATTCTGTGAGCTTTTGTGAGTAAATGTTTGTTTTGTTTGAATCTACTGCTATTCGAATTCTGCTTTTGTCTTTGAACTTTGATTTTTGATTAGCGTTTTGGGCTCTGATGATTGATTGTTTGATTTCCCAGCAGAAACTCGGCACATTTAATGACCTCGTTCATCTCCTGGTCCTTCCTTACTTACAACCCTTTCTGTCTCTGCTTCAGTCAGAACCGTAGGCAGTTGTCAGTAGCAACAGATGCTAATGTTTTTCAGTTACCGTACCTTCAGAATGATCAACTAGGTGAGTTGTCTTTAAAGTTCATTCCAAATATTCCTGAACAGTCTTTCACAGTTTGGAACCAAGGCGGTCTCATCTTCTAGCCATGTGATGCACAACTTCAGGCAACAAAACTAGACAACATACAAAGGGCCTCCAAGGACATACCCAAAACCACCCTCACGTCCTAATAAGGTGAAAATACGTGATTGCCTGTAAAAGAATAATTCCTAACAATCTTGAAACTTAAACTTCAGTCTTCCTTAACTGAAAAATCAATGCAAGGTTGATTTGATGATGATCATGAAATTGACTACAAAATCAATAGCCCCACATTTTCTGCAATCATTGTATATTCTTTATACTTTCAACTGTTCTCATGGAGTATTTGTAAGTCAGAATACAAGAAAATAAAAAAAAAGTCATGAAAGGCTTTCTTTGCTATAATGATGACAACATAAATTTGTCAATTTGTAGTGAAAATGTGAATTACAGGTGGCGTAACTCAAAGTATGCTTTAGTGTAATTCTATCTTACATGTTCTATTAAAAAAAACTCTAACAAGATTCCCATCTCCAACACTGTGTTACTGGTGGAATAAAGATGATGTAAATAGCATAGGCAATGAATATTAATGAACTACAAGAGGGATTAAAAATAATCTGCCATTAGAGTAGTTCAAAAAAACAAATCATTAGCCCTACTTGTATTAATCTATATTAGCCCTCCATAGTAGATGTAGGCCCCGATGTACATAGAATTTACTGGATAGCTGTGCCTATGGTCTTGACCCGTGGCTTCCATGCAATTGAATTTCTATAGCTTTTAATCTGATCAGACAAGGAGGATCATTTTGATTTAAATTCCAGACCATCATTGATTGGGGATTTCCTCAGTTATTTTTTTAAGAACTTAGGGTGAATTCAGATCTCTCGGCTTCATTATTCTTTGCCTTTCCAAGCTATAACATACTGGTTCTATTTGTACAGCAAAAATTATAATGGCTGAAATCCTATTTTTTTAGTTGCGCAATACCAATAATATTAAAGTTTTCTTTAATGGTATTTTATACCTTTTATAATTCTGTAAAAAAAAGTATCATTATAATTTAATTACT
The DNA here is from genome assembly GCA_026402145.1 of Polypterus bichir lapradei. Classification (NCBI taxonomy): domain Eukaryota; kingdom Metazoa; phylum Chordata; class Cladistia; order Polypteriformes; family Polypteridae; genus Polypterus; species Polypterus bichir. The sequence goes on along the minus strand of JANRMT010062857.1, from coordinate 10,404,938 downwards.
GCCAATATGAATCCTATACACTTCTTTAAAAGAGTCAACTCTAGATTTTCTTTCTTTCATATACTAGTCCATGTTGTTGAGTATTGCCATGTTTTAAAAGAGATTTACTGAAAGAATCCATCTACCTAACTAAGCCTGATAGTAGGATCCATCCCTGGCAAGGACACATTCACAGCCACTACTACACTCATATACAGACAATTTCAACCTAACATGTTGTCACACACATGCACATGGGAGGCAGCTAAAGGGCTTGAGTAAGGGCAATTCCGAATCAGACCGGGATGTGGCAGAGTGCACTGACTCTTTTTCTCTCTTTCTCGCAGATCATTCCGTTTTGTCATTAGGGTCTAAAATACATACAGGAGGATGAGAGGAGGGCTTTTACCTCCTCCAGACCGCGAGGGGGCGTCCGTCCTGGTTATGTTGGGGGCCTCGGGTAGAGGGCTTGGAAGCCCAGCCCTGTAGGGACCCATGGCCAATGCCTTATCATCCCGGGAGCCCGGCACTTCCGCCACACCAGGAAGTGCCGGGGGGAAGACGACAAGGGACACCCGGACGGCTTCCCGGTGCGCAGCCGGCACTTCTGCCACACTGGGGTGTGGCCAAGACTAATTGCCGGGAAGCAGCTGGAGCCCATCCGGGTTCCTATAAGAGGGGCCGCCTCCCTCCAGTCATTGGTGGATGTCGGGAGGTAGCGAGACAGAGCTGGGGAGAGGACTGGAGGCGGCCAGGAAGAGAAGGCACAGAGACTGTGAGCCCTGGACTTTGGGGGAATCGGTGCAAGAGGTACTGGGGTTGCACGTGAGAAAAAACTGTAAATAGTGTAAATAAACAGTGTGTTGGGTGAACTATGTTGTCCGTCTGTGTGTGTCCGGGCCAGCGTTTACTATATATATATATATATATATATATATATATATACTAGCTGTCCCCCATGGCACTGCTCAAGTAGTAGTGAAACAGGACAAACTTTAAAAATCAATAAAAAAAAAAGTAATAATTAGTATTGAGAAGAATTTATATTGATAGCTTTTGTATCCAAGAGCCTCTTGATATGCAATATTTTTGGTTTTGATAATGGGGGCGAGAATGTAGCTGTGATCTCTTTGCTAAAAATGTAAAAAGTTGGCAAATTATCTCTGGCCAAGCGGAAGGTAGGTACGCACAAACGTCAAATGTTGCCACTGTATCTGATCGCGTTCAACTCTGTTGGGAGAGCATTCCCCATGTGGGGAGAAGAGCACGTGGCCGTGATATCTCTGCCAATGAGCAGGTACCCTCTAAAACACAGGTAGCTGTGATCTCTCTCTCCAAAATGTCAAACGTTACTCTTTAACAATCTCTAGATGATAATGTCTGCTGAACAAACAGGTAAGTGGAGGTAAGGTACGCTCCAACATGTGTCAAGAGTTAGAGTGACTCGAATGGATGCTGGCATGTGAGTGAGGATGGCACCACCGGTTTCCTACTTCTGAGGTTCCAGCAAATGTCAATCCCCCCCACCCTTGGTCCGCAGCCTGTCTCTTGGATTTGCAAATAAATCAGTGCTGCAACTGAACTATGATAAGAATAGTCGCGAATTCAACAGGAATGTTCAAGCAAATTATAGAAAAAAAACCAATCTAAATCCTTTAAGTAGTTCTCTCGTGAAAAGCGGATAGTTATATTTTATATATATATACAGTATATTATATATATATATATATACTGTGGAACGGGACCCAGACACAGACAGTTGGACATCGTTTGTTCACCCAGCACAATTTTATTACCTCCACAACTATTTACAATATTTACAGTTTTAGTGCACATCCCAGTGCCTCCAGCACCAATTCCCCCAAAGTCCGGGCCTCTCACAGTCTTTCGTGCCCTTCTTCTGGCCGCCTCCAGTCCTCTCTCCAGCTCCGTCCTCTTCCACCCGACTTCCGCTCTCGAATGCAGGGAGGCGACCCCTTTTATACCACCCCGGATGGGCTCCAGCTGTTTCCCGGCACTCCTCCTTGGACACGCCCCCGTGTGGCGGAAGTGCCGGCTGCGCACCCGAAAGCCCTCCGGGTGTCCCCATTCTTCTTCCCCCCAGCACTTCTTGGTGTGGCGGAAGTGCTGGGCTCCAGGGTTCTTCAGGCACCGGGGCGCCGCCTGGCAGTGGCCACGGGCCCCTAATCAGGGTTGGGCTTCCAAGCCCCCTACCCAAGGCCACCAAGAAAACCAGGGCAGTCGCCCCCTCGTGGTCGGGAGGAGGCACCAGCCCTCCTCCTGTCCCCTCGGGCGTCCCGGCTGAGCTTCACCCCCAGCCGCCTGTGACAATACATAAAGTATATTATATATTACAGTATATATTTATATAGAGAGAGATATATCCTTATCATACTATATATGTGTGTGCATGTATGTATATGAGTATGGGAAAGGCACTATATACTGTAAATAAAATGTATTTTTAGTATTATTATGTGTGTGTATGTATGATATACTCTATGTGCTATAAACATGTAATTAAATTATGCTGGGTGTATGTAATGTTTTAGAATAATATAGGTAGTACTGATCATGTGCCTGATTGATAAGCTTCTAATTATCTGTAATATAATTTACAAAATCAATATTATAAAAACTGATATGTTAAAAATTCAGAGAACAGGTTTAATCATTCCATAAACTAAAAAGAGACCTCAGAGTAGACCTGGTGCTATATTGTTGGATCAAAAGAAGTTCAGTAATGTAATTTGGGAAACTAATCGGGATGGCCTATTTAATACAGCATATTGTTTTTAAGAAAAAAGAAAATGTATTGGTAAAAAACAAGCTTTATATCATAAAAAGAATAAAAAGGAAATTGCTGCTTTTCTGAACATAAGCTATAGACATGCTGGAAACCTTAAGGTGAACAATAACTACAAAATAACTACACATTTGTGTGGCCTATGCAGCTTGAGGAAACATCAATAATTTATTATAATGCAGCACAGCTTTCAAAATATAAAGTATGTATTATGACAAAGTAAACATTGTTTTTCAGCATAGTTACCTACTCCAACACAGGACTTGCTTACTAATATTTTCTTATGTAGGTTTAATGTTCAGCAGTGTAGGTAACTAAGGAGAAAATTTAAAAGCTTTGAAGCTGCCTTTTGACTGAATGAGCAAATCACGGCACTGGGGAGTCCCACGCTTAAAGGCTGTTTGACCCCAGAAGCTGACCTTTGTCTAAATCTCCAATGTGAAGTTCTTTGAGCATTCAGTCTAGCTACTCAGCATCAGCTACTGAGACATAATTATATGCTGTTAAATCTCATTTTATTGATAGTTCTTAGGAAATCTCCATTAGGATCTGTCATGAACGTTTGTGCTGAGTGTGAAGCTCTTTACATTGGTAAACTGTTGATATGTGAGAATGTGTGGCTCTCTTCCACCATACATTTTACCTTATTTTTAAGGTCAGACATTTCCCCCTTATTTTTGCTAACATAAACTCCAATAACATTTCTGAGATGGCAAAACTGATTTGCAACATTGACCTTGCATCCTATAAATCTGTTGAATATAATATCGCTGTGTAACCATAGTTGTATTCCATTCATTTAAAATTTTGCTTCATATGTAATTATATTAAATGAAAGAGCTAACCATTCTTTGTTGCATTAATACATAGTCATTGAATTAATACAAACATTTGAATTATTTGGTTTACTGAATTCACTGGTATTACATAAGTACCTAAATATGCTGCAGTGGGTCTAAGGTGATGGATGGGGTTGGGGTGTTTTTTAGAGGAGCATAGTTACATAATACATTAGATGTTTAAATCTTGTATAAATCTTCTTACAAACAACAAGATTATGGGTAGATGAAGTCCATCCCAGCAGCATCGGGTGCAAGGAATAAAGTAACCTCGGATAAGGATGCCAGTCTATTGCCCCATCCATGGTTAGTTCTCTCCAAGCAGCTCAAGGTATCAAAATAGGTTGGTGGGCTAAGAATGTTAAAAAATTAAAGTAGATGATAAACCAACCCAAGTGCTCCAAACATTACTGGTATAAAAAAAAAAAAAACAGGAAAATGTGATGAGGCATATCTGTCTCCCTCAGCTTCACCATTACTGTGGTTAGCACAGAAGAGAGACCACAGTACATTTCATGTCTTAAAACATTAACCATCAACAGTGTAAAGCCAAACAAGTTGGAGACTTTACATCCTGTGAACAAGGACAAGCCCCTTAATTTCTTCAGAAAGAAGTACAAAACCATTGTGATCAAACAGAGGCATTTTATTAAACCTCATTTGTGCTCTCAGAAGCTCAACTTGCTTCCTACACGATTACCTACCAAGTCGCCCTGTGTTAAAAGCCTCTCACTATAGCAGAGGAAGTAATCCTTCCTGCTGCTATTAATATGATTTCAGTCATGACGTTAAAGAAACAGCTAGAAAACTAAAAGGTATTCCTCTATCAGAGTAATGCCATCGTGAGGCACATTTATGACATGTCAAAAGACACGGAGGAGCAGCTCATTGACAAGATCAGAGACAGATATTTTGATCTGCAGATGGACAAGGCCACTGACAGCAACAAAGACTGTTTATTGATAGCATACATCAGATAATCAGATATGTTGATGATTTCTAAGAGGATTTGCTTTTCTGCAAACAAGTAAATACAATTCAAAATCATAGATGCTAACTTAAAAGAAGCAGAAAAGGGAAGACTGTGTGGGTAATCTGCACAGATGATGCTTAAGCAATGGCTGAGTAACAATGGGGACTGCAAGTACTCGTCAAACACATTTCTCATTCTTACTTGCTTATGTCTATCTGTCGACAATGCAATGATGGTGTTTAAGCCTGTGCAAAGATTTATTTGGTAGTGAAAAGGACACACAATCCTTGGCCACAACACTTCACTCCCTGAGAGTAATCCAAATGGCACAGAATGGTTCCAGGACAGCTGCAGTACTCAAGATGTACTCAGGTTCTGCCCATTTGATAAATTTTTGCCAGACCAGGACTGCATGGTTTTTATAGGTAGCCAGTATAGGGTCCTGTCTCTTGTTAGCCAGCTAACAGCCAGCTAAACCATTCCTCACTTACACCTTGTCCAGAAAACAGATATCAGAGAGATCCAGATTTCCTGGCATGAAGTTGAGAGTCTGGGTATTGTTTCCCAGGGACAGGGAATGCTGTACAGTCAAAAGCAGACTCCTTTCAGCCTGTATAGGTAGTGCTTCATACACCACTGTATAATATGAAAAGAGTCACTTGCATCCATCTTAGACCTGAGTTGACAAGTTATTGCCATAATAAACTAAGACCAGTTAGAATCCAGATTTCTTCCACATTACGCAAGGGATTTGGATCTGAACGTGCCACTGTTTCATTTCACGAAGTTCGATGGCTGATACCTTAAAATCATTGATAACACAGTGATTCTGTGTGTGAAAGCCTTTTTCAGAAGTATTTCTCTGTGGAGGATACTCCAAAATAGCACTACAGAACGGTCCATTCGTGTGACCTTCTGATTCAGCAATTAGGCTACTGTGTAAGTCTAAAAATGTGTCTGCCCTTTAACTGAAGTGGAGAAGGAGCACCTAATCCTTGGCCAGAGAGCCCTGCCTATACTCCCACCATTTGTCACATCCTACCAAGAAATGTAACCCAACAGTAAGGTAATAAGGTAGGACTTTGAGCTGTTGCCTCCATCAAGGCAAAGTAGACATCAGAGCCAGACATTGAAAAATTAACTTAGAATGGCAACCTAAAAATAGTGGCCACACTTTGCGAGAATCTGCAGCGTACAACAGACTCATCCCAGTCATTACATGTTTTTTCAGGACTAAAGATGCAATTCCTGTAAAGTATTGTTCAAGTTCGGGTTATGATTATTTTCATTGTGTTGGCAAATCTGTAATTCTTGAACAGCAAGCTAACTTTAATAAAAAAGCATGGTAAAATTGTATACATTTAATGTTCTGCGGTGGGCTGGCGCCCTGCCCAGGGTTTATTCCTGCCTTGCGTCCTGTGTTGGCTGGGATTGGCTCCGGCAGACCCCCATGACCCTGTGTTAGGATATAGAGGGTTGGACAATGACTGACTGACTGACATTTACTGTTCATTATGGATGAATACAGACCAGTAATTCTAATGAAAATGTGGATACTACTTCAGAAATGTCATGCTCTTCTACTACTTTTAATACTATTACTGTGAAAGACACTTGGTACTTTCACATTTGTTATTTTATCAGTAAAATGTGTCTTACTGAAATTCAAGCTTTGCAATAATTCATTCTGTCTACAGAGTCACAGAAAAGGATGTGTGTATGCATGTTGGGAGGTTTGGGAAACAGGACTTTAAAATATTCTTATCTGCAAAAGATTGGGCCTGACAACAAAAGTTCGGGAACTACTGAGATAAGGTATGGTTTTGTGTCAGTTCAGTGATCTATGACGAGATGATTTTTAGAACAGTGCATAAACACAAAGATGCCAGCTGTGCCTTGTGACTAATGGGCATAGCTCATGCATCACACATTAGACTCAGTGACCTCAGTGCAGTTGCCGTAGAAAATTATTAACTATGCAAATATAAAGTGCATGATTACAAACAGAGCTCTATGTTAAAGCATCAAATATGCTTGTAAAAGCTGACTAATTTTCATCTGCTAAGTTAAATAAAATTATGGAAAATAGTATTAATTTCCTAGTACGCAAACAAGAATTTAAATCATTTAATCATATTTTAGTTGAAATATTGGTTAACATACCTAAGGAAATAATCCTTGGTTAGGCTCTCAGAAGATAAATAAACCTGGAAAAGTTTAATTTTTTCAAAGGGACAGCATCACTGCAGATAGCTGTGTTATGCAGTCTTTGTAGTGTAAAGACTGAGAAGCAGGGAGCAGAAAATTTTGCTGCCTCCTGCCACTGTTATCATAATACACCCAATGCCAACTGGTTTGTGCTGATGCCAACGCAATTGGGCTGTCATCCCGACTGGGGTAGAGAGCGATGCCTTATCCAGATGGGAGGCCATAATGGAAGGAGCTGCAACCTGACAGAGATGGTTAGAGATGATTATCTCAGTCGGGAAAAAAAGATAATAAATGAGCTGGGCAAACGTTTATGCCAAAAGTAGTTCAGTCATCCACATGTTAGGTGGCAGTGTCACTCCAAGCTGGCCCCAGTTAGGACTCCCATAGGGTGGCTTTGGAATCTGAGTGTAGGAGAGCAGGCCTATCGGGGTCCTTGGGTGTTTGCAAGAGAGTGCTGCCAGAGGAAGGCTTCAATGAATGACCACTGCTACGACACCAGAAGCATTTACGGGTCCGATTTAAAAGAAGCTCGCCGCATCTCCTCAGGGAGTTGGAAGGCAGCGCGATCACTTAGAGAAAGGAATGAGAGAAGAACTTAATAATTATGTACTTTCTTGTGATGATCTGGTGGATACTCAGTTGGAAAGCTGCTGGTTGTCACATAAAAATCATTTATTTGAGATCATGGGTGTGGGTGCTATTGTGTCTGTGGTTTGGGGTTCAGGTTTGCCCCCTTGTGGTTACATCTGTCACAAATTTTTCAGGGAACACAGGAAAGACTCATTTGGCAGTCCTTTAACACAATAGTAGGATATTGAAGCTAATGTGGCTGGTAACTGATGCCAGTGCAGGGAGGTCATGAGAACAGTAATCCTACGGGGCTGTGAAAGTTCCGGGTAGAAGTTGTCCCTAAATTTATTTTATGTTGAATACCTATGGATTAAGAGCAAGGTAAAAGTGAAATGTTAGCAGTGTTGGTGATGGTGTGTGAATAAGCTATCACAAATCACCTAGTTTAAAGGGGTACAGTACTTTTAAATTTACTCCCTTTACTCATCCCCACATTTACGAGGCTCTTAATTAAAAAAAAAAAAAAAAATTAAAATCCCTTCTTGGATCAAGGCCTTGTCATGGCAGAAGAGCTTGCGCGGTCTAGTGATCCTTAGAGCTATGTTGTCGGGAGCTACGTGCTCCTGGTAGGGTTTCCCAAGGCAAACAGGTCTGAGGTGAAGATCCAGACTAACTTGACCCTGAGACCCCATATGGACTTAAAACAAGGATCGGCATTTCCCTTGCCCGGGAAAGGATACCCGGGGCCCCACCCTGGAGCCAGGCCCAGGGGAGGGGCTCGCTGGCAAGCGCCTGGTGGCTGGACCTTCGACCACGGGTGCCCAGCCGGGCTCAGCTCGAAGGAGCAACGTGGTTCCGCTCTCTTGTGGGCCCACTACCTGCAACAGAGGCCATAGGGGTCGGATGCAATGTGATATGGGTGGTAGCCAAAGGCGGGAACTCTGGCGTTCTGACCCTTGGTTGCCAAAACTGGCTTTTGGGACATGGAATGTTACCTCTCTGACGGGGAAGGAGCCTGAACTGGTGCGAGAGGTTGATAGGTACCAGCTAGATATAGTCGGGCTCACCTCTACGCATGGTCTGGGCTCTGAAATCATTCCTCTTGAGAGAGGCTGGACTTTGTTCCACTCTGGAGTTGCTGTGGGTGAGAGGCGTCGGGCAGAGGTGGGCTTGCTTATGGCCCCCCGGCTCGAGGCCTGTACATTGGGGTTCTCTCCGTTGGATGAGAGGGTTGTTTCCCTACGACTTCGAGTTGGGGGAAGGACTCTGACTGTTGTTTGCGCTTATGCGCCGAACAGCAGTTTAGAGTACCCAGCCTTCTTGGAGTCCCTGGAAGAGGCGCTGCGAGGTGCAGCTCCTGGGGACTCTATTGTCTTGCTGGGAGACTTAAACGCTCACGTCGGCAATGACAGTGAAACCTGGAGAGGTGTGATTGGGAGGAATGGCCTCCCTGATCTAAACTGAAGTGGTGTTCAGTTGTTTGACTTCTGTGCTGGTCATGGATTGTCCATAATGAACACCATGTTCGAGCATAAGGGTGTCCATAAGTGCACTTGACACCAGGATGCCCAAGGTCGCAGCTCGATGATCGACTTTGTAATCGTGTCATCAGATCTGCGACCTTATGTCTTGGACACTCGGGTGAAGAGAGGGGCTGAGCTGTCAACTGATCACCACCTGGTGGTAAGTTGGATCAGATGGCGGGAGAGGCTGCCAGACAGACCATGCAGACCCAAACGAATAATGAGGGTCTGCTGGGAATGTCTGGTGGAGGAACCGGTCAGAAAGATCTTTAACTGCCACCTCCGGCAGAACTTCAACCTCATTCCGAGGGAGGCGAAGGACATTGAGTCTGAATGGTCCATGTTCTGAGCCTCCATTGTCGAAGCAGCAGAACGAAGCTGTGGCCGCAAGGTTGTCAGTGCCTCTCGTGGTGGCAATCCACGAACCCGGTGGTGGACACCTAAGGTTCGAGAGAGTCCTATTGGGTCTGGTTGACCAGTGGGACTCCAGAGGCAGCTGAGGTGTACCAGCGGGCCAAGCGTGTGGCGGCATCGGCTGTTGCAGAGGCAAAAACTCGGGCATGGGAGGAGCTTGGGGAAGCCATGGAAAACGACTTTCGGTTGGCACCGAGAAGGTTCTGGCAAACCGTCAGGCGCCTCAGGAGGGGAAAGCGGTGCTCCACCGTGTACAGTGGAGATGGGGCCCTGCTGACTTCAACTGTAGACGTTATTGACCGGTGGAAGGAATACTTCGAGGATCTTCTCAACAGCATGTCTTCCTTAGAGGAAGCAGAGCTTCAGGACTCTGGTGGGGGCCCGTCCATAACAGGGGCTGAGGTCACTTAGGTAGTTAAAAAGCTCCGAGGTGGCGGGGCCTCTGGAGTGGACGAGGTTCACCCTGGGTTCCTCAAGGCTCTGGATGTTGTGGGGCTGTCCTGGTTGCCACGTCTCTGCAACATCGCATGGACATCGGGGGCAGTGCCTCTGGATTGGCAAACCGGGGTGGTGGTTCCCCTTTTTAAGAAGGGTGACTGGAGGATGTGCTCCAACTATAGGGGGATCACACTCCTCAGCCTCCCCGGTAAGGTCTATTCAGGGGTGCTGGAGAAGTGAGTTCGGTCATGTTCGAATCTCGGATTCAAGATTCAATCTTGTCTCTGCTATTTGCGGATGACGTGGTTCTGTTGGCTTCATCGGACAGTGACCTCCAACTCTCACTGGAGCGGTTCGCAGCCGAGTGCGAAGCAGCGGGGATGAGAGTCAGCACCTCTAAATCCGAGGCCATGGTTCTCAGCCGGAAAAGGGTGGAATGCTCTCTCCGGGTTGGGAGCACAGTACTGCCTCAAGTGGAGGAGTTCAAGTATCTCGGGGTCTTGTTCACGAGTGAGGGAAGAATGGAGCGAGAGGTTGACAGACGGATCGGTGCGGCATCCGCAGTAATGCGGGCTCTGAAACGGTCCGTCGTGGTGAAGAGAGAGCTGAGCCAAAAGGTGAGGCTGTCGATTTACCAGTCGATCTACATTTCTACCCTCACCTATGGCCACGAACTTTGGATAGTGACCAAAAGAGCAAGATTGCTGATACAAGTTGCCGAAATGAGTTTTCTCCACAGGGTGGCTGGACTTTCCCTTAGAGATAGGGTGAGGAGTTCAGTTATCTGGGAGAGACTCGGAGTAGAGTCGCTGCTCCTCCGCATTGAGAGGAGTCAGTTGAGGTGGTTCGGGCATCTGGTTAGGATGCCCCCTGGACGCCTCCCTGGGGGGGGTGTTCCGGGCATGCCCCACTGGGAGAAGGCCATGGGGCAGACCCAGGATACCCTGGAGGGATTATACCTCCCGGCTGGCCCTGGAACACCTCGGGGTCCTCCCAGAGGAACTGGAGGAGGTGGCTGGGGAGAGGGATGTCTGGGCTTCCCTGCTTAAGCTGCTGCCCCCGCGACCTGACCGGATAAGCGGTGGATAATGGATGGATGGATGGATGGATTAATAAAAGTAATGAACATATTATAGTTATCAAGAAGTATCTGGTAGTATTTAAATATGTGGTTAACAACAAGAAGAATATGTTTTATTCACTTTCCAGCTATTTGTCAACTCACTTACAATTAATCAAGCACTTTATTGAAAAAGTGGTCATTTCCAGATACCCAGCCAACATACCCAAAGTGACCTTTGCATGTAGTCATATTAGTGCCAGCTCTACTTTCAAAGCATGCTGTGGTTTAGTCCCTCATTTTACATGGGACAGATGGTAATCAGGCTGTTGGCTCAGTTGTCATGTTTTATGTGCTATAGAACCATTCTTATGTACTTTAAAAATCTTTTTGTATGAAGTGCAGTGCAATAATCCTTCATGATCTCTTACATTTTTTTAAGCCTCCTTTTTCTAGAAATCACTTCTGGGTAAGGATGATTCCAAAGGCTAGAGCTGAAATCCACATTTGACTAGTTATTCTTGCTGATCAGGGCACTGGAGAGTAGGGACATTTTGCATGTTGATCAAACATACAGGTACTTTGCACATGTGATAATAAACTTCAACTATATCAAGCTAGAATGAAACCAGAAAGTATGGATGTTCTCTATGTGAAGGTTATTAATATAGTTTAGTACAATTTATTCTTGTTAAGTGCAATCCAACCTACAGTATGAGCTTTGCTTGCTACACCATCATTGTTTATTTCAACACCGTGCTTTCAGGTAGCTCAAAGTGCTTTACAAGAAGAGAAAGAAAAAAATATACTTAAAAGGAACAAATAAGTACAAACTTACATAACACAGATATGCACTGTACTGTAATTACTAGTATAGTATAAAAGAAAAAGAAATCCAATATAAACTCTAAACAAAAGGTGGAAACATAGAGAATTGTGCAATTTATTAAAAAATATATACATTCAGTATATTTGTTCAGAGTGGTATTAAATCTAGAATCCAAGTGTTCTATTTCAACACCATTCTAAAATAGATTATTCTGTAGTTTTACATTTTTATAGAAAATATCTGAAAACAGGTCTATCATTAATTGTGTTTTTTGTTAAAAATTGATATTGTTATTCTATGCTTAATGGGTGCCACCATATTGCTCCTGGCAATGGCATTTTTGCTGGCCTTGGTCAGTGTGGCAAGTCATGTCATTGCACTGCTGGCATAAAAGACAATGGTGCACATTGTTCTATGACGCAACTTTTGAATCTCCAATACAGTCTAGTACTACAGCGAAAGAAAAGGATAAAAAAATGTAGTTTGGACACGGCTTAGTTTTGACTTCAACTCAGATTAAAGATTTATTGGATATGAAGGAATGCTACTAGTTAACTACTGTGTTTAGTTCCTTGCGTGCACACTGATTATTCTCCTGATAGGTCCTAAAGGGAAACAAGTTCGAAATGCACTTATGCATTTGCATGTATGTTATGCATTATGCATGGATGCATTTGGAAACATAGTCAACTCATTTAAAAGGAGGAACATTTACATTTTTTAGTTACTTCATCAAAGAGTCAGTTATCACATTTTTGTTCAGTAGATATTCCTGTAACAAAGTATATTGTACATGTGTTAGTATACTACATTAAATGTATGCTTTTTAACAGTACTTCACAATGTTGTGAATTTAAAAATGTAGCTCAGATAGACTTATGGTGGCTCAGTAGCTTTCATGAACAGCATATTCCAATTCAAGTTATGTAAAAATGGCATCGACTTATGTGCTGTCTTTAGTTGTTTGATGTAGAGACTCTGAAACTAAATTTAGTTCACATTTCTTAAACATGGTGCTTTGTCAATAAATTATACAATCAGAGAAATATTGCACCATTATAATGTGCAAATAATGCACCTGTGAGGTTGTTTTAGTGTGATGTAAAAACCAAGTGTGTTCACTCTAAGAACACAATGTGACACTCACATAATTCCTTTCCTCTTATTTAATTTCAATATCTTTCTTTTTTTTGTTTTGTTTTTCTTATATTTACAGTTAACTTACCTCAAGAAACTGGAGAAGTGAGCTGATGTACAGTATAAGCTCCTTTCACTCATGTGCCTCTCCTACTGCTTGACTTACTTAGAATATTAGAACAATTTTGACGAGAGCAGGTCATTTTGCCATTTTCCCGAACAAGCTTGCCAGTCCTATTCAAATAAATTATTTTAAAGAATATCAAGTTGAAATTTGAAGGTCCCTAAAGTTCCACTCTCTGTCACACTCTTTGGTAATTTATTCCATGGTTCACTAGTTCTTTGTGTTAAGAAAAACGTTCCAATATTTCTGCAATAATGTCCCTTTGTCCCTGTGCTCTTGTTGCAGAATTTAATTTAAAGTAACAGCTGGGATCGACTGTACTAATTACCTTCATTATTATTAACGCATAAATATTGTCATCCTTAATTTTTGCTTGCATAAACTTAAAAGGTTCAACTCTTTTAATCTTTCCTCATAGTTCATACCCTACAATCCCAGTTTCAGTGTTCTCTGGACTTTCTCAAGGGCTGCTATGTCTTTTTTGTAATATAGAGACCAAAACTGCACACACTCCAGATGACTCTTCACTAATGTTACATTATATAACTTAATCAAAACTCCCTTGGCTTCACCCATTGTGATGTTTAATGTAACATCCCAATAGCCTTCTTGACTGCTTCTGTAGATCATTTATGAATATTAAAAAAAGGAACACCCCCCCAGAACTGGTTCTGAGGGGCACCACTTTTAACAACACCTAACTGTGAACATGTTCCCCTCACCCACAATCCTTTGCTTTTTGTGTTTGAGCCAATTTGTTGCCGACCTAGAGAGTGCTCCTTGAATTCCCACTTCTTTTGATAGGAATTCAATATGCATCTCTGTTATACTTATGTTGCTTCCTCATGGAATTTCAGAATATTAGAGAAATACAACCTTCCCCATCTGTGTCATCCCGACTATTTGCTAATAACTCATATTGGGGATTTCTTTTTCCCATCTTGAGCAGCTTCTGGACACATGAAAGAGGAAAACATACCAAATATATAATCTGAAGTGACCTCTTAGAAGGTAAATTTGAAACAGTAAATTAATTTGTAATTGGCATTGCACAGAATGTAACTCTGCTTTAAGACAGATGCATTCACCAATGCTTTCCATAGGGAGATATTTTGAATTTTAAAACAGCAAGTTTTATTTGAGACTAGCAAAATACCCGCGCTTTGCAGCAGCGAAGTAATGCCTTAAAATTTTTATTAAGAAGAAAATTAAACCTTTTTAAACTGAGGTATACCACATTGTGAGTTTGGCCCTCCAGTTGTAATATGACCAAGCTGTGCGTTGAGCTTACTCTTGAGCATGCAACGTACAGTTGGCCATGTGAACAGTAATCTTGTTTCAGATGTCACAGCTTGTATTGCTGCTGTCACAATCGGTTTGAGTTTCATGGTTTGTTTCAATTACGACAGTATTTGCAGGACTTGTGTTGAAGAGACATTCAGCATCTGTGAAGCGTTGTAAGTATACAATCGGTTTCATCGATAACTTCACATCCAGCTTTTGAGAGTTTAAACATTCATAAACATCAAAGTGTCCACTACTGAAATCGTCACCTGTCAATCTAAGATGTTTAAGAGGCATTGGCGGTTGTCGAAAGGTGTAAAATATTTGGCCATTTCGGTACACTTGAAAGCGACAACCGAACAATTCAGTGGCAGCCATCAACTCACATGCAGAACCATAGGTGAAGGGCTTAAGCATTTCACTCTTCTAGTGCTCCTGTGTAGTATAATTATCTCCTGTATCATCATCAGTCCACACCTTGAACCTGTCTCAGTCATTCAATACATAAGACACAATGTTCCTACGGATATCAAGAGTGAGCCTGATATGGCCGTGCAATATGTAACAAAGAGAATGGAAAAGGTAGGTGCCATCTCCGGGCATGGAAACCACTCGGTAAGTGACAGTTCTTTGATCGATGGTGATCACCTCGATAGACATGTTAATGCGGGTACGGTTGGAATGATAAAGGAAATGGGTACCTGAACAATGTAAAGTAAGTCTAAAATACCTACACAATAACTATAATCGTAATAAATGAACAATAAAACAGTGGAGAAGCCATGGATTAAATAAAAAGGCTGTAGTTATCAGCAGGGAGACGTGACTCCCGCGGCGAAGCAAGGAAGGGAATGTAGAGACTGGAGCGACGGACGGCCTTATATAGGCAGGCAGCCAACAACGTGGGAGTAGGAATCAGTTAGTGTTGGGAACCCGCGTACCAAATTTCTTTAAGATGGGCCCATAAGTAACAAAGACCGTTGAAAAGTTCAATATGGCGGCCGACAGTGGCATCATACCACCGAAATAAGTACCAAATTTCAGCCTTCTACCTACACGGGAAGTTGGAGAATTAGTGACATTGGAAAGTTCAATATGGCGGCTGACATTGGCGTCTTACCAGCGAAATAAGTACTTACATTGGTTTCGGTTAGCGCAGGGAAGCCGCCTACCAAATTTCGTGAAGATGGGGCCATGAATAAGAAAGTTCAACATGGTGGATGTTGTTGACCGTTATGACCGTTATGCGTAGAATTTCGAAATGAAACCTGCTTAAGTTTTGTAAGTAAGCTGTAAGGAATAAGCCTGCCAAATTTCAGCCTTCTTCCTACACGGGAAGTTGGAGAATTAGTGATGAGTCAGTCAGTCAGTGAGGGCTTTGCCTTTTACTAGTATAGATATCTCAAACTGAACCTTTACAACAAATTTCATTGAAGAATTTAAAAAAGAGCAGTCCTTTAGGAGACAAGTTGTTTCTTGCAGATTGACTTTGAGACAGACTGTTGTGGCAACCACTTCTGTATTCCATTTTAAGTCTATTTGGATTTCTTATTTCTAAATGTACACAATAATGTATCCACACCAAAGTAGGCTAAGTGCCACATTAAACAGCCAATTGCCATTGTAATTAATGTATTGTAATTTTATTGTACTGTATTGTAGTTGTATTGTATTTCTGAGTGAGCAATGATAGATTGGCCACCGAACTCTGTGAAGAGGTTTACTTATGTTCTGTTTTGTGGATTGTATTTACCCCATTTTCTGACACTTGTTGCATGCCCATCCTACCTGTAAGAGGGTCTCTTTCTGAATTGTTTATCCCAATATTTCTTCTTTTTTTCCTTACAAGGGTATTTTTTTGGAAGATTTTTCTTGTTTCTTAGGGAGTCAAGGCTCCGGGGCCATCAAAAACCAAAGGCTTGTTGAAGCCCATTGTGGTATTCCTTGTGTGATTTTGGGCTATACAAGAAATAGTTGTTATTGTTGTAATTCTTCCATCCTCCTTCCTTCCTTCCTTCCTTGTATGTGAATCATCCAAGATAAACTTACTTGTAATGGACAAAACAGGTTACAGAAAACAGATCGATAATGCTATTTTCAACCATTAGTCAATGGATAAAGGAGCATTTCATTTACCAAATTCTAATTCTGTTGTCTGTGGTGGGCTGGTGCCCTGCCTGGGGTTTGTTTCCTGCCTTGTGCCCTGTGTTGGCTGGGATTGGCTCCAGTAGACCCCCGTGACCCTGTAGTTAGGATATAGCGGGCTGGATAATGGATGGCTGGATCGATAATTCTATTGTCATGAATACTTCATTACTTTAAGACATTGTTAGGCAAGAACTTTAACAATGAGAACTCAATATGCACTGCAAAATGTATATAAGGTTGAAATATACAAACGTGAACCAAAACTCCATTGACGCATCCACGAGAACCTAACAGAGTGGCACTGGATGGTGGGCAGGAAGCAATACTGATCAGGACGCCAAGCCATCACATTCACTACACATTCAGTCATAACGAGTTATTTAAGGCCATCAGTTAATATAACAGACACCTCTTTGGAATTATGGGTGAAAAATTAGGGTACGAAACAATCACCACTGACACAATGGAGAACAAGCAAATCTACACAAAGATACAGAATGCAAAAATCATCATGTGTTTGACATTTTTATGACATGAATTATCTAAAAGACCATCTCAGATTGAATGATGAATGTGACAACAGCAAAACATCTGGAATTTAGTATTATTCACAGGAGGGGGTTTTTGTTATATCAGTAGCCCTTTATGATATTTATACTTTTTTACGATATTTTAACACTTATTTTACATTAAATAAATGTTGAAACATGAATTTCTTAATCAAAAATTCTTACCATTGTGTTTTAACTTATGTTTGCTATGCCTTATGTGAATAAATATTAGATTATGGGTAAAGAAGATGTTAGAATCCTTTACTTGTGGCAAGCGTTATATTAAGAAAGGTATTTTTCTTGAGACTGTTAGTCAAATTCTGCCAGTTGCCTAAGAAAAACTATAGGAAGCTGACTGAATGCCTGTGCCTCATCCGTCACTGACTATTTCCAAAGACTCGCCCTTTTCCTCAGCATTACAACCAAATTCAATCTTTCAATGCCTTTAAGTCACCTCCAGCAATGCATTTGTTTGCCCTTCACATAAGTTTCAGTCTGCCAATATTAGGAATTTACAGAATGAATGACTAGAGAAACCAAAATCCAGAGCTTTCTACATGCATTCTGATTTCAATTTATATTCTATCATAGCAAAAGAAAAAAGGAATTTGGAGAACCGTTACTGTGCTATCGAGGTTTAAAGAGCGGTCGCTTGAGAAAAAGAACCAGTTATTATTCAGGTGCTGCAACTAAAGTCTAATTTTTCACATCAGTCTGTCATTAAATCTTATTTGAAAATCTCTGCGGGTTCCGCAGGTCTGGATGCATTTGGGGGCAAAAAGCCAGCAAAGTAAGAATAATTACATGGGAAAAAAAAAATGAGGTGAAAAGATAACACAATGATTTCTATACATTTGGAGATGGCCTTGTTTCAAACTGAATTAAATTTAAATAAATCTAAAGTATATTTGAAGCATGCCCTTTTAGTGCCTCAAATGTTGTGGTTTATTTGAATGTTCTGGTATACTGGGTATACAGGAATTATTGGTCACTGTAACTTGGAATTTCAGTGTAGTTTGTTTATTGATTGGGTATCCTTTTCTGTTGTATCTTCAGAGAATTACTAAAATGGACAGCAGGTTTATTTTTGGTCGCACCAGATATTATCCTGAATACCATGAAGCCTCTGAGAACCTTTTATAGCTGCACGCTTTTCCAAAACAGAACAAGCAAAAGCAATAAATGAAATGTACCTTTTTTTGGCACTATACCAAAAGTGCTATTTAGACCTCACTCATCCATCCATTTTTACATCCACTTACTTCATGTTAAAGGTCAAGGGGATAGAGGCTTTCTGAATAGAATCAGAGTCAAGGCAGAAGCCAACCCTGGATTAATATAACACAAGTCCACTGCATGGCGTGCTGATACACACTGCAACAGTGAATTATGCCAATTTGAAGATGGTAGTTAATTTAGCCGAGTTGTCTTTGTGACGTGGAAGAAAAACTAAAGTTTCTGGAGAAAAACTACACATGTATGAGAAAAACATACTAACTTAACACAGCCAATGACCGGGCCAAGATTCAAACCAGATTTCTGGTACAGTAGTGGCAGCACTAACCACCATGGCACCATATTGTTTCATCTTGAAAAAGTGTTCACGAAAGGAACTTTAACTGCTAAGGTTCTTTTTGTATTGGTGGAAATTTTAATTGTGGATATGCCTGAATTATTAGCCTTGTTTTATGTGTTCACCCTGCAATGCCTACCTTCATTAACCTTCACTTATCACTCATGTCCCAAACACAACACAGGCCCAGGACTGTCCTGTGTCACTTCACCTGAAAGGGCTACACTTCAGAATACTTCAGCAAAGGCAAAGAGCTGCACTTCTGCAGCAGATTCTGTCCAGATAGCTACCTTTGGAAGGGCTGCATAAATAATCTTACAGAAACCAGGAGCTCATTTGAAAGCCTTACCTTGCCATGTCATGGCCAGTCTGTACTCCAATCGCTACCCGTAAAAGAACTTAACCTGAACAAGCATTAACTCTCATCAGTCATTGTCAAATGTCAGTAAATAAAAGACAAGTGAAGTAATGCTCAAACATTATTTCAATCATTAGTGACATGTGTCTGTAGCCATAAATGTTAGATATGAAAAACATAAAACCTGAATGATTCAAATTAGGATCACACAGCTAGCTTCATATCGCATGGTGGCTATAGCTTTAGTTGTTACAGTCTCTGTATTTTTAAGCCAGGTATGAAGCTTATGACCAAAGGGATAGTTATAGATGGAAAATCTGACAGGGCAGTCTTCTTTTTTTTGCAGTTATGATGTCTCTGAAAATGTTTGTTAAAATCCTAAAAATGTACAGTGACTTGCTGGCTCTTTTATTTAAGATGGTGCTTAGCTTACTGTAAAAGCACAATTCTGTATGTGCATTACTGCATCAAAAACAAAAAAGAGTTGGATTCTTTAGCCTAAGATCACCTTTTGGGCTTAAAAACAGCTGTTGGGTTTTTATTTATAAAATGCAATTAAACATTCAACCTATCCATCAACCTAACTTCATGTTTTTTTTAGTAATTCCGACTAATTGTTTTATATTACTTGACTGTGATGGACTGGCCTGCTAGCTATTTCACTCAGATCCGATTTGACCAATCTTTTCTCTGAAATCCTTGTGACTAAATCCTTTTCGCCATCTTATTCCCATAATCCGTCTGTAGCATCTTCGGTTAAACACATTCAGTCTTCTCTTAAATGCTTGGCTAAATGACCAGCTTTCAGCTCCATACAAGGCTACCACTCAGCATTTATCCCACTGTATCTGAGTGTGGAATCAAAGCTCTACAGCAGCTGATCGGAAAGAGAATTATCGGTATACAGCATCAAGCACACGCTGCCTCAGCCATGCTGTCTATTTGAACTGTTCTCAAACGGCAAATGCTTCAGAGCCTTTCCTGTACAGACCTCGCGGTTCAGAAACAGTTTCATCCCAAGAACTATAAACGCACTCAATCAGTCTATCAAGTGCTAATTTGGAGCACTGTTTGTACTTATTAGTACAGTAACCTCACTTACGATAAAGTTATAATATTGCAGAACCAGAGCCACTTAATAAAGAGCATATTTACATATGATGACAATATCATTTTAAGGTGAAATGCAGCAAAATATGTTTATTACATTATAAAGATAAAATGTTAACATCATTGAATTAATCTATATTGTTAATAATTATAACACAGAAACAATACCACAGGAGTTTCTCAGATCACCGGGACTTACGTTGACTCCTACAGTTGGAAGACAGCGACGCAGATGGCGCAGGGAGAGAAAGCAAAAAAGAGGCAAGCGAGCAGTATTACTAGCTAGGCTAAAGGCTGCTCCACATGAAACCCCTCTTCCTAGCATTCTTCTTGTGAATACTACATCACTCGCAAATAAAATGGATGAGCTCCGACTTGATATTTCCACACATAAAACTACAAGGGACTGTTGTCTTTTGATTTTTTCGGAGACGTGGCTGGATCCCACCATACCGGACACAGCAGTTGAACTTGCAGGTTGCACGCTCCATTGAGCCAATTGAACCCCTGATTCTGGTAAGAAAACAGGTGGAGGACTGTGTGTCTATACTAATAATGCTTGGTGCACTAATATAACTACAATCAACAAGTCTTGTTGTCCGGACGTGGAATATCTGATGCTAAGATGCTGAGCGTTTTACCTACCGAGAGAACATATCGTCGTTATTGTTACGGTTTTATACATACCTCCTCGGGCTAATGTTAAGTCAGCACTTGAAAAATTGTTTGACATTATCAGTAAACAACAGAACTCGCACCCTGATGCAGTTTTTATCATTGCATTGGATTTTAATTAAGCGAATCTTAAGGATGCATTCCCCAGATTTTATCAGCATGTACATTGTAAAACCAGAGGGGATAACACCTTAGACTATGTCTATACAAACATAAAAGACGCCTATAATGTTATTCCACGCCCCCACCTCGGCCAATCTGATCATCTCCCTTTGTTTCTTGTTCCAGAGCACAAAGCCCTTATCAGCAGTACTAATCCAATTAGCAAGACTGTTAAAGTTTGGCCTGAAGCTGCCATTTGCCAACTCCATGACTGCTTTGAACAAACAAACTGGAATATATTTTTCATCAGACAGACTTAGAGACATATATACTGTAATTCATCTGTGCTGTCATATATTAATTACTGTGTGGACAATGTCACTGTCAACAAAAGGATTAAGGTCTGCCCAAATGAGAAACCATGGATGAATAGTGAAGTCAAACAGCTATTCAGGGAAAGGGACAAAGCCTTTAAATTAGGAGACACCTCAGCCTATAGTAAGCCTATATATAAGTCTGCTAAACTAATGTAGAAACAATGGATTGAGGAGGTCTTTGACAGTAACTCAAACTCACAGCGGATGTGGCAAGGCATCCGATTAATCACGGATTACAAAAAGAAAAATGACGTACAATACACACTGGCCAATAACAATGCCATCCTAGCAGAGGAACTTAACAGTTTCTTTGTACTACTACATGTACTACAAAGATATTTCAATGTTCCTTAAAAGTTTTGAAGAAACAGCATTTTAAGCTTACAGATGGCTTAACATCTACTATAGAGCTGATTGTGTGGCAATTGGTTACTTGGAGAAAGAAAAGGAAGTACAGGAATTGGGAGTTAGTACGTTTGAAAGAGACAGTACTGCTGCAATAAATTATTTCGTCGAAGGTCGCGCACGGCGCAGCAAGCATCTTGCAGGAGGCAGGAACAATCACTGGACAGGGCGCCAGCTTGTCACTATCACTGTGCCACCGTGTTCCCATGTTTAGTAACATACTTTAATTCTTATCATCATGAAAATGATCTCAAGTATACATCTCATTATTTAAATTATTCAGAGAGCTGTAATTTCATGAATGTAATGGATTCTGTGTCCTGTCGGAGGAAGAGAAAGCCCGTTTGAGAATCACGTAGTGATTCACACACATACAGCACATTGAAGTACGCATACAAAACAAAGCATTTCACGTGCTACTTTAGTTACAATGGTATTTGAAAAACTAGTAAATTAAATGATTTAAAGATGAAGTTTATGATGTTCTACTTTAATGACAAAATAAACTACTTGATTAAAGTGGAAATTTCGAGATTAAAGTTGTGATAGAGATTAAAGTTGACATTTTGAGCTTTTTCCCACTGTGCGCCTATTTTTTTTTCTTTTCTCTCTACCCTAATAAGCTTTCATATGACACTCAGACGGTGGGCTACGACTCGCCTTTTCATGGTGACTTCTGACAACTTCTTTTTTATAGATAGATAGATAGATACTTTATTAATCCCAAGGGGAAATTCACATAATCCAGCAGCAGCATACTGATACAAAAAACAATATTAAAGAGTAATAAAAATGCAGGTAAAAACAGACAATAACTTTGAATAATGTTAGCGTTTACCCCCCCAGGTGGAACTGAAGAGTCACATAGTGTGGGGGAGGAACGATCTCCTCAGTCTGTCAGTGGAGCAGGACAGTGACAGCAGTCTGTCACTGAAGCTACTCCTCTGCCTGGACATGACACTGTTCAGTGAATGCAGTGGATTCTCCATGATTGACAGGTGCCTGCTCAGCGCCCGTCACTCTGCCACAGATGTTAAACTGTCCAGCTTCATTCCCACAATAGAGCCTGTCTTCCTCACAAGTTTGTCCAGGTGTGAGGCGTCCTTCTTCTTTATGCTGCCTCCCCAGCACACCACCACGTAGAAGAGGGCGCTCGCCACAACCGTCTGGTGGAACATCTGCAGCATCTTATTGCAGATGTTGAAGGACGCCAACCTCCTAAGGAAGTATAGTCGGCTCTGACCTTTCTTACACAGAGCATCAGTATTGGCAGTCCAGTCCAATTTATCATCCAGCTGCACTCCCAGGTATTTATAGGTCTTCACCCTCTGCACACAGTCTCCTCTGATGATCACCGGGTCCATGAGGGGCCTTGGGCACTGCGTGCGTGACTTTGTGAACTTGAACTTTTGAGTTTCTTTGACACTCTATGTCACTCGATCAATTTCCTTTTGTTGTTTATGCCACTGTTTAAACCAACAAATAGTATGTTTTTCCTTGCCTCCACTTGGCATTTACTGAAATTCTTCTATTTTCCCCCGTGCTTTTGCCATTGCCCTTTCACAGAATGCTGAGCTTAAGGGCTATTTATATTGATTTGCATATTCAAAGAGGCGTAATTCTGGGAGAAGTTTGGGGAGTGGTGGCAGGCGCATGCATGTGTGTTACTTTTCACGGTGACCGGGATTTATGTAGCGGAAGAATGTGGAAGTTGATGAACGCACTGATTTATGCATCTGGGTTTTTTGTGCGTACGCACATTTCCGCTTTTGGCTGTACGCCATGTTATAGTATGAATTCTACGCACTGTGTTATGCATGAGGCCCCTGGTCTTAACAATTACCCTTTCCATATTCCTGTTTGCTGCCTCCCTAATGCCATCTCTGACTGTACCAAACTCAATCTCAGGTCTTTCTATCTTGTTGCTAAGGGCTGCAAATATATTAGCTACCTTTGTTTTGACCGTATCAGAAAGCCTCAAACAATTAAGTAGATGCTCCTAATATCACATTTTTCCAGCATTTGACTAAGAATAACCTGACCTTGACCATTTCTACAAGACTTTGAAAGTATTTTATAGCAATATTAGCTAATTTTCAACATGTATCATATTGATGTTATATCTATACATCCCACAGATGACTGCTGACTGGGTAAACCAGAGCATTAAACTGAATTCTCAGTCATGTTTCTGAAATCCTTCCAGGATCTGTGGCACATAGCATTATCTTAATGAAACTGACTATTTACAGAGGGGTACACCTGATCAGCATTGACTTTTCAGACATCTTGCGGCATTCAAGTTTGTCTAATGTGTTTCAAGAGCCCAGCATGTGCCATGCAAACACACCTGCTAACTTTATATTACCCATTCACTAGCAGGATGGGTTTTTGCCATGTTCAAGTCCTCTATTCTGCATGAATTTGTAGTAAATGAGATTTTTACACCAGGCTACATTTTTCCATTATATCTTTGCTCAGTAAGTGCTAATATTAAGAACTTCAGACATTCTGGACAGACAGCGTTCTTCTTCCTCTAGTGGTTAATGAAACAGGACCATTATTTTTTATTCACTGGTCACAGGACTATTCATTAACCAGTCATATGGAGAACTCGACGATTATTCCTTAAATACACCTTCTGATGTTGCATTTCCTCTATGTACCAATTTTTCTCCATATACATGCATGTTAGGTTAATAGACAATATGAAGTTAAATGAAGTGAAACACAATGAATCACTGTCCGGGGTTTCTTCCTGTTTTGTACCTGATTCTGCCAGGATGGCAATGACCCCCATCACTCTAAACTGGATTACACAGGCATGATAAATAATGGATTTTAAAGAATTTATATTGATTAAGTACCAGCAAGGTTTTCCTGTTTTTACATTTTATTTCATAGATGCTTCCAGAGAAGAACTTATGCCTAAGACATAAAAAGAAGTTTGAATAAAGAAAAAAAGTCAGATGTATAAATACTAGACCCCCACAGACATTAAAAGGACAGTAATTGGATTTTAACAAATATTATGCAAAACAACTGTAAGAGAAGTATGTCCTGATATGTGTAATAGACATTTCCTTATTCTGTCTTACATTTTTCAGGTATTAAAGACTGCAGTTGCATGCTGACTAGCACATGCAAGTCAGGGTTTCACTCATTAGTGACAATAGTGACACTATAAATCCATAAACCTATAATGAATGGTTTTGAACTCATTGTCTCTTGCTGGTATTGTATTTCATCTACTTGCCTTTGCTAGACATGAAAGTATATATTTTTGTATTGTTTAGTTGACAATATACACTATATGGACAAAACTATCTGGACCCCCTCCACATTATTGAGTTCAGGTATTTCAGCTGCCCCTTTTGTTAATGGTATGTACAATCAAACACATAGCCATGCAATCTCCATTGACAAACCCTATGGGATATACAGTGGGTACGGAAAGTATTCAGACCCCCTTCAATTTTTCACTCTTTGTTATATTGCAGCCATTTGCTAAAATCATTTAAATTAATTTTTTTCCTCATTAATGTACACACAGCACCCCATATTGACAGACAAAAAAAATAATTTTTGAAATTGTTGCAGATTTATTAAAAAAGAAAAACTGAAATATCACATGGTCCTAAGTATTCAGACCCTTTGCTCAGTATTTAGTAGAAGCACCCTTTTGAGCTAATACAGCCATGAGACTTCTTGGGAAAGATGCAACAAGTTTTTCACACCTGGATTTGGGGATCCTCTGCCATTCCTCCTTGCAGATCCTCTCCAGTTCTGTCAGGTTGGATGGTAAACGTTGGTGGACAGACATTTTTAGGTCTCTCCAGAGATGCTCAATTGGGTTTAAGTCAGGGCTCGGGCTGGGCCATTCAAGAACAGTCACAGAGTTGTTGTGAAGCCAATCCTTCATTATTTTAGCTGTGTGCTTAGGGTCATTGTCTTGTTGGAAGGTAAACCTTCGGCCCAGTCTGAGGTCCTTAGCACTCTGGAGAAGGTTTTTTTCCAGGATATCCCTGTACTTGGCCGCATTCATCTTTCCCTCGATTGCAACCAGTCGTCCTGTCCCTGCAGCTGAAAAACACCCCCACAGCATGATGCTGCCACCACCATGCTTCACTGTGGGGACTGTATTGGACAAGTGATGAGCAGTGCCTGGTTGTCTCCACACATACCACTCAGAATTAAGGCCAAAAAGTTCTATCTTGGTCTCATCAGACCAGAGAATCTTCAGGTGTCTTTTAGCTAAATCCATGCAAGCTGTCATGTGTCTTGCACTGAGGAGGGGCTTCCGACAGGCCACTCTGCCATAAAGCCTTGACTGGTGGAGGGCTGCAGTGATGGTTGACTTTCTACAACTTTCTCCAATCTCCTGACTGCATCTCTGGAGCTCAGCCAAAGTGATCTTTGGGTTCTTCTTTACCTCTCTCACCAAGGCTCTTCTCCCCCGGTAGCTCAGCTTGGCCGGACGGCCAGCTCTAGGAAGGGTTCTGGTCGTCCCAAACGTCTTCCATTTAAGGATTATGGAGGCCACTGTGCTCTTGGGAACCTTAAGTGCAGCAGAATTTTTTTTGTAACCTTGGCCAGATCTATGCCTTGCCACAATTCTGTCTCTGAGCTCTTCAGGCAGTTCCTTTGACCTCATAATTCTCATTTGCTCTGACATACATTGTGAGCTGTAAGGTCTTATATAGACTGGTATGTGGCTTTCCTAATCAAGTCCAATCAGTATAATCAAACACAGCTGGGCTCAAATAAAGGTGATCTCAAGGATCAACATGTAAACTCCACACAAATATAAATATATGAGTGTCACAGCAAAGGGTCTGAATACTTAGGACCATGTGATATTTCAGTTTTTCTTTTTTAATAAATCTGCAACAATTTCAAAAATTCTTTTTTTTTGTCTGTCAATATGGGGTGTTGTGTGTACATTGATGAGGAAAAAAATTAAATTAAATGATTTTAGCAAATGGCTGCAATATAACAAAGAGTACCCACTGTACAATACTCTCCAAGTAATGCTTCAGAGGGTGTAGCAACAACATTTTTCCCAACTGTTCCAACATTGATTTTATGCAGAAAGAGGGTTAGTAAGTAATCAACCAAAGTTGGGACACTGGTAAGAATTGATTGCACCAGTGTTTCAAGACTTAATTAATGCGCATTTCTGCAGAAAGGCTGTAAGTTGTTAACCCATTTCTTGTTACTGTTACTTGAAAAGGGCCTTTTTGCATAACTCTGAAAATTGCATTATTTTTCAGCTTTTGGTAACCTAAATTCCTTTTAACCTCTGCCAATTTACTGCTTACTTTTTCTATCATTTCAGGTTTTTCACTGGGCCGGACATGATTAAATTTAAAAAAAAAAATGGAAAAATGGGGGTGGTCTAAAACCTTTAACTGGTAGTAGATACAGTCTATGCATGAAATATTCAACACATCAAAATGCTGCCAACCCTAAGATTCACAGTAGCAGCCTTCGTATTGCTTAAACTCTCTCAAGAATTTCTATACATTAAGATAGCTCTTGTTTTGTCTTGGAGGAGTAATGTATTACTCTATTTTCCCCTTTTTTATTATTAATTTGTAGCCTTTGTCAGAATGCTTCCAATCTCACAGACTTACCACTTTTTATAAGGAACTGTACCATATAACTTCTCCTCGCCTTCCTTTCTACATTTATAACCTCAGGCAATTACGTATAGTAAAAGACAAGCTGGAGTTAAGTTACAAATTAAATAAAGTTTTATTGAAAATATTCATAAATAATAACAATAACAATGTACAAGTACATTTGAATATTGGCAACCATACAACCTGATAAAATGGTGACATGTAATTTCAGGCAGCACACAGACTTGTTAGTTACTTAAAATGGCTCTAGTTAAGTCCTCATTTGTGGTCAGCTTTCTTCAGAACAGACCACATGCCTGCCTCAATATGGGCTCTTCATTGTGTTGTCATTTTCAGTTCATGGTGTGTGAAATGCTCTTTCATCAGATGTTTGTAAGAGAGAGAGAGAAGCTAGGGAGGGATAAAGCAAGCAAACTTATAGATTTTCAGTCCAACCCCTATAGCCAATAGGGCGTCATAGTACTTAAAGGCTTCTGATAAAAGCCAATTCCAAACAGCCTCACTTCAGACCAATGAGGCACAGAATACCTTCACACCTGACCCCAAAACCATATGTTAAGGTGAAGCTTGCCTGTTAGGCAGTCTGGCTTTCCTGTGGGGGTTGATTGAGGGAACCCTGCAGAGAAACATTTGTCAAACTGGTTTGAGGCACTCCCCCCAACCCTGTCGTAAAATTCACTATCCTGACTTAGTCCTTGGGGGTACACATGACTGCTTCTCACTAATGTAACACTAATATTACATCTCTTTGCCTAAGTTACAAATAAAGACATACAAAATATTTATCATCTTGAATGCAAAATTTCACACCACAATAGCTGTGTATACAAATTTCACAAATAAGTAGTTACCTGTCAATAAGGCAACAGATACTAATACAAAGATTTAGATTAAAGGGATATTAGTGTTTTGATGATATGCAGCAGACATCACATCATGAAATATTGGTCCATCAACAGGTTGCTTGTTGTGAGTTAGTCGGGCATAGTTCAAAAGGTGTGATAGAGCTATCAAAATTATTGTGAACAAAGAAAACCCTTTTCGATATAATAGGGCTTCTGCACTGCATGCTTGGCCCCTAAATATCCATTAGACTTTTCTTTTAACATATATATCCAGAAAAAAATAAAACTCTAAAAAAACAAGTTTACATGACAGGGACAAATTACTGTGACCATTATTTCACATTAGTTCATGATTTTACAGAACAAATGCACACTTGGCCACATTCTTTCTTCTGTGAAAATGGGAAGCTGGTTTTAACAGCTTGTTGTTGCAAGTGTGAGCAGCAGTTGCCCAGCAACCGAAGTCAGCACTAACAAGGATGGCATGTGGAGTTTTGAGCTGGAAAAATAAATGCAACTTATACTCATTTTATGGATCGGTTGTAATATTATAGAAATCTAATATATGTCTAATGTGTATAGATGTTACTCTGGAAAGAACAGTTATAACAGCATGTGCCATTTTATATCATAAAAATGCAATATTACTCCAATCCATAACAAAAATAGAGTTTCTAAAGTTGTCATAATGAATAGGCTTAAAAGAAACTTTATTATATTTGCATTAAAAAGGAAAAAAATGTAATTATGACAAAACCTGCATTACATAGTAAAAAGAAATAAATTAAAAAAAGTAGTGAATGTCCTGCCTGATTTTATTTTAAAAATGAATAATGTTAATTATATGATACTAAGATAATCATACATGTACACATAAGGCATATGTATGTATTAAACTAAATATTTGCAACATAAAAACACAAAAATATTTGGGGCACCAGCCAGAGTAACGGCCGGAGGAAATATGACAAAAAAGGCAACATCTTCTCTCTTTCTGGTTTTTGGGGTCCTTCCCAGCTACCTCTGGGTCCTGTGACAGAGTTGTGATACTTCTGGTGAGCCTACATAGTAGTGGGGCGAATCCTGTTTTTCCACCAGATTCAACAGAATGCTGGAAACATTTCTTAGGATTCTGGTCGTAGTTGACTGGATTGCCTCAATCAGTTCATGTGTAATTTTAGGTTCATTTATGTTGTAAGCCTCCCAATGTTGAAATATGGAGAGTGTACAGCCTTGTGATAAAGCAAGCTTTGTGACATAACACATTACTCTGATGAAATTATTCATTTGTAAAAGAGACTGTGGCCATTTAATTGATGTTAAGTTGTATTTAGCACTAGAGATGCCACATTGTGAAATTTTTAATTATTTCATTAGTGTGAATGTCACACTGTTGTCCTTCATGAAATTTCCCAAACAGCTACACTGCAAATGCCCATGTTGTTATAATTGTAAAATTCAGAATTGATCACATTTTTTTTTACATGAAAGAACCCCTATTTGTGCCACAGGAAACACCACTGAACGTTGGGACTAATGTATTAACCACTGTCTGTCTATTGGCTGGCTTGCACTTAACTGCAGCTGCATATCCTTTTTACCTTGATTATTCTCCCCTTCCTCTGTTATCAATATTACAGCACATTGCTTGTCTGAATGTTATATGCCTCTTCTGCTGGCCCTGAGAAAATAATCACTTAAAAAGTGTCACTCTTATTATCACTTACATTGTTTCACTATGCATGATGAAGAATACAATAAATAGAAAAATGTGAAGAAGCAACTGTTAAGGAAAAAAAAAAATCCCATCAACATGTCTTTCACACAATTTGGAAACAAAGGAGAGAGTCAGCACCAATATGATGTGGAGAGAGGAGAACATGCAAGATGGCCCATTGTGAAAGAAGCAAGCTGGAAAAGAAGAACACAGTGCTGGAAGGCACCTTACTCTCAATATATTCACAGACATGGTAGGCCTAACCATTAATGCAAAGTCAAGAATAAACGGATTTATCTGCTAGTGCAACATGAAGATGTTGAAACATATTTGGGAAAAAAAAATGATTTCAGTACAGCTATATCGAAGTGCAGATCTTGAAGAACATGTAAATACAATTGCCTGTATTGAATTACATACACACATAATTGTTTCATGGTAGATTCATATTCATTTCATATTTTTTAACAGTATTTTAGCAAAAAATTACGTGTGTTCTGCATATTGTGAGCATGCAACTGGATGGCTTGACATGTGGATTATCCAATATGAGTCACATGAGATTTCTTCATAGTTGTTTTTAAAATTGTTAGCTGCTGTATATATTGTTGGTCACCATTTGGTCCTCTTCTTACAGAGACTTTGCCATGCTATGCTTTTCTCCATGAAAATATAAGATAAAAAATTATTCTTAATCATCGCTACAAACTACATGGGGTAAATAACATATTAAAAAATATAATTTTTTTGGGTGGAATATTCCTTTAACAAAAACCAAAGAAATAAACACAAGGCAGAGAATAAAATCTGGCTGTAATATAGCAGCAAGTGAGCCACCTTCCAGTGCTGTGCTCTTAACATGTGGCTTGCTCCATCCACAATGTGCCATCTTGCATGTTCTTCTTTCTCTATAGCAAATTGAGGCTGTGTACTTATATTGACATTTTTTCCATTATATTAGGTACTTTTGTTATAAGTAATGTCATAAAATAACTGTTAATGAACTGATAAAATGCTGTTATTCATCCATTAGTACAAGTCAAGCAAATCCAACAAGTCTGCCATCAAATTTTGGATAACCATTGATGTATGTAACAAATATATGCTAAATGCTATTCCACATTTGAAGAAAGACTGCACTTGATCACCAGAAAAAGAAAATCTGTGACTGTGGTAATGTGACCTGTTGAGCCTTGCACAGGCAATGGGAGAAATTTCACTGCTGACAATATTTTCATATCCCATTCCCCTGGCAAATAAGCTATTTACCTAAAAGAAAAACCTATTCAGGACAGTGAACAAAACGAGACAGGAAACACCTCCCCACCATGAAATGTGACACAAGAGATGGTCACGTCAGTATCAAATGAGAAAGTGTAGATGTGGTGCCAGGTATAATCTTTATAAAACATATTTAGAAAAATACTTCTTTCTACTTCATTTATTTTTTATGTTTCCAGATGATGGAAAAGAGCTGTATTGCACAATGAAATACTAAAGCAGTTTTATGTTAGGCAGCAGCAGGATTTTGAAAAGCTCCTCTTGTCACTGCATCCATTCTTCTTTCTCCCAGCAGAATGACATACTGTAATACCAGGTGGTAAGATGTGCACGCAAAAAAAGAAAACTATGCAAAATCACCATTTTGCATGCATGAGAAGTTAATGAAAGACATTAAGAAGCTATGTTGATTGCTGATACGGACTGTTTTGTAATAAGCCTACTGCAGCTTGCCGTTTTCAAATATTTATATATCCACAGAAATATATGGTTATAGAAGTCAATTATAAAACTATTGCTAAAACATTTTTTTTTTATTTACTTTATTTCCTATTTTATGTTACGAGCAGTTGAAGTGTGTTGTTTTGCTTTTCACTAATGAATACTGAAACAGTTTTCTACCAAGCAATGTTTTTTTGTTTTTAATTGAAAATGTATGTGAACATTTAAAGTGTATATATATGCAAGTACATTTTTTTATTTTTACCTTCTCTCAAGCAGTTCTAGGCTATCTAAGGTTTTGCTGGGCAGAGAGCATTGTAGGCTCTCTATGGTTTTGCAGGGTAGGGCATACAGAACAGCTGAGCCATTACTGAGAACAAAACAGTTCATATACTCCTTGGCATAGCCTTGGCAGTTATAGTGCTTAAAAATGCATGGCAGTTCTAGAGTTAAGAGGTCTAATGTGTGCTAAGAAAACATTTCTCATATGACTACATTACCAACCTCTACTCTGTAACAAGGAAGGATGGATCAATGAATTTATGTTGTTTATACCAGATTATGAACCTATCATTTGCATGTCACTGCAGAAATCAAGTTTTTCAGACCAGCTGTAATTTTGTTCAACCTTCAGTCATCCTGTTTTGGTGATCAAACTCCCACTGTTGCCTCATCTTCCTGTTCTAAGTCTTCTGCTACTGTAGCCCATTGGCTTCAATGCCCATTCTGCATTTAGAGATATCCTCCTACTTCTATCCTGCACTGGTTTAATGTGCTGTAATTTGGAAGTGTGTAGCCTTTCTATTTAATTGAATGACACTTCTCATTATTGTTTGACTTATGTCATTAATGAACTATTTGCACCCACACATTTTCTTATTGAATTTTGTTAACAGCATGCTTCCCTATAAGCAATCGAAGCTGCTATGTACAAACAATTTCGGAAAGGTTGTAGTTTCTAAGATGTTAGAACCACCATAGCTGGGGCCAACAATCACATCATGGTCAAGGCTGCTTAGATCACATGTTTCACCCATTATAATGATTGGTTGATCAGCAGCTGACCTCATAGCACTGTCTGCATGCTATATAAAATGAATTACATCCACCAGATTTTTTGTTTTGGCTATTTTTCATACCAACCTGGCGTACCTAAGAAAGGCCACTAAATATTTACAAGATATGTAGACAAGAATGTAACCGTCACTACAGGAAACATTTGCAACAAAACAATAGAATTGACGATGTCTCCTGCCACAAGTTTTACATTCATTCCAAAAGTTCATCCATAAATGTCATCTGTAAAAGCATATTAGATTTTCAATGAAAAATATATGAAATTAAAAGAGGATTTATATATATATATATGTGTGTGTGTGTGTGTGTGTACTTCTTCTACTTTGATACATTGCATATTTTCTTGCAAAAGCACTTTTGAAATATGATCTGATTATTTTTAAAACTATGGCTGTAAGTGAACTAGTAAAGGAAATAATGCCTCACTTATTAAACATTTTATGATAAAAAAGCCTTTGGTTCATTGAATCACAAATGAGTCTTAATGGAAGAAATAAATTACATTTACAATATTAAAGCCAAAAAATGAGAAATTAGTTTTACTGCAAACTCTTTGATGTGATACATACATTCACTTGTCTCTGATTTAGCACTGTCTGACAACCCAAATCGGCCTGTGTCTTGAGATTTAAGGGTATTATTTGGGAAAACCTTTTTTTCTGTAGTCTCTGTCCAATGGAGCACTCCAAGGTTTCATGCTTGCATAACTTTTTCTAAACACTTAACACGCCAACTGTATGTGTTTCATCCTGTGCTGATTATGCACAGTCCACAGTGCTTAAAACACATAAGCAATGGATAAGCGTGACATATATCTCAGTGACTTCAGTGCTTTCATGACTGTGCCACGCACACATGTTGCAAAATATAAAACGTGACAGATTATGTGACACTCTTGGTAACCTTTCTTTCTCTTCCAGCCCTAGAATGAAGGAGGGTACCTCCCTAGATAAGTGACATGGTTTCCGGACCTATCTGGGAGTCCCAATCCTTCCAGTTGCAATATCATACAAATAAACAAAAGATCTAGAAGTTGCCGTTAATTTATGGACTGTCTCCTGATGAAGCCACGTCAGCTTGCAGGAGCAACAGACCCTTAAAAGAAAGGAAAAAACAGTTCTGTTTTCTTTGATTTCTTTTTAAATTGCATAGCTGCTATTAAACACTGAATTGTGGGAGGATGTTGAAAATTCTTTTATTCCCACACACAGATTCTTTGTTACACAGAGCCACACATATGTCCGCCCCACCTGTTGTCTTCCTATCTTTGCACTCACCTACTTCGGAAGGAGAGACAATCCGCCAGTCACAATGCACTTGCCACTGACATAACAGATTACAACTACACCCAAACTGGCTGCTACTGTGCTTCACTTCTCCTATCAGAGGATGTCTCCTCTTTGTTCATTTACACCTTAGTGGCAACAGAGAGCAAATACCAAATGCAAGCAAGGGGAGCAGGTCATAAACTTTTATTCAGTCATTATAGTCTTTAACATTGTGAAAAATTCTTGATGAGCCAAAAGTAGAAGAAAATGCAAAATCACCAGTAATATAATCTGGTTATTTCAGGAGCTGTGATAGAAGATGCTGGATAACAAACCCAATCTGTGTAGTGTTCAGTCTCTTAAGTTTACATCGCTGCATGACTGCATTCTTCCTCCTTCTCTTCCCTCCTGGTTCTTGTCTCTATCTTTTTAGTTATGCTTACACTTTAAGCTGCTGACTTTTTAAAGCTTGTCAGGGCCAAGGAGAACACGCCTAGCCCTTCATTGTCCATTGTCATTTTGACAAAGTGTGAGGCCCTGTGCCAGCGGCCCAAGGCATTGCCTATTTGGCGGGGCATCAAGCATTGAGAATGGACCAGTAACAAGTTAGGAGAAAAAAAAGGTTAAAAGCACAAAAATGAGCAATGTTTTATAATAAAAAGTACTAAAGTGTCCACAGTGCATCAAAAAAATCAGCGTCATAGATAATAAATAAAAAGTAAATTTATTCCATTAAAAGCATGCAAGATCCTAATAAAACAGTCAACTTCAGTCAAAGATAAAAAAAAGCAGGACATTGTCTCACACATGCGCAAGGGAGGCAGCTAAAGGGTTCACAAGAAGGTAATTACTGATCAGACATGGGGGTAGCAGAGTGCATTAATCCTTTCTCTTGTCTCCCCGCAGACCAAATGTGGGAAATTCTGCCTGGCTTCCATGAAGCTGTCACTTCCGGTTCCGCCCCAGATGACGGCATTTCCAGTTCCTCCTCCCGAGAAGTCACAGCCCGATGACCTCATTTCCAGTCCAAGATTCTTCCTCTTCCTGCCATCGAACTATATATCCGCCATGTTCACTGACCTGTGCAGTTCTGTTTTGGATTCTTTACTGTAAAGACCGTTTTTCTCAACCTTTTTTCTCATTTTCTACCAATTCTTAAGTATACAGGAGGCTGCCCCAAATCTCTTTGTGTGTCAATGCTTGATTATTTACCACAACATTAAGAATAATTCAAAAGAAACACCTAGCCCCCTTGGAAGCATAGATTCTGACCAGAAGTATCACACAAAGTTCAGCCCCTTCCAGGAGGTCATGTCAGACCCCAGTAGTTTGCCCTCAACCACTGAGCCCCAAGTCCCGCATTCAGCTGCAGCTTCACATGGCCTCCCACACACCTCCATCTTTACATTGCTTCCCTCTGGACTATTCCTTACACTCACCGGCCACCTTCTGCCTTCATTGTTATTGGGTATGTTATCAGCAGATCTGGACCTCACCTTTAAGCTGGATCACACTTTGTTCTCTCTCTCACACTAAACAAAACTCAAATAGAGCTCTCGCCCTCCTACTCCAGTCTCGTCTCGTCTCTCTCACGTTGCCAGTTTTCTATTAATGCTTGAGCTTACCTCACACTTCTAAAAGTTATCTCTTTTTCCCCTTACTTGCTCCTGTCCTTTTCAACAGCGCACCACCATCCTCAGCTGACAATGTGCACTCACAACACCACTAAATGGGAATCACCTTGTTAAGACGTGCACATGGCAGTTATAATAAATTAAATCATCAAACTTTCCCACTATGACATGCTGCCCCCTGCCACACCATGTCAGTACATATTCACAATAGGTGCTTACTAATGGTTCAAAGAGCCATTTACAGATGTAAAAAGTCCAGAAAAATGATTTTTCTAACATTTAAAGTTCTGACCATTCATCATGCTAGAATGGCCTTTTTAAAATGGTGTATCATTTTCACTAGTTTTAGCTTTCTGTCTGTTCATTTTCTTTCTGTGGTTAGACAAGCTACTGCTACAGAGGATTAAAGTTCATATGCAAAGCAAAAAAGAAAAGACAGTTTAAACATTTAGCTATAATCAGATGTAATCATTCTTAACATTATCGTGCATGTAGGCCTGAGGACAATCTTCTAGGCTCTGAAAAGATAAGCAGTTCCAGCCCAGGATGAAAATGGGTGCTGATGCCAACACTATCCTCTCTTTTCCCTGCAGCACCAAAAAGCCATTCCAGAATGATGCCTAGCCCCTCTCACAGTGTATAGAGAAGGCTCCACCCCTTCCAGCAAGGATGTCATAAAACTGAACCACTCCCAAAAGGTCACATCTCAGACTGACCAGGCAGTTGAACAGGACAGAGCTCCAACTCGTGTTTATACTTGTATATGTCTGAATGAACCCACCTTGTTTTGTTTTATTTTGTTTGCAGGCCATAATTTTCATTGAAAGTAAAAGGTGTGAGCCGTTTAGCACCTCAGCCTTCTCTGTGTATTTTGGTCTGCTTCTCGATCACATTCCAACACTTTAAATCACAAGAATAAAATCACAATACCTTACAAGGTGATCTGTGAGACTCCAAACCCTTCATGTTTGTCTCATTTTACTTTGTTACAGATGTCACAATTGAATGCTGCCAGAATTATAAGAAGGGTCTCCATCTTATCCTGTTAGCATTTATCCTGTAAGGATGAGGATCTCAGAGTCATACTTATTGCACCCTTAGCTTTGAATGTCACCATGTTGCTCTTTAATGACTGAAACTTCCCAGGTTAGACACCGTGTCAAGGTTGGATTGTTGGATTTGCAATATTGCCTATACATGAATTGTTGCTGACTCAGGTTGAGACCAGCCAACACGTGCCCCATCAGAACTTTAATACTAATTTACAAATCTATAAATTACAACAATGAACAATATATGCGATTACTGCTCACTCCATACAAGTCTGGTAAATATCTCTGGTGTAGTGGAACCACTCATCTTAATGTCTCAAGAAACAGGAATAGTTGACCTTGGTGGATACAATTTTGTGAATCTTAATGTTGAAACCTGCCTAAGAGATGTACTTGATCATGAGCAAAAATCTGTCTGGAGGACTGTTTGGGAACAAGTGTTACAGGGCAAGTTTACAAAATTGATCCTGACGAGTGAGGAGTTCAGAACAAAAAGTAAAAACAAAATCCAGTTACAACTACAAAATCTAATAGGTAATATCAGTTAGATAGAAACTTTTTGCAATTAGGAATGCATCCATATGTTATCAGTGTTCATTGTTCCTTTACAAGTGTTTAAAGGTTTGATTCTGCAATGAACAGTCTTCAGATTGAAAGTCACATAGATTTTAATAAATGATTTGTGCAGTTATCATGTAAGTAGAGGTGCCTGAAGGTTGTTATTAGTGCTAATTAATTCTGGGCTCCTTTCATTTTTAGATTTGTGCTAAAAGAAGATAAATTAAATCTTAAAACTAAAACAAGAATTACGATTAGTTCACCTCTCAAAAGGTAATTGTCCAAGTGATTTGGGAGATCATACAAAATCAAACAGAACTGTCTTTAACACTGTACATGAATACAAATGATCTGAAAAGAGGCAGTTGTGGTAGTAGATAAAAGCAGGAACATATATCTGGAAATGAACAGGGATTCTTGAGTCAGAGCTCTCGCCAACAGACATATCGCCCAAGTCTATTTCGAAAAACAAGGAAGATTTTCAAAATCCTCAAATGCCTTGCCCCTTTCAAGAGCATTATCTGTCTTATCTCCTCTGGCTGCTTCATTTGCATAATCCCTGTGCCATTCAAACTCAATTTGCATTTGCATATTCATTTCATGACTAAATACCTCTGTATGAGATCTTAAATCCACATGCATCTTAAATCAGACACTGAACAATTCCAACCCACTGCAAGACCATTAACTTACAGTCTGTGCTTTTATAGCTATGGACTGCTGACAATTTATAGCAAACATCTGGTTCTGCCAGCCCACATCATAACAGATGGCCATTGTTGTACTTTTTACTTATGTATGGTTCAGTTTTCTGTCAAAAGCCGTAAGATGGGCCAATGATCATGTGTTTTATGCCTCAGCTACACTGAAGTCAGTTTTTCTTCATTCTATCTTTCTTTGACATATATAAAATAGAATTTTCATCAACACAGCACCTGAGCTTCTGTGACTGATGATGTCACTTTTCAATGTATATGTAGTCTATAAAAATTCAGATCACAGACAATAAAAAATTCAGTTTTTATAGGCAGACAGAGAAGATGAAGAAATACATAAAACATTAATCTGAAGTTAGCTGAATATTGCTTCCATTTTATTCCAGAAAGCATTAGTCAGCACCAGAATAAAACATCATACAAAATGACAACAACCAGATGACAAGGACAAATTATGAAGTCAGTGCATTCACTACCAATTGACTCTCTAATTGGAGAAACTAATGTTGTTGCAAGGAAGGCAACACAAAATTATGTGATGGGATACCATTTGGGCAAAAGTTTGCCAGGTATGAAAACATGAGGTAAGGCCATGTATCCAGCAGGGGGCGCTAGCTCCCTTGTTGGAATGAGTTCTTTTGTAATTGCAGCGTGTTACATAACCTAAAACTATATAGATATAACATAAAAAGACAGCGGTAAGAAATCACATAGGAGAAATAACTTAGCTTTCTTTAATGATGGCTTACGCTGCATAACAGATGAAGGAAGCAAGAATGGCAAGAGCTCAGTTCGGGAGTGGGGGCCTGATGTGTAGACTCTGCCATTTTCGCCGCTGTGTTGGAAGGATTTTCAGGATCAGATGACGTTATCTCCCATCTGTCCATCGGCTTCAAAGGTGTGCCGGGCAATGTGCTTTATACTCTTTCTTCGTGTACAGGCCCCCACTTAGGTGAATCATGCCATTCCAAAGAATGCTTTTCACACACAAAAATAGTATACAATGGTCATCAGTCTGACTGGCCATTTCACAGTTGTCCCTAACTGTCTTGTCTGCTTGCCTAGCAGTTCTAAATGATGAGCCACTGTGCTAAATCTGGCTCTGTGTGAGTAGAAAGAAAAGTAGATTTATAAAATATATTTGCACAGAGCACAGTGGCATATTAAATGTATACACTGTGGTCGAAAGAATGTCACAAATACCAAAATAAAGGTTTAGGGACTGTCCCCATATATTGTCGTACAGACAATAATGAAAAAAATGCGATGATTCAAAGTCTTGAAAGCACAATGAACAACTTCACTGAAACAAAATGGTGGTTATATAGAACAGAAAACAGGTGACAGGAAATGGTTGGTAAAATGGTGACGTGGCAACAGGAACTGGAAACGACGTCATTTTGAGGAGCCGGAAGTGAGGTGGTTTGTAGGTGCCGGAAGTGACATCGTCAATGTCGGCCGGAAGTGACGTCATCATGACCATTTTGAAACCCGGAAGTTGCGGGGTTATTTCTCTTCTTGTTTTCTGTTGGCAAAAGAGAGTATAGGTAAGTACCACGTGACAACCCCTTATCTTGCGATGTTTTACTCACCTTTAGGCTCTTTGACTGCCTCCTAATCGTACATGTGTGACAACACTTATTACAGGCCATAAAATGCTTCACTGAGAAAATCTATGGTTCCTGCATGTTGCAAAAGACAACTTTGCCTGTACAAAAGAATAGAAAATTAGACAATTTTAATGATTAATGAACAGTGACTGATGCTCAGATTGAGATCATTTCATCCCATTGCGTGGGGTATAAGATGGTGCTGGGTCACATTAAACACGATATTATGAATAGTCTGGATAATCTCCAGTTTGCATCCAATCAGAATGTGTTCATAGAAGATGCCACTCTTTATGTAATATGGCTCAACACTGCTATTTCATTAAAATTAATCACATAGCTTCTGCAGATTGTGCCACCCTGTGCAGCTGGTGGGCTCTAGCCTATGCAAACTGGCAGAAGCACTTCCTCAGTATTGATCCTCAACAGGGCTTCACAGGATAATGTACTAAACTCCTGCTCTATTCCTTATTCACCTTTGAGTGAGTGTCGAGAAACAACACCAATCCCATCATTACATTTTCAGATGACACAACTGCAATAGTCCTGATAAACAAGGAAGATATTTGCCTTCTAACACATAGCTGGTCACCGATGTTGGGGAGCAGAGGACGGAGCACATTCCCATCTATTTCAGATGGAATGCTG
The DNA here is from genome assembly GCA_026402145.1 of Polypterus bichir lapradei. Lineage (NCBI taxonomy): Eukaryota > Metazoa > Chordata > Cladistia > Polypteriformes > Polypteridae > Polypterus > Polypterus bichir. The sequence goes on along the minus strand of JANRMT010062857.1, from coordinate 10,364,960 downwards.
TGGAGAGGACCAGATTTTTAAATTTGTTGAAGCCATCATCAGTGATGACCTGAAGTGGACATAACCAGCTTTTATTAGTCCACAGTGTAGTCTGTCCTCATAAGCAGCATAATGCCATTGTTGTGATTTTATTCTAAATTTAAAAAATGTATTTCGGGTGTAATGCATTTTTCGTTAGCTCGATAATAATACTGATGTATATATTCCATCACCAAGATTTTGAATATATGATTATTTTGCCACTGTAAGTTATCCATTGTCGCAGTAGGGGGCAGTAGCGCTCCCTTGAACCCTCAGGTACCACGCCAAACACCTGGTAAAAGTGCCACAATAATTCTTTTTATTATAATAATTACGTGCACTAAGCACCCTCCACTCCACACTACTCATAAATAACCAATAATACACAATCAATAATCCAATCCTCCACTCCCAGACGCGTTGCCTTCCTACCACCCAGCTCAGCTCGTTGTCTGGGAGTTCCCAGAGTCCTTTTATTCCTCCTGACCCGGAAGTGTTTCTGCCCAACAGTTCCACAAGTCCTTATTCCTTCCGGGTCAGAGTAAACAGTACTTTTCTTCACCCCGGAAGCCCGTCGCTCTTCCTGTGACGAACTTCCGGGTCATGGTGCACAAATGAGTCCACTGGCTTCCCGACAGCGACTCCCAGTGGCCCCCAAGGTATCCAGCAGGGCTGTGTATAAAAACTCCATAGTCCATGAGGCCCTGCTGGAATTCGGGGCCCATATATGCTCTCGGGAGAGCTCCTCCTGGCGGCCTGGGGGTGAGGGCCGGAGTAAAATGCCGGCAATCCACCACACCATCCATCCATTTTCCAACCCGCTGAATCCGAACACAGGGTCACGGGGGTCTGCTGGAGCCAATCCCAGCCAACACAGGGCAGGAACCAATCCCGGGCAGGGTGCCAACCCACCGCAGGACACACACAAACACACCAAGCACACACTAGGGCCAATTTAGAATCGCCAATCCACCTAACCTGCATGTCTTTGGACTGTGGAAGGAAACCGGAGCGCCCGGAGGAAACCCACACAGACACGGGGAGAACATGCAAACTCCACACAGGGAGGACCCGGAAAGCGAACCTGGGTCTCCTAACTGCGAGGCAGCAGCGCTACCACTGCGCCACCATGCCACCCACTGTAAGTTATTTTCTTGTATTTATCAATTGTATATTTCTCTTTTTGTTAACATGTTCACTCCCACAGTGACAATGGGTAAATTTTTTCCAAATACTAATGTAAAACTAGGTGTCATTTTAAAATACTAATTAAATGCATTTAGTTATTTAGCAAAAAACTCAATACAAAGGTATTTCCCTAAAAAAAAAAATATTTGACTTACTTTGTAGTTTGCCTATGGAAAAGAAAATTCTTTTTGCTTGCCTGCTCACAATAGCTCAGCTTTTGTGTACACTAGCTGTACGGTAATTTGACTGAGTAAAACAAGTTATATATTGCAGTTCTTTGCAATCGAATATTGTAGTTTCAATTTAAACTTCATCATGGTGAGATGCTAATCAGTGATAGGGTTGCGGTTCTACAGATATAAATTATTTTCTTTGAAAATTAAATTTCATCTATACTAATAAAAGGCAAAGCCCTCACTGACTCACTCACTCACTCACTGACTCACTCATCACTAATTCTCCAATTTCCCGTGTAGGTAGAAGTCTGACATTTGGCAGGCTTATTCCTTACAGCTTACTTACAAAAGTTAAGCAGGTTTCATTTCGAAATTCTACACGTAACGGTCATAACGGTCGACAACGTCTGCCATGTTGAACTTTCTTATTTATGGCCCCATCTTCACGAAATTTGGTAGGCGGCTTCCCTGCGCTAACTGAAACCGATGCACGTACTTATTTCGGTGGTATGATGCCACTGTCGGCCGCCATAGTGAACTTTCCAACGTCACTAATTCTCCAACTTCCCGTGTAGGTAGAAGGCTGAAATTTGGCAGGCTCATTCCTTACAGCTTACTTACAAAAGTTAAGCAGGTTTCATTTAGAAATTCTATGCGTAACGGTCATAACGGTCGACAACGTCCGCCATGTTGAACTTTCTTATTTATGGCCCCATCTTCACGAAATGTGGTAGGCGGCTTCACTGCGCCAACCGAAACCGATGTACGTACTTATTTCAGTAGTATGACCCCACTGTCGGCCACCATATTGAACTTTCCAACGTCACTAATTCTCCAACTTCCCGTGTAATTAGAAGACTGAAGTTTGGCAGGCTCATTCCTTACAGCTTACTTACAAAAGTTAAGCAGGTTTCATTTCGAAATTCTACGCGTAACGGTCATAACGGTCGACAACGTCCGCCATGTTGAACTTTCTTATTTATGGCCCCATCTTCACAAAATTTGGTAGGCGGCTTCCCTGCGCTAACCGAAACCAATGTACGTTCTTATTTCGGTGATATGACGCCACTGTCAGCCGCCATATTGAACTTTCCAATGGTCTTTGTTACTTATGGGCCCATCTTCAAGAAATTTGGCACGCGGGTTCCCAACGCTAACTGAATCCTACTTACGTACATATATACGTCCATAGCCTGCAGCTCGGTCACTGTGTGAGGCGGCGTCGGGTCCCCCCTCCCAACGCCTCCCACGTTGTTGGCTGCCTGCCTATATAAGGTCGTACGTCGTTTCGGTCTCTACATTCCCTTCCTTGCTTCGTCACGGGATTCACATCTCCCTGCTGATAACTGCAGCCTTTTTATTTAATCCACGGCTTCTCCGCTGTTTTATTGTTCGTTTATTACGATTATAGTTATTGTGTAGGTATTTTAGACTTACTTTACATTGTTCAGGTACCCATTTCCTTTATCGTTCCAACTGTACCCCCATTAACATGTCTATTGAGGTGATCACCATCGATCAAAGAACTGTCACTTACCGAGTGGTTTCTATGCCCGGCGCCTGCCTTTTCCATTCTCTTTGTTACATATTGCACGGCCATATCAGGCTCACTCTTGATATCCGGAGAAACATTGTGTCTTATGTATTGAATGACTGGGACAGGTTCAAGGTGTGGACTGATGACGGTACAGGAGATAATTATACTACACAGGAGCACTATAAGAGTGAAATGCTTAAGCCCTTCACCTATGGTTCTGCATGTGAGTTGATGGCTGCCGCTGAATTGTTCGGTTGTCGATTTCAAGTGTACCGAAATGGCCAAATATTTTACACCTTTCGACAACTGCCAATGTCTGTTAAACATCTTAGATTCACAGGTGATGATTTCAGTAGTGGACACTTTGATGTTTATGAATGTTTAAACTCTCAAAAGCTGGATGTGAAGTTATCGATGAAACTGGTTGTATGCTTACAACGCTTGACAGATGCCGAATGTCACTTCAACACAAGTCCTGCAAATACTGTCGTAATTGAAACAAACCATGAAACTCAAACCGATTATGACAGCAGCAATTCAAGCTGTGAGATTTGAAACAAGATTACTTTTCACATGGCCATCTGCCCGTTGCATGCTCAAGAGTAAGCTCAGCGCACAGCTTGGTCATATTACAACCGGAGGGCCGAATTGACAATATGGTATACAAACAGATCCTTAACAAATAATTATTGATATATTTTCCCTCAGTTTAAAAAGGTTTAATTTTCTTCTTAAAAATTTTAAGGCAGTACTTCGCCGATGCAAAGCGCGGGTATTTTGCTAGGACAATATATGGCTAAAAAGTAAAAAAATAATCCATCCATTATCCAACCTTCTATATCCTAACTGCAGGGTTACAGGGGTCTGCTGGAGGCAATCCCAGCCAGCACAGGGCACAAAGCAGGAAACAAACCTCGGGCACGGCGCCAGCCCACCGCAGGGCACACACACACACCAAACACACACCAGGGACAATTTAGGATCGCCAATTCACCTAACCTGCATGTCTTTGGACTGTGGAAGGAAACTGGAGCACCCGGAGGAAACCCACTCAGACATGGGGAGAACATGCAAACTCCATGCAGGGAGGACTCGGAAAGCGAACCCAGGTCTCCTTACTGCGAGGCAGCAGTGCCCATAAAAAAATAACTGAAAATGGAATATTCTATTCTGTGACGCCTCAATGATTTCTCATTGTTAGTTCAGATGCCTACTATCCTTTGTTTAAATTTGTTACCCACAAATATGCTTGTATTTGGCACTACAGCCCTGATCACAAGATAACTTGTAGTTGGTATCAATCTGTCTATCAATCTGATCACCTACTATGACTTAACTCAAATTTAGCAGTTAATTTTCCCTCAGAGCTGTTTTGTTTTATGGAAGTTGCAATTTTGTATGCCTGTCATTATAATAATAATAACAATTGTACACAGTTATATAGTGCATTTCTCACTACTCAAAGCACTTTTTCATAGTGAGTGGGACGCCACTTCAATCACCATTAATGTGTAGTATCCACCTGGATGATGCGACAGTAGCCATTTTTGCACCAGTACGCTCACCACATATTAGTTATTAGGTGGTGAGAGAGATAGCCAATTAGCAACAGGGGATGATTAGGGGGCCAGAATGACTAGACTTTGGTGAGCAATTTAGCCTGGACATTGGGAACACCCTACTCTTTATGAAAGATGCCCAGGGAACTTTTGTGACCACGGAGAGTTAGAACCTTGGTTTTATGTCTCATTCTGGGGGATGTTGCCATTTTTATAGCAAAGTGTCCCCATCAGTGCACTTGGGCATTGGGATCCACATTCAGACCACAGGGTAAACAACCCTTGCTGAGCTCACCAACATCTCTTCCAGCGGCAACCCAATCTTTTTAGGACTTGTTCCTCCAAAAGTCAAGTCAACAGTATGTCATACATTTTGCATTGTGGGTGTGAATGTGGATATTATTTGTCAAACTGCTGTGCATGGGTTAATGATTCTATTGCACCACTTTGTGTACATACTGTCGACATTATTATCATACTTCTAGGACCAGGGCTGGTGTCCAGAGCATGCGCACCTCCTTTAAATTTCATAATTGGCGGCCACCTATGTCACCTAATGGATTGACCAGCTCTGTTGAAGCAAATTTTCGACATTAGGATACATAAAAACATGCCATCATGCACATTACTGTGTTTCCTCTGCAGGAATATCCCAGTAAATAGGATTCCTTACTGTCCCACTCTCACCATTAACTAAAAAACTACCCTTTCCTGGTCCTTGATGCCTCCCGAAGACACATATGCATTCTCTAAGCTCTATAGAGCATCAAGTTTCATGTCTCTGATGGATCTTTACAATTATTATCAAGCAAAGCAGGAATTGTACTACTTAAACACGTTGGGCATTTACAACAAAATGTCCACATGTGACTGGAAGTTAGTTTGATGATGTTTTCTTTCCCTAGAGGTCTTTATTTAAATGCTAAATGACAAGTAGATTCATGTGAAATGAACAAACGTAAATGCTTCCAACAGGACTAAATACCTTTCTGTCCTGACAGTGAGTGGGCAGGTAAACATTTGAGCAGAACTGGGAGATAAGCATAAAGGCAGAAAAAGAGGTTCAAAACCAGGAGTTCAAAAATAATAACTAAAGCCAAAACATGAGACAAAATTTGTGGTCAAAAACTACAAAAAAAGAGGTAAATAATGAACAAAACTCATAATAAGACTTTTAGCAAAGATTTTTTAAAGTGTTTTGCTATAAGGATAAGAAAGAGATCACCCCTGGTCAACCTTTTATCCTGTTGTGCTGATTACAAACTGATCACACCCTCTGAGGCCATAAAACTAGAAACGTAGGATGCAGACATGATTATGGGGACTCAAAATGGCAGAAATAAAGGTCCTAAAATGGCATCAAAAATGTTATTAAAAAAAGAGCACCTAAACTATTAGGAGTTTTGAGCAAATAATATCAGAAATAGAATCCTTGCCCTCAAACAACTCCAATTCAAGTACAAGATAGTACCATATACTATTCAAATGCGCTTACTGCAAAACTAAATCATGAAACTTTCTTGTGTCTGTTGTGCAAATTTTGCTTGAAGGAAATGCACTTTTTTTTTTTGCAAAGCAAAACACCATGTTTCACTCTAAATTCAACTTCACGTGAATCTTTGTGCCCATTGTTATTTGTATTATATCACTGTCATTAGCCTATGAGAAACACAGAAGTCAGTAACTTATTGTACTGTGTAAATATGACAATACACTTAAATTAAACAAGCCAGGAAAAGAAGTGAATCCTGGGAGACATCAGCCAACATTCCTCTAGAATACTAAAAGGCATTTAACCCAGTACTTGAAAGAGTTTCCTGGCTTTCTGAAGAGGGCCGAGAGATTGAGTAGAAGTGCAGAACAGCCCCTGAATGATATAGAACTGCAAATGTTACCCTTTTAAAATGTAGGGTTAGTAGCAGGTCACCTACTTTCATCTAGCTCTGCAGATAGAAGCTCATGGTCTCGAAGTAAAAGATGTGGGACCATATTGTCCTTCTAAGAGCACCGGGACAGAGGCTACCTAAAGATACCAGGCAGGACGCGCAGGTCAGATGATGTCAAGGAACTTTATACACTCACCCCTGATCCAGACTCTGGCTGTGGATGTCAAACTGCCTCACAACACTGAGCTTTTTGAGCTTGGGGCTGGAGCTGTGGCTGTTTTGGTCTGAAGAAGCAAAACCAGGGTGTAGGCAGAAGTAAGAAGGAGAAGGAGAGATAGGATGTGAGAAAGGGAGGTTTACATGGATAAAGGTATGAGTTGTCCCAACGGGCAGATAGAAATCAGCCCCTGTAAAGATGAGATTTGTCATTAGTGTTTTTTCTGAAAATGTTCCAGTAATAATCTGTAAAGGGCAACAGGATAAAACCCAATCTAATTAAAAGAGTAAGCAATATGGTAAATATTTATTTTAGTGCTAGTTCATCCCATGTGTATACAGAGCACAAGACATACATGTTCAGCCTGACTTGGCATAATATTATAAAATCTGCTTCTTCTAATAAAGGGCCATAGCTTAAACATGGAGAATTTAAAACAGTATGGAGGCAGAGCTTGGACAGAGACCCAGGGATACCTGGGTAAAAAATCCACACAGGCACTGGGAAAATATGTAAATTCTACATATGTAGCAACTGGATGTCTCAGGCCCAAGCCAATAAGGCAACCAGGCTTAAACTTGTGTCAGGGTGCCACACAATGTTATATGTGACCCAAAGGGCATGCAAAGTTGAACTCAACAACTCAAGTGACACTTCCTCTTCAAGGCACCATAAAAGGATACAAAATTTAAAATGAATGAATTTTAGGTCCTTAAACATTGCAAAGCCATGTACATTAGAGTGATTCTACGCTAGCCTTTTATGAGTGAGAGTGGACTACACCACATCCAGAGCTGAGTCCTGCTTCACGCCAGACGATTCCAGCATAGGCCCAAACTCTGGGTAAAGCAGGGGTAGATCAGCAGTTAAAATCAAGGCAGAAGCTAATGCATCTTTAAGAATTAAACCCTAATTTAATATGTGAGTGCTTATATGTAGCTATATTTAAAGATTTTAATGGTTTTAGGGAAAATAGTAAACTTCACAATCATTACATTTCTAAAAATATTCATAAATTGAGTTGTACACATGTTCAAACAGGTCATTGAGCACTACAGAATTACTAATTTTAATGTTACAGCTCAATGCTCTAACAAGAATTCTATGCACATTGACTTTTTAAAAATTAAACAATACAGAAGAAAATATAAAAAATGAGAATATGTAGTAATTACCTTTATACAGAAGGAAAAGCTGGGGTAGGGTGGTGGCACAGCCAATACCACTGCCATGTCAGACTACTTGGATCTTGATAAAAATGGAACACTACAAAATGGAGGAAGCCAAGCTCTGAATAGCATGGTGTAGTAATTTCAATGGGACAATGAAACAAGGGCAAAACTGTGAGAAAAACGATTTAAATGGTGTTAGTTGTTAGAGCTGGGACTTCAGTCCAGACACTGATAGCTTTTTCTGTTTAGCCCTTAGTTCCTCAACCGATTTGATCCTATTGACATGATCCAGACGTATGCTTCCCTTACTGGAGAACTGGAGGCTACCTATCAGTCCCAATGTACTGATAATTCATGTTAAACTATTTTGTCTTCCTGTGTGTTTAAACAGATCTTTGTCTTTATGTGTATTAATTCTTTTTTTAGCAATTTGTAAAGTTTATATTTGCATTTTACTTTAGTGATGAAATGTTTATTGAAAATCAATTACATTCAACCATACAATACAATTTTTTCCAACAAAACAGTACTTATAAAGTTATATAAAATGCAAAAAAAAATAAAACCCTTTTGATAATCTTTACCCAAATCCTTCAAGGTGCATCACATGGTATGAGGAACAAGATGCCTTGATCTGAGAGGAGGCAGCAGAGAACCAAGCCGGGTAACAGGATATTTGGTGCTCTGCTATATCTGCTACTTGAAGACATTTGACAATATTGTCAAATTAATTTATCAGTTAAAAATATTCAATACATTTAAATGTATTTTTATACATTTTTTGAAATGGGTATAGAGTCAAAATGCCTGCAGAATGATAATTTGCTAAATATTGAAACACACAAACACTTAACCTATATTAAACATAATTAAAAAAGTCAAAATTAATGTAAGCCATTCTAATTCATTGTGTTTAAAATAAATGTGATGATTTTACTTCATGAGGTAGAATTACATGATAAACAAGAATAGTGGCATCAGGTATTTGAAACATTGAAATATGTGCTTCAGCTTAAATGTTTAAAGCCTAAATATTTTTCATTGTAAAAGAAAGTTGTCATTTTTCACCCTCTGATAGAGATCCATAGTTGGCTAGACCTTGGGTGACCAACTGTCACAAATTTTGCAGGATATCCCAATATTCATTACTCTATAGCGGTGTCTTGAAACCTCAGAAGCAATGCCATTTGTTCTGATTTACCACACAACAGGACTGTCCCACTGAAAGAAGCTTGAGATGAAGGGTGAAGGGATGGGTAGGACAGAATGAGGAAGGGGCTGGCATGGGGAGGAGGCCTTGACATCACTCCTGTCCCACAACAACCACTCTCTTCCCTGGTGGAACAGTAGAGTTTGCCGAGAGTCTGCCAGTCAGATTAGAGGCGTGTATAGCAGGTTGTATTAGAAATGGAGGAATGCACGCTTATTCCTTAATTTAACACTAGTATACTAGTATACCTATACTATTACCTAAAAGCCTGCGAAAAATTAAATTCTCCCTGAACATCCTGTTGTTTCTAAACACACACAAGGAATATTGCAGCAATTGCCTGCCAATAACCACTTTTGTTTTGCAAATGTTTCAGTTAATTAGTGGCACTCAGTCTGCACTCAGCCACCCGTACACACTTCCGGACACTAACCCTCCCTATTTATCATTCCTCAGCAGAGGTGGGTAGATTAGCCAAAAATTGTACTCAAGTAAGAGCAGCGTTACTTCAAAATAATATTACTCAAGTAGAAGTAAAAAGTAGTCATACAAAAAATTACTCAAGTAAGAGTAAAAAATTATTTGGTGAAAAGACTACTCAAGTACTGAGTAACTGTTTGATCATAATAAATTATTTATTTTTTAGAAATGTTGTAATAAGACAGACAAAAATATAAAATAATGTGCAAATTCTGCTATTTCCAAATAATAAAATAAAAAATGAGTAAAAATAAATAACATCTTTACAAAATAAAGATGCACAAATAACACTAAGTTCCAGATCTCAGTTTTTCACAACAAAGCTTTTGAAGCCAATACCTACAGTAGGTAACATGTATATTTGAACGGTGCAAACTACTTACAGTGACGAGATATCCTGTACACTGACATTATAATACTGCATATTCACTTGCCCTCCAAATAGCACAGCTGATAGAAAATAACATTAGAACAAGGCAGCTTCTGCATGTACAAGAAGTCTCACTTTACCTTGACTGCCTGTGTCTGTGCATGTTTGTTTAAAACGTGCTTGTTCTTCACTCAGTGAAGTGATGGTTAAGCTTTAGCAGAAATTGGCTCTCATTTTTTATGTACAATTAGAACCTTGAATTGCGAGTAACTTGGTTTGTGAGTATTTTGCAAGACGAGCTAAAATTTTTAATAAATTTTGACTTGATAAACGAGCGAGGTCTTGCAGTACAAGTAGTCCATATGCGCTTTGTCTGCCGAGCATCACGTGATCACAGCTGAGCTGATGGTTCTTCTTGGTCTCTTCTCTTGCTGCGGGATTGTGGGCAATTGTTAGTCAGCGTGCCTCACTCATATACAGTAGTCAACAACCGTACAAGTGTATACTGTTTACTACAGCATTGTGACCACGTACGTGTGCTGTGATGTGTGAGTCCCCATCTTGCACCCCAAAACACGAAGCTGAGTCTCAGTACTTTAGCAACACCATCTTTATTCAGCTTGAAACAGGAACAGCGCGGTTATTTATTGTAGCGGGATCTGCCAACTTTCTTATACACAGACACAGCAGTCAGGCAGGGTCATGCCCAGGATAGTGGCCAAATAATACTGTGCCCTGCGCATTGTTACTTGTTACTTGTATCACCGATCAACGGCAGGTGCTTATAGCATGACTTTGATCTTTTCATATTAGCTTTTACGGCAAACTGCTACAGCGCTGGGTGCCTGTGGTTGCTTCGGGACACTCTTCCGTGTGTCATCACGTTGGGTGAAATCCCACAAGAATTTAGAAACTCACTCACACCAGCCATGATTCTTTTCAAAGGTAAAGTGCAGGTTCATTTGTTTTATGTATTTTTACTTTATATTTCATATTAATCATTTTTATATGAATAGTTTTGGGCTGGGGCGGCACAGTGGCGCAGTGGGTAGTGCTGCTGCCTCGCAGTTAGGAGACCCGGGTTCACTTTCTGGGTCCTCCCTGCGTGGAGTTTGCATGTTTTCCCCGTGTCTGCGTGGGTTTCCTCCAGGTACTCGGGTTTCCTCCCACAGTCCAAAGACATGCAGGTTAGGTGCATTGGCGATTCTAAATTGTCCCTGGTGTGTGCTTGGTGTGTGTGTGTGTGTGCCCTGTGGTGGGCTGGCACCCTGCCCGGGGTTTGTTTCCTGCCTTGCACCCTGTGTTGGATGGGAATGGCTCCAGCAGACCCCCGTGACCCTGTAGTTAGGATATAGCGGGTTGGATAATGGATGGATGGATGGATAGTTTTGGGTTGTGGAACGAATCATCTGAGTTTCCATTATTTCTTATGGGGAAATTCGCTTTGATATGCGAGTGCTTTGGATTGCGAGCACGTTTCCGGAACGAATTGTGCTTGCAAACCGAGGTTCCACTTGTATTCTTTCTTTTCCTGTCCGCTGTCTGTAAGGAGTTTGTGCCGCTGTGCCGCCACAGTTTGTGTGTGGTCATGTGACTGCATGGCTACGTCTGATTTGTGAAATGGAGCCATGTGATTATTTATTGTTGCTACGTCTGATTGGTGAAACTGAGTCTTGTGATTATTATTGCTACGTCTGATTGGTGAAACAGTCATGCTGTAGATCCACTGGCGGCTTCTCTCTGGCAAAATATAGCGTATCTAATGGAAAAAAAGTAAATATTCAAGTGTTGCCCAATGTAGTGGAGTAAGAGTAGCGTTTCTTCTTCACAAATGTACTCAAGTAAAAGTAAACAGTATGGTGCAGTAAAACTACTCTTAGAAGTACAATTTTTTTAAAAAGTTGCTCAAGTAAATGTAACGGAGTAAATGTAACTTGCTACTACCCACCTCTGTTCCTCAGCCAGAGTTTTTACTTTCAACTCAAGTCTGCATTGAAGATTTTTATCTAGCTATGTGTTGTAATGAATTATATAGGTAATGATATATCGTTCTTTGAAAAACATACATTTCATGTATGTTCCGTTCTATGTCAATGTGTGTAAATGTGGGATGACATAAGAAATGTGAAGCAAGAAATGTTTTTCACATAGCTGAAACAGAATTTTTTTATATGGAATAGCAATAATTTGCAAAGACTGAAGTCCAAATATCAAATAAATACTTTCACAAAAGGTATAACAAAACAAGTGTGCCTTTATTCAAGAATAAAACCGAATAAAAAGAAATTGTTCAAATGACATGTTGCTGTGATTGTATAAAAATTAAAGTCTAATTATGACTGAAGTTTTGTCTGTGTGCTGTTGTAATTACCTTGACATCACCTTGAGGATTAATACAGTGTACCAAATACCAAAAATAAACGTGATTGTCACAAAAGTAAAAACTCAGATTGAAGTGGTTATATAATAAATACATACATTTGATTTGTGTCTACAAGATCTAACATTTCTTATTTAATCATACATTTACACAGATCATTGTAGACATGGAACACACATGAAATGTATGTACAGTATTTCAAATAATGATATATCATTACCTATATAATTCCTTTCATGGTGTTGTTAGGGTTGAGTCAAAGGATGGGGGCATATACAGTATATTGCAATGCCAGTGTTGTATGCTAAATGCAGCTTCAGTGGCCACAGACAATCAAATCAGTGTCAGACTGCGTGTTCAACATCATGTCATACATGGAGTTCAAAATAAGTAACATGCATTAAAGAAGATTTTCGTATTAAACTTAATGTGCCTTGGAGAGGGCACATTTCTCCTCATCACACTATTTTAAAGAGGTTTTATAATTAATAGTTTCCTGGTAGTGTGAAGGACTTGCTTGTTGGACCACTGAGAACTGTTAGAACATCAGAAAATATCAAAAGCACCTATGACAGCCAGAAGACACCAAGAGGCAACGCACCTGATCGGTCCACCCGATCCAAGACCTCCAGGCTATATACTCAAGCACCTACCCTCAGTCTGCAGATGTGCTTATATGACATTCACCTCAATGTGAATCTACAGTATGGTATTAATATTTCAAACTGAATTGTCCAATGAATTCTTCATCAAGATTTATGCTATCATCAAATAAAACACAAATGGTGCATATTTTTTCTTCAAATAAAACAGCTGCAGATCTCAACTTTTGTACTCCGTCGAAAGATAAAAAGGACATGCTGAACTATTTGAGAAGCCATTTAGAATGTTTGTTAACCATGATCTCATTTAAAAATGTAACTTTTAAACATAATATTACATTAAAGACTAGGTAAATAACCAGCATCAATGAATTATTTTTTGAGTACTTTATTCTTTTCTGTCACCATGAGTCAAGTGAATAAGTTAAGTGGCCATTCATACTGAGCTTTCAAAAATAATATTCTCATAACGTATAACCTTTTGTAAAGACTTTATTTAATTGAACTGAACTTGAAAATGGTGGAACTGCTGCCTCACACATCCAGTCCCATGTATTAGGTGGAATTGCTGTGGCTTTTCCTCCCACATTATAAACACCTAGAGTATACTGTATCTTTGGCCCAGTCTGGATGTATTCACGATGGTCTGGTTCCTCCATAAACTCATTGTTCCCTTAACTGTGTAATAAGGACGCTATTTAGTGCCCGACCCGGCACAGACTGACGCAGAGGCACGCACAAAATACACACAGGCTTTTATTATTCTTCAGCCGTGGGACACGTCTTCCCCGTGTCACACAGCCCAACACAGTCCCAATACAAGGCACAAGTAACACCAAAACACTCTCTTTCCACCACTCCTCCTCACCAAGCTTAGTCCTCCTCCTCCAGACTCCGGCTCTCAAGTGGTGTTGGCTGGCCCCTTTTATATCCCACCTGGAAGCGTTCCAGGTGCTTGACCACCTGGTCCTAATTGTACTTCCAGGTGGGGCAGAAGATTTGTCCAGCCGGGCTGTTGACTCCATTTAGCGCCCCCTAGCGGCCATCCCTGCTCCCAACCAGGCTGTGGAAGACTCCATCTCCCATGGAGGTAGGTGGGAGGCTGGGAAATCACCGTCGGTCCGGCAGGCTGCCACCAAGTGTCCCGGAGGAGGTATTGAGCTGTCCATGTTTGCTCCCCCGGAACATATGCAGTAGGGGCGTCCCGGCCAGGAATGGAACCCAGCCATCCATCACAACTGTCAGTCAAATTGAACATTATTGTCATCTCAACCATATACAAGCATACAGATAGACGAAATTGCGAAGCTCAGGGTCCACAGTGTAACAACATCACATGCAAATAATAAATTAAAAATAGAATTAAAATTTACATTTAAAATTAAAACACAAGCAAGACAAAACATTGTGCAAAGACAAGACAAAGAAGTAGCAGCAATATTGACATGTAGTTAGTAATATGAACATGATTGATGCAATGTATGGTATTTGCAATCTGGATACATAAATATAGTCAATAGATATGTAATATAATAAATAAATAATAAATAACAGATATAGATAATATAGAAATTATCAGTGTATGATAATAGTTGTTTAAGATGTGTAAACAATGACAGGTCAGAATGTTTCACAGCAGAAGGATATCAAGAGTGTCAAAATACTTAAAGGTCAATATGAGATTTTCAGTTCTTTTCTACATGCACACAAGTCTTTGCAGGAAAGTGGCTTATAAAAATTCTGTTTTTAGAGGTGTTTGAAGCAGTGTGGAAGATCCCAGGTGGCAGCATGGTGTTAAGGAGTCTCACAGCTTTGGGTAAAAACTCTCCTACTGCCTGGCAGATCTGGCTTTGATGCTGCAGTATTTTCTCTTGGATGGCAGAAGTGTGAAAAGTCCATGTGAGGGGTGCATGGGGTCCTGCACAATGCTGCAGGCCTTGCAGACACTGCATTTGTAAAATATGTCCTGTACTGAAGGGAGAGGTACTCCTAACACTCTCCACATCTAAACTATTGATGCTGAGTGGGATGTGGGCAGGATGTGATTTTCTGAAGTCCACGATTATATCTTTTGTCTTGTCAACATTGAGAGATAGATTGTCTTCACACCATGCAGACAGCCATTCCACCTCATCTCTATATGCTGTTTCATCATTCCTGCTTATCAGTCCCAGCACCGTCGTATCATCCGCAATCTTCATGATGTGGTTGGTGTTGTGCGTAGCTGTGCAGTTATGAGTCAGCAGGGTAAACAGCAGTGGACTAAGCAGCTCCAGTGCTCAGTGTGATGTTGCTGGAAGTGTTGCAGCCCATCCGAAGTGACTGGGGCCTCTCTGTCAAGAAGTCTAGGATCCAATTGCAGAGAGTGGTGTTCAGGCCCAACCTGCTCAGTTTTGCAACCAGCTTTCGAGGGTTGATTGTGTTGAAGGCAGAGCTAAAGTCTATGAATAGCATCCTGACATATGTGTCTTTTATATCCAGATGTGTCAGGGAGAGGTGAAGGGCAGACCATATGGCATCCTCAGTTCACGTGTTTGAGCGCTATGCAAACTGAAGCGGGTCAAGGGAGGCAGGGAGATTAGTCTTTATGTGTGACATGGCTAACCTAGTCTGCAATGTTTTCCTGGAGCCATGTCTCAATGAAAATAAAGATGCAACAGTCTCTCATTTCCCACTGCAGCTTTATATAATACAGCTTGTTGTCCAGCGATTGGACATTCGCGAGCAGAATGGACGCTATCGCAGGTCTGTTGGGTTTAGTTTTTAGCCTTGTGCTAACACCGCCATGTTTCCCTCTTTTCTGCTTCCGATTGTTGCGCTTGCATTTTCGCCAGCTCAGCTTCTTTGGCTGCCAAAGTAAGCAAAGGCTGCGGAGCGTCTCTGTCACCTCACTGGATATTTCGGCTCTGTTTCTTCGGAAATCGAGCAGGATTTGCCGCTCGTAAATGTATGTCTGTGTACTACTATCACTTAAATCTACTTCTTCTTTTATACTAGTTGACAAAGACGAACAAAGATTAACACTAAACACGGCAGACTTGGGAGCTCTGTAAGCCACAGCCTGCATGGATTAATTGGATTTGATAATGTTATATATTATAAACTGAAAGATTAATTGAACAGTAGAAAGTAAATGTTTTGCTAAAGTAAAACTCAACTCTGATGGCATCAGTAGGAAAAAATGTTGTAATCCACCATACTATGAAAATCCTAGCAATAAATGTTAGTTGAAATAATGTTATATGGGAGTCTAGCTATAATCACAATCCAGTGACATTCAAACAGGTGTAAAAAACAAGAAGAGATTAAGGCACAATTGCAAAAAAAAAACATTATGTAAGTTAGACAATAATGTACTAAACAAATCTAGTCAAGAGCAACAAGAAAGAAACAACAGGACTAGAAAATCTAGAAGAGAAGTCAGTGAGAGAGAAAATTAAGCTTGAATTAAATTACACACTACCTTAAATAAGTAAAAATGGTTCAGGTGAGAGCTTGTAGTTTGCTTCTGTTTAGCAACAGGAGGCAAAGGAAGCCAAAATAAGCAGAATTACATGTGGAATCAGAAAAAAAAGACAGCAGTCATAAGTCATAACCAATGTCTGGTATGCGTGAACACTCACAGTTTTTTACTACTAAAGGAAAAGAGAGTATAATGACAGCAAAAATATGATGGACAGTCTTCAGGGAGGGACAACCCAAGTTCATAGTAGACAAAGCCAGAGGTTCATGAAGGCACTAAAATGGTAGATAAAAAAATTATTAAAAACTGGAAATTACCTTTTAGTGGAGGGACACATAGTGGGACCTTATTAGGACTCAGAGCGGGTTCACTTGGGGTTTTCCCAAAGGTGCCTTGTCTGCATCCTGCATCCCAAAGAGGAATCGTAGTTACCGTAGGCCTTTTTCAACTAGAGAATTGGACCCACAAATTCTCTTTACTTCTCTCCTCTGTCGTGAAGCTTGATATGGCTCTATAGACCCTGTCATGATCAAACATTCTTAGGACTTTTTGTTAGCTGGAAGGTACAAGTACTGTTAGTGCAAGGTACAAGCAGTTTTTT
The DNA here is from genome assembly GCA_026402145.1 of Polypterus bichir lapradei. Classification (NCBI taxonomy): domain Eukaryota; kingdom Metazoa; phylum Chordata; class Cladistia; order Polypteriformes; family Polypteridae; genus Polypterus; species Polypterus bichir. The sequence goes on along the minus strand of JANRMT010062857.1, from coordinate 10,348,098 downwards.
GAAAACCAAATCCGGAGAAGTCATCGAGAGACAAAAAAAAGTAATGCAAGGGTAATAACAAGGAAGATAATAAATAAATAGCAAAGTTATAGGCAGAGAATAAAGTCATAAGCCAAAAAGTAACAAAAGCCAAGAAGCGCAAGTCACAGAAAAAAAGTGTTGCAACCAGTAAATTCAAAAATTAACAGTACAAAATGACACCTTTTTTTTCACAAATCCACATCTTGGATGATTAGATACATATGGGGCTGTCTTTTTAATACATCACGCAACAGGAAACACCTCTCAGTAAGGTGGACTAATGTTATAACAACCAACATGGTGGTGTCTAGAAGGAAATCAAGGCAGTGCCGTGGGAAAATGTGAATCATTTTTAACAGTGCTAAAAGCACAAGGAAGCAAAAGATGAATATGACCATTATATTCCTTGGCCTCAGAAACCACAAACACACACACATAATTTCTAGGTGCCAAAGAACAGTTGGGAAAAATTAAACTTACAAGCCATATCAAGAAACACTACTGGTGCTCCTGTACACCAACAGCAATACATCTACATAATACATCACTGTGACTGTAACTGTATTGTCACATACTTGCTCATGGGAGGCAGCTAGAAGGACCAAAAGAAGGTAGTTCAATGCCAGGCCAGGGGGTGGCAGGGTGCAGTAAACCTTTCTCTTTTATCTCTGCAGATTAGACATGGGAAATTCAGCCCGATTCCGACGACGTCATTTATGGTTCTGGCAACAAGGACGTCACTTCTGGTTCCAGCCCCCCAGGACGTCACTTCTAGTCCCAGCCGCAAGAATGTCACTTCTGGTCCTGGCCACAAGAACGTCACTTCCGGTTCCAGCCCCCCGATGACGTCACTTCCGCCGACCTGCTCTAAAAGCAAGACAATCTCCACTTGTATTCAGTTCTATCTATCTATCTATCTATCTATCTATCTATCTATCTATCTATCTATCTATCTAT
>JANRMT010062857.1:10324492-10339528 GCA_026402145.1 Polypterus bichir lapradei | reverse complement strand
TATCTATCTATCTATCTATCTATCTATCTATCTATCTATCTATCTATTTTACGTTGTATCTTGCACTATGCTTAATTTACATATTCATGCAGAGTAAGCTCTGAAGAGCAAACGCCTTATACATGTGTGCACTGAAGTGAATGTCAGTGCAAACAATCCTTTTGCATTATATCAGCTTGGCTACTGCCGGAAAAGAGCCCAACTTGCAACAGTCAGTCAGTAGTCATTAGTAATCATAACGCAATGATAAATTCTTGAAGAAGCAACACGTTTTTCCAAAATAACACCTCCACTACTTGAGGTTCAGGTTCCCCTGCAGTAGGTAGTTCTTAGGAAGTCCCTGACACCTCTGCAATATTTGAATCTAGAATCAGCTAGGGGCTTGACTACAATTATAATGTGACACTCAGGGGCAATGTGAATAACTAGAGACTACTAACATTCACATTCATTACAGAGAACAGCCTTTCAGTCAAAATGGGTGGGTGAGTGAGTGAGTTTGGGTATATAAATGTATGCTGCCTAAAGTATCCAGGGCTAATTTTTTCCTTTGTTAAGAATGTTCTGTAAGCCAAAATAACAAAGAGATGAGGCATTCAAAGTAGTCAACAAAACAAATCTCATCCCAAGGTAAGCCTTGCTCCATTAAAATAGGGGGCTTCAGGCCTAACTAGGGCCTCAGATCGTTGGTCAGGCTTTTAAATTCAAAACAATAGCAAAAGAGTCCCAAAAACCTTGAAGGATGTCTCTTAAGAGGGAGAACCATGTAAACTCTGGCTGGAGCAAAAACAGGCCCAAAAAATCTTATACAAAAGAAGGATTCATTTGAAGAGTAGGAAAACTACAGCAGAAGATTACAAAAGTGAAAACTGCTAAATATAAGGATGTGCCTAAAATGCAATCCAATGCAAACAATTCCCAAAATCAAAAATCAGTAGAACAATCCAAGAAACAGAGCAACATGAACAAAAATCCATGAAAACACAGTACTTACACACTAAAATCCACCAGACTGTGTTCAAATGGACTACCACAGACTTCAGTTCCCAGCAGCCTTTCTAGGGTTGGAGGGGTGGTTCCTTTAACTATGATGAATATATAATATTAATTGCTGTTAATAATATGTATAACAGCCAGTTGCCTAAATACATGGTCTAAATCAAGTGTCAGTGGTCTGTGGACATTTCCACCATAAACTCTGAAAGGTAAATTCAATTGACTGAATTCAGCATACAAAACCAGTTACAGAGAATAAAAGAGGACAATGATGTACTGTGCTACACAAAGTATAAAATGCTTTGTGAACAGTTACAACATTTACAGTAATTTTATTATGCTGTATGAATCATTTACACAATTCTGGTAAGTTGATTCAGATATACTATACCAATGTGTGTATGAAGTCTACCATAAAAAAATCAGTTGGTGCTTATATCTCTCTATATTCTTGATCTGCTTACTGCAATACAGCATAGATGTGTGCCAGAGTCATTTTGCCAAAAGACAGGCTTGAAGGAATGCCAGTCAACTGCAGAGCAAACATCTTACAAAGGCCAGCTTTGTGCCACTCATTAATTTAAACTCCATATGAAATTAGGATGGTCCAAAAAGATTTAGGTTCTTCAATAGGAGATTCAAGTATTCACCAAGACTAGAATTATTCTTTATCATCTTTATAACAAACACAGAAAATTTTAATCAAAATAAACAACTTTTTGAGTTCACTCCACTTGGCAGTTCTTATATCAGCAGACAACTGTTGTGACCTTGAAGGTCTACAAGATTAGTCCTGTCTTTGGTGATGTTGGAAAAATTGTGTGATGGCTTGCAACCAGTCAAAGAATGAACTGTTTCTGTTCCTTGTCCTTTGTCACTATCTACTGTAATTTTCGATAAGATTGTGGACAGTAGGGGGGCACTCCAGCTCTCTAAACACCCAACACAAGCAGGCTCAGGACACAAGTTCAAAGCACAAAGAGTCTTTATTTGTGGCAAACTCTTCCAAGTAAGAGTATTCTCACCACAATCACAGCCATAAGTACAATAAAACACAATAGCACAATAATTCACTCTTTGTCTTCTGTCGCTCTCAGTCACTCACTGCCTCCTCCACTCCTCCTCGAAAGCTTAGCCCACCTCACCCCAACTCTGGCTCATCAATGTGAGGCAGGCAGCTCTTTTTATCTAATCCCCTGGGAGTGCTTCTGGTGATATGATGCTGCAGCTCCAAAGCACTTGAGGTTAAGTTTGGACCCGCACAGAATAGGGACTCCCAAATCCCACAGCTTCACATAGCCGGCCCCAGGTGACCAAGCAAGGCTGTTCTCCAGGACTACAGTACCCGGCATGCATTGCAGGAATCCTCTCTCCCAGTCCTTCCATTCCAAGGGTATCCAGGCCATTTAAGGACTTGGGCCATCCCTCATAAGACTTAATTCTCTTTTAGCTGCATTCTTCAATACTGTCATGCATGCCAACTGTTTGCCAAGTTTGCATCACCTGTCCACTGTTCTGGTGGTTTCTGAAGAAACGACTGAGTTCTTTCTTTGCCTTTTTCTGTAAGGATATCAGAGAAGGATGTTGTTTGTTCTGTTACCAGATCCTCCAATTTCAGCTATTCAGATTCGTCACCTTAAAACATTGAGAAATATCTACTAATGTTGGCCACTGCAGTCTTTGCTCCATCTTTTGCTTTGTTTCTGTCATCAAAACGGACTAAAATAGAAACTCCTACTTAATAGTAGACTGTTCTTGAAACTCCTGCTTAATATCAGAATATTTGGGTAACTTCCATTTACCATCTTAGTACTAGAATGTCCTCTGTTTCAAATATTTTTATTGTTTCTTAATCACTTGGACTGTTAAGAACACTGCACAAGAGTACATGAATAATAAAAATACAAATGGTATGTTCAGAATGTAGCAACCAATAAATACTGTATTTCATAATTATGCCAAAATTTCACAGTTATGCAAGCTACCCTTAAAGGACAAAAATAAGCCATGTGGAGAAATGATTCTTTAAACATTCACTCTGCAATGGTTTGAGGACCACCCTAATATAATATAAAAAGTAACTGGGTTGTGAATTGAACCCCGACTCCTAGAGCATTGAGGTAACTACTATACTAACTACTACACCAGCATGTCTCTTCCAATTTCTGGATTTCTACTTAAACCAAATTGGCATGTCTCTTCGGCTGTTTTGTTTTACTCAAAAAGGTATAGCTACTTGAAACTGAATCTGATTGAAACATACAGTATGCTTCTGGTCTAGAAACTAGGGCATTCCTAATACATGATTTTTTAAATAAATTTTGACTTTCAGAATGATGCACCATGAACTGTACATTACACTTCACATTCCATCTTTAATTAAAATGGATACACTGCTGTGAAAGTCAAAACCTTCAAATCCTAATGGTACTGTTCAAAAAGCAATGAGAATTCCTGTTTAAAAAGCCACAGGTGCTTCATAATTTGTTTCTAGTGGAATCCATGCCTATTAAACTTCAATATGTAACTTGTATCAGAATCTTGGAAGTGTAATTTTCTCTTGTTACATTCACAAAATCCTATACTAAGGTCAGACAAATGTTGTTGCTTGGTAATTTACTAATAATTTTTTTGCTTGATTTGTAATATAAAGTATTACATGTTTTTCATAAAATTTACTTAAATATGATAATTCGGGCTTGTTTCATATTCGAAATATTAAGTAAATGATTTTTTGTTGGTTAAGTGCTCTGCTTAGGAACTTCAAATAATGGCACAGTAAGCTGGTCCTAAAATATCTTTCTTGTTTTAATACTGCCACCTTGTGGTTACTTGCCTGAAATCAAACGTGGAAAACACAAAGTAATTGCTGAGTATGAAAAGCTTATTTAAATAAATAAAAAGTGGCTTACAAATAGAGAGGTGACTCTATTGAACTATAAACTTCAGAGAAAATATATTTGCCCCTTACAATTTCCTGGATTGTACTTTTGACAGTAAATGTAATTTAATTGTTTTAATTGATACTTGGTACAAATAGAATTTGAATTCATGGAAAATTTAAAAAATACACACACTGGCCACTGTATTAGGTACACCAGTTCATCTGCTTGTTAACTTAAATATTTAATCAGCCAGTCACACGGCAGCAACTCAATGCATTTAAACATTTAGATATTTTCAAAACAATCTGCTGAAGTTCAAACCAAGTATCAGAATGAAGAAGAAAGGTGATTTAAGCAAATTTGAACGTGGCCTGGTTATTGGTGCCAGATGGGCTGGACTGAGTATTTCAGAAACTGCTGATCTACTTTGATTTTCATGCACAATGGTAAAGTGGCAGTTGCCTTTGCAAAAATGCCAGATGTCAGATGAGAATGGCCAGACTGGTTCAACCTCAAATAAACACTTGTTACAACCGAGGTATGTAGAAGAGCATCTCTGAATGCACAACACATCAAACCTTGAAGCAGATGGACTGCTGGATTTCAGAAATGTAGAGGTGACTTCCGGTTTGAGTGAACGCTGGCGGGACTGGTCGCCGCTGCTCGCCGGTAACTAGAATATTGATTTACCTCCGTTTTGATTGAAACTTACCGGTTTACTTTCTGGACGTCTGAGCTGCCTGCGGCCTCCTCGTCTACAATGTGGACTGGTAGGATATTTGCTTGGTTAATGTTTGTTTGGAGTCTTCTGTCGCTCGTTATCCAACCTGCGACTGGCCTCCTCCAGTACCCAGCTGCTGAGCTGCTTCGTCTGCGTCTTCTCCAGTCTGTGCCTCTGCTGTCGGTGCTATATTTCGACCCGGACGTCATACTTCTCCCTCGTCGGAGATACATCCATCGTGGGTCCCGCCGGAGATTCCGAACGGACGCCTCGAAAGGAATTAAGTCCTTTTGGTCTGATTTTCGGCACCCTCCACATAACACAGATAGGAACGCTGACCATAGCGTGTTGGCCAGCTTAGCTCGGTCGACTAACACCACTGTCAAATGCGACAGCAACATTGTCAGCTTTGGTCTATTGAACATCCGCTCACTTACGAGCAAGGGACATCTCATTCAGGATCTCCTCATTAACCGTAAGTTTGACTTTCTCTGTTTAACTGAGACTTGGCAGCAACCTCAAGACTTTTCACAACTTAATGAATGCACCCCCCCGGGGTTTGTTTACACTTGTCAACCCCGTGCATCTGGCCGTGGAGGAGGTGTCGCGATAATTTACCGCGAGAAGTGGAAAGTCCTGCCGTTGCCTGCTCCTGCTGTTAGCTCTTTTGAATCGACTGTGTGTCAACTGTCTGGGCCAGTTCCAACCATCATTGCAACTGTCTACCGTCCTCCTAAGTCTAACAACAATTTTTTGAACGATCTTGCTACCTTTCTTACCAATCTATCTGTAATTACTCCAAATATAATTCTGCTGGGGGATTTTAATATACATCTGGACAAAATCAATATCCCTCTCACTAGAGACTTTTTATCTTGCCTGGAGAGTTTTGGATACCAGCAGCACACTGATGTTCCTACCCATTGTAAAGGACATATCTTGGACCTGATTTGCTGCTCTGGTGTTGTTCCTTTTGATCTTACAGCAGATGAACTCACTATAACCGACCACTTTCTCCTCTCATTCAAGGCTAAACTTACCTTTTCTGATCCTAAGCTTCCACGTCTCATAGCTTTTCGTAACATTAAGAATATTAATTTGAATTTGCTGTCTTCTAGAATTGATTCGCAAATGGACTTTTATAATTTATCCACTCCCATAGAACTGGTCTCATATTACGACACTTGTCTTAATGGTATTCTTAATTCTCTGGCTCCGCTAAAAACCAGATCTGTTTCTTTTTCCTTTTCTGCTCCCTGGTTTACGCCTGAACTTCGGCTTCTGAAAGCTAAAGGCAGGCAACTTGAAAGGTTGTTTAAAAAAACCAGACTCTCTGTCCACAAAGAGATGTATAAAAATCACCTACTTTATTACAAGGATTGTATAGCTCAAACCAAATCTAATTATTACACTCAGTTAATTACTTGTAATACAGGTAACACCAAGTCTTTGTTTTCTTTACTTAATAATGTTACACAACCTCCAGACTCTTTACCATCTCACCTTTACTCAACTGCCTTCTGTAATTCTCTTATGTCTTTTTTCAATGAGAAAATCCAAAAGATACATCAGCACCTTGGTCCAGATCCTTCCTGTATTTCTTCTGAACTACACTCGCCTATTCACTCTTTCTCTTCTTTCCAGCTTCCCACTTCCTCTGAAATTTCAGATCTCATCTGCAAATCCAAGTCATCTACTTGTCAGCTGGACCCCCTGCCTACAGTTTTGGTTAAAGCCTGCCTCCCCTCTCTAGTCCCTCTTATTTCTGCCATCATTCACTCTTCTCTTACTACTGGTATCATTCCCTCATCTTTCAAAACTGCTGCTATAACCCCAATACTAAAAAAACCTGGTTGTGATCCTACTAATTTCAATAATTTTCGCCCCATTTCTAACTTGCCCTTTATCTCCAAAATTCTTGAAAAAATAGTAGCTATCCAACTTCACACCCACTTGTCTCACAATAATCTATATGAGAAGTTCCAGTCTGGTTTTCGCCCCCTTCATAGTACAGAAACGGCACTTGTTAAAATTACTAATGACCTCCTTATGGCTGCTGATTCTGGTCTAATCACTATTCTCATCCTTCTCGATCTGAGTGCGGCCTTTGATACTATTTGTCATACCACTCTCCTTAATAGATTATCTTTGATTGGCATTACTCACACTCCACTTGATTGGTTTAGATCTTACCTCTCAGGCCGCACTCAGTTCATACAGCTTAAAACCTTCACATCCCAACCCACTGCTGTTACTTCTGGTGTGCCCCAAGGCTCTGTCCTGGGGCCTCTTCTTTTTATTATTTACCTTCTTCCCCTTGGCAATATTTTTCGCAAATATAACATTAATTTTCACTGTTATGCTGATGACACCCAGCTCTACCTGGCTGGTAAACCCACCTCCTCTTTTCCGCCACCCTTACTTATTGACTGCATTTCTGAAATTAAATCCTGGTTCTCTTCAAATTTTCTTAAATTAAACAGTGATAAAACTGAGGTTCTCCTCATTGGTTCAAAATCATCATTATCCAAAACCAATAATCTTTCTTTTATTATTGATAACTCTGTTGTTTCCCCATCATCTCAGGTCAAGAGTCTGGGTGTCATCCTTGACAGTACTCTATCCTTCCAATGTCACATTAATAACATCACCCGGTCTGCTTACTTCCACTTACGTAATATTAATCGCATTCGCCCCTCCCTCACTCCTCATACCACTGCCATTCTTGTTCATAGTCTTGTCACTTCTCGGCTGGACTACTGCAATTCACTCCTCTTTGGTCTCCCTAATAAATCTCTTCATAGCTTCAGTTAGTCCAGAATTCTGCAGCACGTATCATCACTGGAATCCCATCTTTTCACCATATTATTCCGGTCTTGCAGCAGCTTCATTGGCTCCCGATCAAGTTTCGTATTGATTTTAAGATTCTGCTACTAACATTTAAGGCCATCCATAACCTCACACCTCCATATCTGTCTGACCTTCTACATGTTGCCATTCCATCCCGTAGCCTTAGATCCTCTTCCTCTACCCATCTGACCGTTCCTCCCACCCGTCTAACCACCATGGGGAGCAGAGCTTTCAGCCGTTCTGCTCCCAAGCACTGGAACTCATTACCTGCGGATCTCCGAAATATCAAATCATATTCATCTTTCAAATGCAAACTTAAAACACATTTGTTTAAAATGGCTTTTTCTTCTTCCTCCTGATTATAGTGGTTTTGTTTGGTTTTAATTTTTAGATTTTCTGATGTTTTAAGTTGTTTATAATTGTGTCTTTTATTTATTTATTTATTTATTGTTTGTTCGGTGTCCTTGAGTTCTCTGAAAGGCGCCTTGTATAAATAAAATGTATTATTATTATTATTAAGAAAGAAGGAGACAACACTGGATGCCACTCATGTCAGCTAAGAACAGCTAAGAACTGGCAACTGGGCTACAATTTGCACAGGCTCACCAAAATTGGACAACAGAAGATTGAAAAAACATTGACTGGTCCTGAGGAGTCTTGATTTCTGCTGCAACATTTGGATGGTATTGGTTAGAATTTGGTGTCAACAACATGAAAGCATGGATCCGTCCTGCCTTGTATCAATGGTTCAGGCAGGTGGTGGTGGTGTAATGTTGTGGGTGATATTTTCTTGACACACTTTGGGCCCTTTAGTACCAGTTGAGCTTCATGTAAATGCCATAGCCTACCTGAGTATTGTTGCTGATCATGTCTGTCTCTTTATGACAGCAGCGAGTTCACTGTACTCAAACGGCCTCCACTCACCAGATCTCAATCCAATAGAGCACCTTTGGGATGTGGTGGAACAGAAGATTCGCATCATGGATGTGCAGCCTACAAATCTGCAGTAACTCTGTGATGCTATCATGTCTATATGGACAAAAATCCACAAGGAATTTCTCTAGCACCTTGTTGAATCGATGCCACGAAGAATTATGGCAGTTCTGAAGGCAAAAGAGGGTCCACACCGGTAGTAGCAAGGTATATCTAACAAAGTGACCAGTGAGTGTATATTTTATTCATGGTATTTTATTGGCACATGTTTCCCAAAGTACACCAGTATGATTTTCACAATTTCTGGAGTGTTGTCCAATGGATGGTGAAAATGTGGACCTTTTTAAGCAATATGGTGCAACAATTCTTGACAAAAAACTAATAATTCATACAAGAGGTTCATATTATTATGGGTTTGCTAATTTAAGAAATTAATTTCATGAAATGTAAATTTTATACACAGTGAGGACTATGTCTGGCTAGTAATCCCGGCCAATACCCCCAGGCCACCAGGTGGAGCTCTCCCTGCAGCATGGAGGTGCCCCGAATGCCAGCAGGGAATCATGGACAGTGGAGTTTTCCTTTACAGCCCTGCTGGATACCTTGGGGGCCAACAGAGGACACTGCAGGGAGGCCCAGAGACTCTTACGTGCCCTATAACCCGGAAGTACGTCTTAGTCACAGCGACAGGAGAAATGACGTACTTCTGGGTTGAAGAAGAGGAGTTTTCATCTGACCCGGAAGTGCTAGGAAGTCACATGGACTGCAGGTTCAGAAGCACTTCCGGGTCACGAACTATAAAAGAACTGTGGGAGATCCCAGATGTTGAGCTGAGCAGGGTGGCAGGGTGGCAACGGGTCTGGAAGTGGAGGATTATTACTGACTGACTAACTCACTGACTGACTCATCACTAATTCTCCAACTTCCCGTGTAGGTAGAAGGCTGAAATTTGGCAGGCTCATTCCTTACAGCTTACTTACAAAAGTTAGGCAAGTTTCATTTCGAAATTCTATGTGCAACAGTCATAACTGGAACCTACTTATGTATATATATATATGGCCATAGCCTGCAGCTCGGTCTCCGTGTTTGGTGGAGTTGTGTCCCTCATCGTCATGCCTCCCACATAATTGAGTGCCTGCCCATATAAGGTAAATATTCACGGGTGAAGGACTGTGCTTAGCATATTCATAAGTGCAGCTACTGCGGAAACCCTCTGACGCTGAACAATCTTTTGTACACATATTAAACAGCTTAAGTTTAAATTACGTTCATAGACACGCTGCCGCTAAATATTCACGGGTGAAGGACTGTGCTTATGCAAACAAAGATGAGATGGTCAGGGATAGACTAGTGTTTGGCACAAACTCAGCGAAAGTGCAAGAGAAATTTTTAAGTGCCGGGTCTTAGCTAACATTAAATAAAGCCGTGGATATCGCAAGATCGCACGAGATAGCACAAGTACAGCTGAGAACCTTCGATGCGTGTACTCCGAACGGCTTACGTGAACTGACTTTGAACGCAGTAAGCAGAGAACAAGGAAGAACTCCAAAGAGCGCTGAACAAAAAATGCATTACACAATTGAGAAGGCAGCAAAAGAATATGAAGCGAGTGACGCATACAAGCATATTCATAAGTGTAGCTACTGTGGAAACAAAGCATGGTGTAAACCTTAAGTTTAAATTAAGTTCATAGACAGGCTGCCACTGGCGTTTGTCATGCCTACAACGAATACGATATTTGCGAAATACAAGTTTAATGAGAAGACACAGGGTATTTACGAGACTTTTGATCACTTTGTAACGAAGTTAAAATTGCTGTAACGGAATTAAAATTTCTGGTGAAGGACTGTGCTTATGAAAACGAATAGGAAAGCAAGGTGTAAATCTTAACTTTAAATTAGGTTCATAGACACGCTGCCGCTGGCGTTTGTCATGCCTAAGACGAATACGATATTCGCGAGATACAAGTTTAATGAGAGGACGCAGGATATAAACGAGACTTTTCATCATTTTGTAACGGAGTTAAAATTGCTGGTGAAGGACTGTGCTTATGCAAACGAAGATGAGATGGTCAGGAATAAAATAGTGTTTGGCACAAACTCAGCAAAAGTGCGAGAGAAACTTTTAATTGCCGGGTCTGAGCTAACATTAAACAAAGCCGTGGACATCGCAAGATCGCACGAGATAGCACAAGCACAGCTGAGAACCTTCGATGCATGTACTCCGAGCGGTTCACGTGAACTAACTTTGCAGGACTGGGAAAGGTGAACCCGTGAATGCAGTGTGTGATGTCTCAGATAAAGAGGAAGATGTGCTGTTTATTGATGCAGTAAGAAAGGAACAACCCTCTGAATCTGAACAAGCCTTTGTAGACATATCAATAGGAAAGCAAGGTGTAAAGCTTAACTTTAAATTAAGTTCATAGACACGCTGCCGCTAAATATTCGCAGGCAAATCCACAACTTAATACCAGGAATACCTGTTAAACATCTTAGATTCACGAGTACCGATTTGGGTAGTGAACACTTCGATGAATGAAACACACAACACATCCTCCAAATACGAACCTGATTGAAAGAAATAATGATAATCAAATCCTTGATGACAGCAACACTCATAACAGTGACAAAACAATTTCATTGACAATCATGTTACGTTATTTTTAAAATGTTTCCTTTTCTTTTTCATAACTTCTTTAACACACTACTTCTCCGCTGCGAAGTGCGGGTAATTTGCTAGTTAACAATAAAGTCAATATTTGGACTTTTACCTGGTGTCTGACGACTGATCTGAGGGTTCAAGGGGATGACAGCGCCCCCTATCTGTCACAACAGAAATCTTAATTTTGTATCTCACTGACCATTTCTAGCTGAATGTATTTTTCTGTTCTCTTCTCTGCAAAAAGGGAACAATTTTTTATTTTTATTTCATTTAAATTCTGCAGTGCTATTTTGTTTATTTAATGGGCACTGCTATGTCATGGCCTCTGTTTTTAGAACACCGCTCCTATATCCTGGAGGGCGCAGTCTCTTGTGTTGCAACATCTGATGCCACCTTCCGTGTACAATCCCTTTAATACTGGTGTGACACTTCATTGATCTTCCATAATTTGGATGAACAAAACCTAAAAACCTTCATATGTGGTTGTGTTAGTTATTGAGGTAATAACTATCTTGCAATCCCTTTGACTTCAGTTTTATTTAGTGTTTCGACTTTGGTGTTACAATACCATTTGACTTCTCTGTATTGCCCCTGTTTCTGACTATAACCTTGATTTATTTCCTGATCCCATGTACTTTTTGTGCTGCATGTGTACTGTCAAGCTCAATGGTGGTACTGTTTCATATGGGGATGCATTGCTGTCTCAGGACTTATACTATATGCAGTCATTGAGGAAAATTGACTTCTGCTTTGCATCTCAGAATTCTACGGATGCATTTCCAGATGTATATGATCAGCTTGAGAAAAAACACACAAATATAAATCAATTGAAAACTAGACCAAACCTGTCGCCAGTTGCTGTTCCTTGGCCTGAAATATGTATTTACTGCTAGAATTCCTTAAATGGTTTTGAGCCAAAGAAGTCTCTCATGAGCCAACATTCCTTCCTGCAAAATGAATAGTCAATCAACAATTACTGCAGACTGAATAACAGCTACAAGTCATGCAGTTAAGCATTGAATATAACAAGGTTTACCTCTTCATACTTGGAAAATAACATTTGTATGTCTTTTGCTTTTCAATTGATTGAAAAAATAAAAATGATTTTTAAAATACATACGGTGGCACCCTGCCTGGGGCTTGTTTCCTGCCTTGTGCCCTGTGTTGGCTGGGATTGGCTCCAGCAGACCAGTTAGGATATAGTGGGTTGGATAATGGATGGGTGGATACACATACTGGTGTAAGGTCCAATAGCGGATAACTCAAGTCAGAGTTGAAGTTCTCTGAAGTTGATATCAAAGTATCCATATTTATTCTGGAATCAGCCATCCTCTTCAACTGAGCAAAAACGATCATTGAGATTTGACTAGCAAGGAAATGGCTATCCATGCAGCAAGTTCTATAGCTGCTGTGGAAGAATCTGAACAGAAGACTGCAGTTTTTACAGAATTAGAGAGATGAATCCTCTATTCTTCTGGAGAATGGTTAAATGGAATCAAATTTTGACAAAAGGTTACTTGATACTGCAGTGACCCCCATCATATTTTGGGGTGAAACAAAAAATTAACTCTTTGTCATAAACTCAGTGCTAAATGTCAACTTTCAGGTTGGACACAACTGATCTTCCATGTATTACCTTTTTTCCGATAAATTATGGTGGATGCACTACCATATTATAAGACATTATAAGAAACTTTCCTAGTGGCAAGGAACAGAAACTGGGCATTTTTAGGGCAGAGAGAGATCAATAATTGATGCCAAACACATGTAAATCTTTAAAGGGAACTTTCTGAAACTCTTTATAAAATCTTGTACTGGGGCAAAAAATTGTCTTCCAATAGAACAACATGAAGAAGACCACAGTAGTAAGCAACAATTTCAAATGTCTTTTAGTGGGCCATCCAGCTAATACTGGAGATCCATAAAAGACAAACAATATCAACCTCAGCAAATCTGTAAATACCATTGGGTAAAAGTCTCTCAATTCAGAAGTGTAAATCTCATTCATGCATAACCAAGAAGAGTCAGAGCTGGAGTCACCATTGGTGGTGCATTCACTGTATTAAGCATAAATTTACTGTATAGCATAAATACTGTCACATGTACAGAGTACAGTAAAATCATGACTTACGCATCACAGTATATGAAAAAAATACAAGAGTACAAAACAACATAATGTTACTATTAGTCATGATTTGTAAGCTGGATACTAGATAATCAATTAATCATACATCTGCTTAATCAATTTCAGGTTCACAGCAAGATAGAACCAGATCTGGCAGCATTAAATGCAAGTGAGGAACCAACCCTGGATGGGTCACTGAACATCATAGGACACATTTCCTGATGCTGGACCAGTTTAAAGTACAATTAACAACATCTTAACATTTGTGGAAGGAAAGCCAGAGCACCCATGGAGAACATTTACACGCCAAATAATGAGTGTCCATGCCAGAATCTGAAGCCAATGTTCTGAAACTATAAGACCACAGCACTAAATATGTCTACTATTAATTAATGAATCTGCCTTTATTTTATATGATTTGAGAATATTGCATGTAACCATAACAAAGTGCTTTACAGGCCAAATTAACATTATAATATAATAAGAAATGAACGCAATAAAATATGAATAAAAAGTGTTGCACAAGGCAAAGCAAAGAGTGACTTCCTACAGAATCAGACGAGGAGACTATGTGAAGAATAGAGAATACTGAACTAAGAAAGCACAAAACTTAATGGAGGAAACTGGAGTATTGTTGAAAAGAATGGTGGAATCAATGCTGGAAAAGAGCAAGACTAAAAAAGTGGATCATCGGCCTCATATACTATTCAACTGACTGTGGTAGACAGTACCAGGATATAGGAGCCAAAAAAACATAACACAATTATCTGGAGTTTTGAAAAAAAATACAAATGTGTCAGAAGAACTTAGTTGCCTCACAAGTTTATATAGGATAAGCAGCTCTAAGTGATATGCACAAGTGTTGGTTTAGCCATCAAAGAATTATAGATGATTCTGCTCAACAAAAGAAATTCAACAATGTCCAGACAATTTTAAAACAAAAGCATCTCTTTTTAAATATTAATATGAACGATGGCAGGGGTACATGGCGGTTAGTTCTGCTGCTACTTCACTGCTGCAGGAGACTGGATACAAATCTAACGCCTGTCTATGTTTCCCTTTTTTTGGCATTCTACATTCTACAGACTTGCAGGCTGGGCAACTTTACAACTCTAAAATAGGCCAGAAAGAGTAGGTGAGTAGTATCCGGTCCAGCTCTGTAGATTAGGCAGGTTCACTCAGTGAATAGATGGTCTTTATGCATAACCATTACTATTGCTAGTGAATATCTAAATAATAATATGCCTCATTACCTTATTTTTCCATATTATTAAAAAAACAGCTATGTCACAGCACTGTAAATTATAATAAAGATAATATAATGAAAATAAGCATATTTGGCCAGGTCAGTACTTAAATGAACGACCAACTTAGGAAAGCTGAGTTCCTGCTGGAAAAGGTGTTGGTGCGGTCCGTAGAAGGAACTTACTCTTTGGTCTGTATGTGTATTCCAAAGCCCCAGCACAGATACATACTGTAGACACTGTGCTGTAAAACACTTGCCCTCCTTCTGATGAGATTTAAGGCTGCCTTGATTCTCTGTGGTCATAAAAGATCACTGGGCATCTTTTGAAATGAGTACAGTGTACCCAAATGTCCTAGCTAAACTGCCTCACTTGTTGTAGCCCCCTAATCATCCCCTGTTTTTAATTGGCTAGCTCTCTCATCCCTTCACTACCTAGTAGTTAATGTGTGGTGAGAGTACTGGAACAAGAATAGCTACCATCTCATCATTTATGTGAATATGCTGCATATTTGTGGTGGTTGTAGAGGCTCCGTATTGTCAGTGATAAGCATCCTGAGTAGTTAGAAATGTATTATTATTATTATTATTATTATTATTATTATTATTATTATTATTATTA
>JANRMT010062857.1:10313740-10324261 GCA_026402145.1 Polypterus bichir lapradei | reverse complement strand
ATAGATAGATAGATAGATAGATAGATAGATAGATAGATAGATAGATAAGGCACAATATAATAGATAGATAGATAGATAAGGCACAATATAATAGATAGATAGATAGATAGATAAATAGATAGATAGATAGATAGATAGATAGATAGATAGATGTTCTTTAAAGAAACATCCTTTGTGGAGCTTAAATATCCAA
Source organism: Polypterus bichir lapradei (assembly GCA_026402145.1). Lineage (NCBI taxonomy): Eukaryota > Metazoa > Chordata > Cladistia > Polypteriformes > Polypteridae > Polypterus > Polypterus bichir. The sequence goes on along the minus strand of JANRMT010062857.1, from coordinate 10,324,068 downwards.
GGATTATGTGACATGGGTCCTGAAAACCACTGACAATGGATGGAGCCTAGATATACAATTAAATCTGCTCAGAGTGTGAGAGTAGTCTCCATAATTTTCATTCGCTCATAGAAAAATGAACAACATAGCTTGTGATTTGAGAAAAAAAAATCTACTTATCCCAGTTCAAGGTTGGTTGATCTGATGTTCTTGGATTTCTCTTGTTCATGATTAAAGATTCATTAAAGATTAAAAAACATTAAAGATTCAGGACCCATTCAAACAATCTCCATTAAAGTTAGCAGAAAGGACTGCATCTATAAAATGCACCATTTCACATCCCTTACTAATCCATCCATCTATCCCTTTCTACCACTTATTTGCTACGCACTGCCTTCTCCATCTCCTCTGGGAGGATACCAATGCATTCCCGGGCCAGCTGGGAGATATAATCCTAGGTCTGCCCTGAGGTCTCCTTGTGATTAGACATGCCCAAAACTACTTAATAGTGTGATGTCCTTAATTAGATACCTGAACTGCCTTAACTGCTTCCTTTAGATGTGGAGGAGCAGTGTCTCTACTTTGGGCTTCTCTCAAATATCTGTGCTCCTCCTCACCTTATTTTTAAGACCTAGCCAAACACCCTGCAAAGAAAGTTCATTTTCACAGACTGCATCCATGATCTCACTCTTTTGGTCACCATCTGCAGCTCATAGCCATAAGTGAAAGGAGGAATAGGAGGACTGGTAAATCAAAAGCTTTGCCTTTCAGCTCAGCGCTCTATTCACCACATCTGAACATACAGTTCCGACATAGCTGTTGATGCCCCTCTGATCCGACTGACAATCTTTCATTCCCTTCTTCCCTCACTCATGAACAAGACCCTGAGATGCTTAAATTATCCTCTGCTTGAGGTAGCACCTACACCCCAATCTGGAGAGAGCACTCCACCCTTTTTTCAGCTGATAACCATGAACTCAGACTCGGAAGTGTTGATCCTTACCAGACCATTTCACACTTGGACACAAACCTCTGCAATACCCCATTGTAATGGTCCAAATAAATCTGCTAACCTTATAAACATAAATGGCAACAAGCTGTGAGAATATTGTCCTTTCACAAATAATTAAGGAAAACTTATTTTTTCCTTGCCATGCCTTATCCTGAAGACCCTGCTTTCTGAACCTGCTTTTTCTTTAAACTTGATTGGCTGAAGCTAAACTAATGTCTTGGAACAATAACTTGAAAGAGATTTCATGCACAACCTAAAGTTGCCAATCAGGGTCATAGTATTGCAGACCATATCCTGTAAGAAGAATGTCCAAAGATGGAACTAGTAGTATCTAGGGCACTACTCCATTCAAGTAGCCAACTGAGACTCACCGATCAACCTGACCTGATATATTTGTGCTATGGGTGGAAATTAAATTGAACAAGGAGAGAACAGGCAACCTCCACACAGAAGGCACTCTAGCTAGAAACCGAGCAAACACCACCTACTGTTCTTCAAGCAAAACAAAAAAAGAGCTAATTAATGAAAAGCAAGCAGCTATTTAATCAAAAAAGACTTAGTTAAAGTCTAATATGCTGTGTGCTTATTTTTACACTTTAAGCAGCCATGCCTTTTTCTAAAGTAAACTGCAATTATATGGAGAGTTAATCTGCAGGTTCAAGCTGAACATGATAAAATATTACACACAAAAGGGACACAGATGACAAGTATGTCGAAATGCATCAGGAGAAACGACATGACTTGCTACTGTGATATGTGACTTCTTAATCTGTAGGTACAAGCATTCACTGTACTTCAGAATTAAGCAAAAGGATACAGTCAATTATTTAAAGAGTGCAATATGTTCTGCCAGTACAACTTCACTAAAATCTCTGTTACTTCCTCACAAAGAGACACAGAATGCTGGTAAAAATGTCAAGATACTCTTTCTCACAGTGCATCTTCCCTCAATTCCCCAGCTATCAGGTAGTGATTTTTTCCCTCTTTTTTTAAAGATGTTTCATCGTTTTTCAGCTTTTCATCAGGGTGGGGTTGCTATGACAACAAAGTAGAATGTCTTGCAGGATTTCACCTTTGCTGTCTTGGCTCATATGGTGTTCTCTCCTCAATGCAAACATGGTAGATGCAGTTCACATACAGATGTCTGATTTCAAATTTCCTCTTAGTGTGACCTTGGAAGCTGTTCTCTTGAGATTCAGGAACCAGTAATTCACAAACTGGCATTCTACATCCCACTTTCCAAATGTCGTACGCCTCAGCTGTGCTGTGATGTCTTTTGTTTTAATATCACCATGGTCCCACATGAAAGTTAAAAGCTGCTCTTTCCAAAGTTCAGGTTGGAGAATTGTTCTGTCATCTTTATTTGCCTTTGTGTACTGTTTTATCCTTTTATTCAAATACATTCCGGGAAAGGTAATTTGGCTTCAGAAAGTGACAATGTCAGTGTACTATATTTGAACAACATTTCCATGCACTTGGTAAGTTTTTTCCCTGACTTTCAAAAGAAACTTACATTTTCAATTTCATTCTGCACTCTGTTTTTAATCATATGAATGTGAGCATGTTAACTCTACAATATTGACGCTCTGATCAGATTTGGAAATGGATGTGTATTTCTGTGACCTTGAACTAAGTGCAAGCAATGGATAGAGGGGCATATTTTGTACATATTTTCATATAGTGTCTATTAAAAGTATTGAACTCCTTAAAATACTTCACATTTTATTAGTATATAGCATTGAATCATAGTGCATTTGTCTTTTTTGACACTGATCAATACAAAAAAGACTCTTTAATTGGGGTAAAAAGGTATTGGGGATGCATATGAGTAGGTCAATTAAGGATTGTTTAAACTAGCGAATGGGGTGGCAAGGAGTTTAGGACAAGGCCAGGTTCAGAATTTTACATAAGGGGACAAACAATAATATAAAAACAATTATGCAAATTCTAACCCAAAGTATAAGTGCAAAAGTAAAATAACTAACCCTTTAAAACTGCTTGCCTTAATGCTAGAAGTATCAAACGTAAAACAAGTGAGTTGAAGCTGTATGTAGCTGAACATAATTATGATATTATAACTATAACAGAAACCTGGCTAAATAAAAAAGATGGGAATGAGCATAATATAGAGAGTTACATGTTTTTAGAAAGGATAGACAGAACAAAAAAGAAGGGGAGGTTTCAAGTCTTCTTCAGTTGAACGATGAGCCCCAGCTAAGTGAGGAGGTCTGGATTCATCTAGAACGCAGCAGCGAAAGAAGCCTTATTTTAGGAGTGTACTATAGACCTCCCAATGCAGACAGTAAATCCAATGCTTATCTTTTTAGTAATATTAAAAAGGATAGTTTACAGGGTGATATTATAGCCCTATGTGAGCTTTAACTACCTGAATATTAACTGGGCTAGTATAACCAGTAACAGCTTTTTAACACAGTATGATAAAGCACCAACATGGAAGGAAGACTGTCTAGATTTAGGATTTTGTAATAATCACAATAGAATTGAGGGTGCAGAGGTGATTGTATTGCTAGAATATGGAGACTATAATATAATACATTTCTCAGTGTGAGAATACAAAGATAAAAAGTATTATGTTTAAATTTTATTATCTCAAATTTTGAGCAGATGTGGTAAAGCCTAAGGAGGATGGACTGGGATAAGCTTTTAAGTGTAGAAACAATCAAGGAGCATTGGAACAGGTTTAAAAACGTTTTGCATATAATGCGGGGCAGTTACATTCCAAAATTTCACATTAGTAGAAATTTTCAAAAATCTCACAGTGGGTTAATAGGGAGTTGAAAAAGAAGATGCAAAGGAAAAAACATATAACATATAAGGCGTGTAAGACTAATAACGTAAATGGGAATCGTAGGGTGTATGAGAACATGAGGGCAAACATTAAGAAGGATATTAGGGAAGCTAAAAGACAATTAAAGAGGAATATAGCAGATAAGGCGAAAGATGACCCAAAGAGATTCTATCAGTATTTTACTAGTAAAAGAACAGTCAAGGAGGAATGAAGTGTATCAGGAATAGTAAAGGGGAATTTAATTATACAGACTGAAATACTGTAGCAAATGCTCTAAACTCATATTTTTCTGAGGTCTTCAAATGTGAGGAATTAGATAACCTCCCAGTGGTAAAAGGAGGTATTGAATGACTTGTAAAATGTAGAGGGAGAAGTCCTAAATAGGTTGAAATCAAACAAATCATCAAACCGGATAATATTTATTCAAGAGTGCTTAAGGATGTTAGCAATTGCATATATAAACCCTTGGCACATACTTGGTCATCAGGCAGATCCAAATAACTATAGGCCAGTAACCTTAATATGCATCACAGGTAAATTAATGAAAGGAATTATTAAGGAAATGATTGAACCACACAGGGCAAGAACAGGAGTTCAGCTGAATAGTCACCATGGGTTCAGATGGAATGAAATTCTATAAGGTCATGTCAGGTTGGGGAGCATGCACTGGCACAGCGTGTTGCCATGCACACCACACAATAAAACAGCCTGTGATCCTGGTTGGCAACCCCCAGGCAGACATACGGTCCAGTCTTACCCCTCGGAAATGACTGTTTATCTGCCATAGCCAGGTGTTACATTGGCATCTCATTTGGCCTGGTCCAGCCCCCCAGGTCCTCAATAATTAGGATCCTGTGAGCCAGATCACCCTTGGGGAATCACGCAACATGGCTGTAGTGCCATAACTGATGCTCTCTCACAATGCAGTTAATGTGCCTCATATGGAACTATGTGAGCAACTGCTTGTTCAACACAAAGTCAAACCAGCAGTACCCAAGGACTCCCTGAAGAGACACAGTACTGAAGGTCTCAAGTCATCATCTCAGGCCACTGGATAGTGTCCATGTTTCTTAACCATACAGCAAAACAGGAAGCACCAGGACTCTAAAGACATGGGCTTTTGTCCTTTTGTAGAACTATCAAGAGCACCACACACCCCTTTCCAGCAACCTCATGATCCCCCATGCTCTCCCAATCCGTCCACTGACTTCATAGGAAGAGTCACCAGAGACATACAGTACATGTCGCTGCCGAGGTAAGTAAACCTCTTGATAAGGTCAACATTCTCTCCATAGACAGACACACTGCTGATGGCTGTGTCCAAGAGATCATTAAAGTCCAGAATCTTGCTTTTTTTTTCAGGACATTCTCAAGCCCAAACACTCAGACTCCTTGTTTAGTCTTTCAAGGGCCCAGATCACAGCCTCCATTGGCTCAGCAAAGATCATAGCATCTTTGGCAAAGTCAAGATCGGTGAATCTTTCTTCACCAACAGACACATCACAGTCACAGGCCCCCATGAACCTGCCTAACACCCAGTCCATGGTAGCATTGAACAAAATAGGAGCAAGAACACATTCCTCACAAACCCCAGAATCAACTTGAAAGAACACAAAAGTTCTGCCTCCACTCTGTACAGCACTCACAGTACCAGTGTACAGGCCAGCCATAATATCCAGCAACCTTGGGAGGATCCTGCAATGTCTCAGGATGGATGTCCCACAGGGCAGCTTGATCAACTGAGTTAAGCACTTTACAAAAATCAACAAAGGCTGCAAAGAAACAATGCTGATATTCGTGTTTGCTCTCCATAAGAACCCTCCGTGCCAGGATGCAGTCGGTGGTAGACTTCTTAGGCATAAAACCAGGCTGCTCTGGTTGCTGGTAGGTTGTACGTGATCGTGGATCCTATTGAGGATGACACTAGCAAAGACCTTACCCTGCACCGAGAGTAGTGTTATCCCCCCTTCCCTTTCCAGATAGGGATGACGTGTCATGAAATTCCAGTCAGTTGTGATGACAACTGTCTCCAAAATGGAAGCAAAGATTGCTTGCAATTCAAGGAGGACAGCCTTGCCACCAGCCTGGAGAAATTCATCCCAGATACCACAGATTCCCATAGTCTTCCCTACTTTCACCACCTGTGCAATCTCAGTATGATTGGGTGGTTTATAGCTAATTGGAGGATCATTCTCAAGTTTCGTGGACCCAGAGATGTCCAATGTCCTAGCTGGAGGATCAGCTTAAACAGCTGCTCAAAGAAGCCGACCCAGCGAGCCACAATTGCAACATTATGCGTAAGGCCTGTTCCATCATCTGTCTTGGCTGGGACTCTCCAAGGAACAGATTCAGATGTGTGTAATGCTTTGATTCCTCTGTATGCAGGACATGGCGTCACTAGACCATAGGTGGTGTGCTGACAGATTCCTCTAAAAAACGCCTCCTTATCTGCCCTCGGAGCTCTTGCAGCCATCCCTCTCAGTTCCCAGTACAGACTAGAGTTGTCATCAAGCCATGCGCTGTGACTCTTGATGATATCCAGGGTGCTCTGTGAGATGAAACACCTCCTTCTGGGAACACCGGTAACACCAACACAGCCCTCATTATTCTTCAGGGTCTTGTAACAAAAGGTCTCCCACATCACATTAGGATTAGCAGTCACACCTAAGTCTGCACGTTCCTCAAACAAACTGCTTGCAAACTCATTAGAAACAGCTTGACCTTGGAGTCTGGCCAAGTCTAGCCTCATTCACCTAGTAGGTGGTAGCCTACTGGACCTAAGCTGGATCTTCAGAGTAGCAACAACAAGTCACTGGTCAAAATTCAAAAACTGGGCTCTTCTGTAGACCCCTCAGTTCTGCAGGAGCCTTCAGCGTCTGCCCATGATGATATAATCAATCTCCACCAACAGTATTGTGGCACCAAGGCCAAAGATGTGGTTCAGGGTGCTGAAACGAAGATCCAGTGATCTGTAGCCCCTGATATTTTGCAAAGTCAGGGAACATGAAGCCATACTCATGGGGACCAAGAAACAATCCTCATAGCCAGTCCTGTCTGTGCCAGGGGTCACATTGAAATCATCCATGATCAGAGTAGTGTCACTTCATGGGCATCCATCCATCACTGAGCAAAGTTGTGAATAAAATGTCTCCCTCACCAAGGCATCACTCACCTAAGTCAGAGAATACACTGAGACAACAGACAGGGCTCAAGAGAGTGCCTTAATCTAATAGTCTAATTTGATTCTAATTCTATTCTAGTAATATTCTCCTTGAAAGGAGTGACTCTGGATACCATCGCCGTTCTGCCACAACAACAGCTACTCCCTCAGTATGACAGCCATCAGAGCAACCAGACCAACAAAAGGTGTACCCACCTACAGAGATCTGCCCAGTCCCATGACTGTGTACCTCAGAGATTGCCACCACTGAAAGCTCCTCTGACAGCAGCTGAAGATGATTATCATGCCGGAGAGACAAGATGTTCCACACACTTACCCGGAAGGGCTACCTGAAATTGGGACTCAAGTGCCGCTGTGCAGTGGGTAATGCCTCAGCAGCACCCCAGTTCCGATCCCCAACAGGCCTGACCCCACTGCCTCTCCAACGGTTTTGAATCTTTCAGGTATATGGCTCCCAAGGGCTTTCCCCCATCCTCTTCACAATGCAGCTGCCTTCCTAGCAGTCCTGTCTGCCATTTCAGTGCTGCGTGAATGTTTACGGTGGCTAGAATGCCAATCCTGCCACCAACCCCCAAGATTTCCCTGTTAGTGGGAACAGTTTAATGTCATACCCAGGACTGAATGAGGAAGCAACAAAAGAATACAATTAGAGTGGTGCATGTGATATTATTTATCTTGACTTTCAGAAGGCATTTGATAAGGTCCCAAACAAGAGGATCAGTTTCAAACTAATAGTAGTGGAAGTTCAGGGTGTAGTGTGTAGATGGGTGCAAAAAACACCACAAGCAGAGGTTTATGGAACCTTATCCAAACTGGAAGTTAAAAGCGGTGTCCCTCAGAGGTTAGTGTTAGGGTCGCTGTTATTTTTAATACATAAAATGGATTTTCATAAGAATAGAAGTAACAAGCGGGTTAAGTTTGCAGATGATACCAAGCTAGGTGGGTTGGCAAATAATCTAGAATCCATTGAGTCATTGCAGATGGATTTGGACAGCGTACAGGCATGGGTGGATTTGTGGCAGATGAAATTTAATGTCAGTAAATGTAAAGTTTTACAATTAGGAAGTAAAAATGTTAGGTCTGAATGCACAATGGAAGGTCTGAAAATCAAAAGTACACTTTATAAGAAGGATTTAAGAATTGTAGTGAACTCTAAACTTTCAACTTCCAGACAGTGTCCAGAAGCCATTAAGAAGGCTAACAGAATGTTAGATTATATAGCACAATGTATGAAGTACAAGTCCAAGGAGTTTATGCTGAAACTTTATAAATCACTAGTGAGGCCTCATCTGGAATAGCCTTATGAAGCTGAGGGTGAAGCTGACTTTGAGTCTAATTATGTCAGTGCAAATGGTTCTGAATTTTCTGAGACAGTGTGTGAAATGTGTTGTATACCTGTGTGGCATTAATATTACGAGAAAAAAATTCCTTTAAATAATCAACAAAGGTGTATGAATTTGTATATAGTGCATTAGCACAGGTCTCGTATCACATAAAACCAAGAGTTTAAGGATGTAAGTTAAAAAATACATCTAGTCATATATATCTTTCACAATTAGGTAATGCTCCATTATTTATTAAAGTTGTCTTTTTGTTGAGGGGATTGTAAGGTGTAACACTAAATTCTTAATTGTTAATGGCCGTAAACCCAAGCATTACTCAAGACAGGCTGAGATGCCAAATTTTGACCCTACCATCTGTTTGTCTCTGCAGAATTCGAGATTCATCAGACCAGGCTACATGTTTTTAGTCTTCAGCTGTCCAGATGTGGTGAGCTTGTGCCCACTAGAGCCTCAGCTTTCTGTTTTTGGCTGACAGGAGTGGAGCCTGACATGATCTTCTGCTGTTGTAGTCCCTGCACCTAAAGGGTCATATTGTACATTTTGTGATGCTTTTCTGCTTCCCACAGTGGTACAGAGTGGTTATGTGACTTACCATAGCCTTTCTGTCAGCTGAACCATTCTGGCCATTATCCCCTGACCTCTCTCAACAATGCATTTTTTCTGTCTGTTGAAATGCTGCTCACGTAAACTCTAGAGACTGTTGTGTGTCAAAAATCTCAGGATATCAGCAGTTACAGATATGCTCAAATCAGCTTTTCTAGTACCAACAGTCATGTTAAGGTGGAATTCACTTCAGATCACATTTTAGCATTAAGGCAACATTCACTGAAGCTCCTGACTTGTATCTGCATTATTGTGTGCATTGCGCTGCTGCAGTATGATTGGCAGATTAAATGATTGCATGGATAAGCAGTTGTACAGGTGATCCTTATAATTTGCTGTGTATCTGGAACTGCATGAAATCATGAAATCATTTGTAACATATATAATACTTAAGTGAGATTGGCTCAGTCCATGGGGTGCACAATTTTAACATTAATTTCCACAATCACAAATATGAGTACATATAGAAAAATAATTGCTCTGTAATGTTCATTGTCTTTTGCATTGTATGCAGGCCCTGCTGAAAATCACCTTATACACTGATATTGCCATAGCCTTGCTCACAGTTATAATGGCTTGACATAGAGAATAGAAGTGTAAGCCATGCATCTAAAAGCTCTATTTTTAGTTGCATCTGACCACATCTTTATTGAATTGTATTCAAATCTGTAATCTATGACAAAAGTGCACCATATTAGCAAAGACTATTTACTAGTTACAAAAATATAATAGTCATATTTTTTATTCAATTTATATCACAAATATTCTAATATAAATACAGTCTTGAGAACATGATTGATATTGCAGCACCCAAATAAAACATGAAAACAGAGTGTATGTTTACAGTGTATGTATTTAGTTCATGCATAATCTTTTGCCTTTGGCCACACCATCTTGCTTTAGAATTCATAAAACTCACAGGCCCCAGTGGATTGTTTCTTGTTCCATGAACTGACATCAGACTTGTGTTTTTGGCAGGTCATAATTGCACATCATGCTGTGACGAGCTGTGCGGCAGCATGGCTCCTGCTTTACCTGCCTTTGTTTCAGCATTTCCTCTTCACACATGAACACTCTCACCTTAAGATTTCAAATATTGAAGAGTAATGTGTGATAGAAAACAATATTTTAACATCTAAATAAAAATGTTAAATACAGAAAATTCTAATTAATACACAGTATGCTACATTATATAGGGTATAGCAGAAGCGACAGGCTTATTTATTGTATATTATATATATATATATATATATATATATATATATATATATATATATATATATATATATATATATATATACAGTGGGATGCAAAAGTTTGGGCAACCTTGTTAATAGTCATTATTTTCCTGTATAAATCGTTGGTTGTTACGATAAAAAATGTCAGTTAAATATATCATAT
>JANRMT010062857.1:10296659-10309575 GCA_026402145.1 Polypterus bichir lapradei | reverse complement strand
TATATATATATATATATATATATATATATATATATATATATATATATTTGGTATATCTGCTGCTTTACAGCAAGAAATCTGGGTTCATGTCCTGGGTCCTCCTTGCTTGGAGTTTACATGTTCTCCCGGTGTCTTTGTGGGTTGTCACAAGGTGCTTTGATTTCCAACTGCAGTTCAAATACAAACAAGTTAGGTGGATTGGCAATACTAAATTGGTCTATATATGTGTATGGTGTGTGTGTGAGTGTGTTAACTGTACAATGGACTAGTAGTTTATGCAGGGATTGTTCCTGCCTTGATCCCTGTGCTTCCTGAGATAGGCTCCAGCCCCCCGGAAGTCTTCTCAGGAATAAGTGGGCTTAGACAATGGTAGGAAATATAAATATATTTATATATCACCACACTTTAGAACAGGTAATCCACATAAAACTAAGTATATTCGGGCCTGACCAGTACTTGGATGGGAGACCATATAGGAAAAGCTTGGGCTGCTGCTGGAAGGAGTATTGGTAAAGCAATTTTCACTTTAACTCTGGATAATGCATTTATCTTTAGTGTTTTAGTTTTAGTTGGTTTTCTAGTTTTGACCTTGGCCCATTTTAAACAAAGTTTACTCTCTTGACTCCTGGTACATTATCTTTCTTTCTGCTACTTCTCATGGGACATAATATGTTAAAAACAGATTTAGATTTTTTTGGACGATTATTTTTTATTATCTGACACATACACAACTTTTTTTTTATGAGAAGCAAATTAAAAGGCTTTTTTATGTGTGCAGTAATGACTTACAACATAATACTTTTTTAATCTTTTCTCCTCTAGAGAGATGGATTAACAATTAAAAAAAGAATTTATAACAAAGCTACAGGGTCCATTTTTCCAAAATGTGATTCAATGAATGAAAAAAGCCAAGTAAGGATTCACAGCAAATTCTAAAACTACATGAAAATAACACATTTTCAATAGTAAATTTAACTATATGGTGTAAAAAGATAATAGAAAATGCGTATACAATTTACAGTTGTAGCTACTGTGATGAGCTAGAAAAGGATAAAAATAGAAATCATTAGGTTGGGCCCCACTTGTATGGCTTTGACAGCAGTAGGTGTCCAAGGGATGCCGTTTTCCAGTTTCAGTGAACCTTTGAGTGATTCGTTTGGAAGTGGAAGGGTGAGAAAGAGAGATCTAGATAGAAAGAGAGAGAGAGAGAGAGAGAGAGAGAGAGTCTTCTGTGAGGTCAACATTCACCTTCTGGGTTACAGTTCTCCAAACCGAAGGCAAAAGAGGAAATCGTGCTGTGCAGTTGCTGTGTCATGTAGGACTAGTGAGTCTTTTATACTGGCTAATGTAAGGGCATACCAGGGTTGTAACAATCCTGCAATAGGAATTCACCAGGCTGATACAGTGGAGCACTTTAAAAAACTGCTAAAAACACATTAGTTTAACATGGCTTTCTGATACCTTCACCTTCATTTAATCCTGATACTCTGTATATTCAATTCATTATAATAACTATTCATGGTGGCTCTAAAATCCGTACTGACCCCTACTCTCTCTTCTGTTTCTTTTCCCCGTTTTCTGTGGTGGCGATCTGTGCCATCACCACCTAATCAAAGCACCGTGATGTCCTACATTGATGGATTAAAAGCCAGAAGTCTACATGACCATCATCATCAAGTCCTTCCAAGAGAACCCTAAATACATAGAGGACTGTTTCATTTATGTTAGGCAGAATGCCCAGAGGTCTTGTGGCCTGGAGTCCCTGCAGATTTTATTTTTTCTCTTCAGCAGTCTGGAGTTTTGTTTTTTTTTTTGTTTTTTCTGTCCTCCCTGGCCATCGGACCTTATTCTTATTCTGTGTTAATTAGTGTTGTCTTATTCTAATTCTTACTGTGTCTTTTATTTTTCTATTCTTCATCATGTAAAGCACTTTGAGCTACATTTTTGTATGAAAATGTGCTATATAAAAAAATGTTGTTGTAACAACAGTTATTCACACTGTCTCTGTTTAGAATAGAGGAACAATGGAAACTGAGAAAATTTCAGTGAAACCAAAAGACATGTCTTCTTTAGTAATTATTTGACCACAGACATTGTGGCTAATTTTTTTATGAATAGAACAACTGGACCTTTAAACTACTCTTTTTTCTGCAGTAATGCATGGAGTCCTCTATCAAAGAAAGTTCTGATGCTTTTGAGAAGGTCAATTGAATTGGCATCCGCTTGAGCCTCTGTTTTTTAATATCATCCACAAAAAGGATAACAGTAAGAGTAATCCAAAAATACTTTTGGGGACCTTCCAGGGCTCTATTGGACTCTGAGTTTCCAGTTTTTCTTTTCTGACATGATCTGGATTTCACCCTTCTGCGGTCTTTCTATAGCAGGAGTCCTTGAGGTATCTGGAGATTTCAATTCACATTTTAGTGGCTTCCCCTCATGCAAGTAGACAGAGCAGGTTATTACACCTGTGGAACACAAACAGACGAACTCAGAATGTCCACAACACACATGTTTATTATATTCTGCTCCTTCTTTGCAGCACAACACAGCCATAATAAACTCACAAGGCTCAGTCCTTATCTTCTTTACTTCACTGCCGCCTCCACTCCACTCAACTCCTCTCTTGCAAGCTCTGTCCTCTGCCTCCCAACTCCGGCTCCTCGAATGGAGTGAGGCGGCCCCTTTTATAATGCACCCAGATGTGCTCCCTGATGACCTTGCTGCAGAAGTTCCTGGTGGTGGCCTTGGGTCTACACAGGGTTGGGCTTCCCAGCTCCATGGCTCCAATTGTGGCCCGGGGAAGGAAGTGTTCCTCTCCCTGTCCCTTGCTTCTTCAGGCCGGTGGGGCAAGGTCATATACCTTTTTGTATTGATATTATTTGATATTATTTGAAGAAAGCAACATTCCATACAATCATGCCAAACTTAATAAACCATAATTCAACCTCTGCCCAAGAACACTCCTTTAAAAGATGCTTTGTTGCTCACATCAGGAAAAAAAACTATGAGTTGCCAAACATCACAGGTGTCAGAACAAAAGGTAGGGATTGAAATCTAAATATGCTGACCTTAAAGTGGTTGATTTGACTTTGGCCATCAAAATGAAACTCCACCACAAGCAGTACCAAGGACCCAGCTGGAAAAAGGTTGACAGCAGATTTTCACAAATGTTAGAAAACTTTTTTCACATAAAGAACCATAGACACCTGGAATAAATTATCAAGAAGAATGGCGGTGGATAGTAGCACTTTAAGGACCATCAAATCTCGACTTGATGATATTTTGGACAATCTAAGTGAATAGGATGGATGAGCTTGTGGAGCTGAATGGCTGTGATAAGATGTATCATAGAGCCACATTTTAATGAAGTGATTTGTTATTTAGTTATCTTAATTGATTATTAAAGCCAAGATTTCAAATGTGAGCCTGAGGGTTCTAGCGATGTGCGTATGCACAAAATTAATTAAGCTCATTTACGGACATGTGGAGAGCAATCGAGTGTTTGCGGAAGCCAGCTGCAAGCAGTTAGGGTGAGTAACCACACAACTGTGTAAGAGGAGTGAGCGGCTGGAGTCAGGAGAGAAGTTTAGTTGAAACGGAGGAACTGCAGAATGGCTCAGGAGGTGACGAGCTAGTGTTTAGTCCGGATTGAATGGCTAGAAAGAGGCTGAGCTGGGTATGAGTCAGGATGGTTGAAGACGAGAATCAGCCAGTAGCAAGTCTGTTTTCAGTCTGTATGGAGTAGCTGCAGCAAGGCTTGGCCTGGGGCGACTCAGGCTGTAGAGGAGATCTAGCCGTTGTTGAGTTGGTGTCATGAAGAGGAAAGGTCAGCAGGAGAAGAACTGATCTTCTGAAGAGGAAAGGTCTGAGTGAGCAGAAGACTGGGAAATAATGAGGGGAGTAGAGAACGTTGCGGTGGCTGGGTAGTCAAAGAGGAGGAGGAGGCTGATGTGGTCTTCACCAGTGTGCTGAAGTGCTAGGATTTCTGAACTAACATTTGACATTGCAGAAAGGGGTCGCTGTTCACAGAAGTCACTGGGTTTTTATTCTCTCTCTGCATTTTATTCTTCTTTTATGGCTGATTTTATATTTGGTGACTATTTTTTAAGTATGCCTGTATTCGTTTTTTTTTAGGATTACTTATTCACTTATTTGATAAATTGTTTATTTTAGAATTTACAGCACCTTTGTGCAATAAACATATTGATTTTGTTTTGCATCTTTAAATGACGTCTTTGTCTCATTCACTTGCCGCAGTCCATCTCAGTCATGACTACTGATGATCCGATAAAGTGGAGTTTGCCTATGGCTACAGGCTTCATAGCATTACAATGGCCTGTTCTCCTCACAATTGTTCTAATATAATTTTCTGTAAAGTAAAAATAAATTTGAACCTAAAACTTACTGGATTTAGGATAGGAAATATTTGTTTTCCAACCTACATAAACCATGAAGAAATAACAGGAATGACAGATTGGTTTGTGAAACAGAAACATTAGCCTAAACACTTTAGGTGTTTTCAATAAAAAATATTGCCTTCTAGAAATGCTTTAAAAATCAGACAAGCTTCAAGATGGGTATTCCCTCTTCCCTATTCCCTGAGGTGGTGAGCCAACAAGAAAAAGAAAGCTCCACGTTGCCATCTCAGGCTGAACCCTGCTCGACCACCAGGCACTCACCTGGGAATGCCACTCCCTAGGCTTATCTCCATTAGTGGGTCCCACTAACCTTATCCCAGGCAGGGTATACTGTTTTTTAATTTGTATTGTCATGAGGGTCATTGTGAACTTTTCTTTGCCTGACATTTCAGCCCAGGCCTATGTGCAAATGCTGACACTACCAGGAGCACAAAGCTTTAGACAACCTTCATCCTAATATCCCTAAGTTGGATGTACATCCCTGTCCTAACCTGTGGTTGTGAGGTATGGGTAATAATTAAAAGAATGAGATTGTGAGTACAAGCAGCAGAAATAAGGTTTCTTTACAGGATGGCTGGAATAAAACTCTGTGATAGGGTAAGAAGCTCAATGATTTGGGAGAGCTTTAAAGTAGAGTAGATGCTCCTCCAGATCAACAGGAGCCAGTTGAGGTGGTTTGGGCATGTTATAAGGATGCCATCTGGACAGCTACCCTTCGAGACCCTACGGGAAACATAGCACATGCTAGAGGGATTACACTCACCAGCCATTTTACTATGTACACCTTACTAGTACCAGGATGGACCAAACCAAATGTTTGACTTCAGAACTGCTGTAATTCTTTGTGGCATAAATCCAACAAGTTGCTGGAAATATTTCTCATGGTTTTTGGTCCATATTGACATGATAACATCATGCAGTTACTGCAGATTTGTCATCTGCACATCCATGATGAGAACCTCCTATTCAACCACATCACAAGGGTGCTCTATTGGATTGAGATCTGGTGACTGCAGTGAACTCACTGTCATGTTCAAGAAGCCAGTTGAGATGATTTGAGCTTTGTCACATGGCACGTTATCCTGCTAGAAGTAGCCATCAGAAGATGGCTACACTGCTGTCATAAAGGGATGGGCATGGTTAGCAACAAAACTCAGGTAGGCTGTGGTATTTAAACAAAACTCATTTAGTACTAAGGGGCCCAAAATGTCCCAAGAAAATATCCCCCACACCATTACACCACCACCACCAGCCTGAACCATTGATACAAGGCATGATGGATCCATGCTTTCATGTTGTTGACGGCAAATTTTGACAATACCATTCGAATATTAGGGCAGAAATTGAGACTCATCAGACCAGACAATGTTTTTCCAGTGTTCTATTGTCCAATTTTGGCAAATTCTAGCTTCAGTTGCCTGCTCTTAGCTGACAGGAATGGCACCGGGGTGTGGTCTCCTGCTGCTGAACCCCATCTGCTTCAAGGTTCAACGTTTTGTGCATTAAGAGATACTCTTCACCACACCTCGGTTGTAATGACTGGTTATTTGAGTTACTGTTGCCTTTCCGGCAGTTCAAACCAGTTTGGTCATTCTCCTCTGGCATCAACAAGGCATTTTTGCCCAGAGAACTGTCACTCACTGGATATTTTGTCTTTTTCGGACCATTCTCTGTAAAACTTAGAGATGGTTGTGCATGAAAATCCCACTCGATCAGCAGTTTCTGAAATACTCAGGCCACTTTTAAAGTCACTTAAATCACCTTTCTTTTCCATACTGATGCTTGGTTTCAACTTCAGCAGGTTATCTTGACAATGTCTTTATGCCTAAATGCGATTGGCTGACTCGATATATGCGTTAACAAGCAGTTGAACAGGTGTACCTAATAAAGTGGCTGGTGAGTTTATATCTCTTGCCTGGCTTGGGAACACCTGGGAATTTCCCAGAAAAAGAAGTCTGAGCTGACTTACTTGGCCTGTTTCTGCAGCAAACCTCACCAAGAAAAGTGGTTCCAGAAAATTGTGCTTTCTAAAATGTATTAGTTTCATTTTTTCTTCTAATATGATGCCAACATTTCTTTTTGTGAGGTTTTATTCACTTTTTTGATCTAAGAGACCAGTGCTTTGGTATTTTATTTTCTTTGTTTTTCTTAACAATGTGTTAGAAGGCCATTCTGTCATAAAGAATGAGTAAATCAAACACGACCTAAAACACTTGTGGCACACTGAACATAATCAACAGCAGTCTAGCTCCTACCTTTCTGGACTTATCATTACCATTAACATGAATTTTCAAAGTCTCTTCCAGAAGTGATTCCTATCGAATCCTACAAAGTGACCTTTGCCCCCTACAGGTGTTTCTCTCATGATTTTATAAAACTTTCTTTTGATGCATTTGTGGTTTTTTTTTTTTTTGGGCAGTGTATTTTGCTTTTATTACTACTAAGCTGGCCTGGTGGCACAGTGGTTTGTGCTGCTGCCTTACACATTCACCTTTTTGACTTTAAATCCTATGTCTGGTAGGGGTCTGTGTGGATACACAAAAGATCTAGTGATATGAAGGGTGGTCTTCAGGTGTTGAGTGTAACCAGTATCTGTAGAGGGATCCAGAATGCTTATGTAGTACTGAAAGTGCAGCTTTAGATATTGGCAATGTGTTGTTTTGGAGAAAGTGGAAAATTACCTGCTACTTAGGGGACATAATGAAGTCAGTGATGAATCAAAGAAATTTTGAAGGCTGAACCCATTCTGATTTAGGCATTGAAAAGAACAGTTTGTAAAAGGTCTGTGAAGAATAGTACGGGAGTAAGACGTGGCTAAAAAAGGCAAAATATGAAGCAATGCTGGAAAGAACATAGATGACAAAGATCATATCAGTGTCACTGAGTAAAGGAAGAAGGTGAGACCCAGAACAAGGCAGGGTTGGAGTCAATTGACATGAAAAGATTTGGTTTTACTGGAAAGGTTGCACAGGGATGTGGAATATAGAAAAAGATTAGGGGGCAAACGTGCAATCTGGGTAAAGCTGTAAAGTGACTGTTAAAATTGTGGTGATAAAGACATTTCAATGGCGGTGCGGACACATGCAGTTGCTTGGTGGCTCTCGGCTTTTGGCTTCGTTTTATTTGTAATTAAGTTTTTATTTTATTGTTAGTTAAACAACTCGAAGCGTTCATCCAGTATGGAAGGTCTGATTTAATTAATGGGCAGTACGGTGGCGCAGTGGTAGCACTGCTGCCTCGCAGTTAGGAGACCCGGGTTCGCTTTCCGGGTCCTCCCTGCGTGGAGTTTGCGTGTCTACGTGGGTTTCCTCCGGGTACTCTGGTTTCCTCCTACAGTCCAAAGACATGCAGGATAGGTGGATTGGCAATACTAAATTGTCCCTAGTGTGCTTGGTGTGTGGGTGTGGGTGTGAGTGTCCTGCGGTGGGTTGGCACCCTGCCCAGGACTGGTTCCTGCCTTGTGCCCTGTGTTGGCTGGGATTGGCTCCAGCAGATCCCTGTGACCCTGTATTCGGATTCAACGGGTTAGAAAATGGATGGATGGATGATTTAATTAATATAGGGAAGCGTTTCGAGCTCCATGCATCCCCACGGCTGGACTTTATTCTATCAGAGGTACGGCGGACTACTGAGGCTTTTACCATCCCCCTTTGTGGCTGAGACGGCGGAGGAGACACCATAAACGAAAGTGGGACAGAAGGAGCGGACTGCGTGCTAGGCTATATGCTAGCCCATACAGACCGGCTCTTCCCAGTCTCTTCTTCACTAATGCCAGGTCTCTCGCAAATAAGATGAACGAGATTCGGCTGAGGATCGCATCATGTAGGGTGAACAGCTGTGCGGCAATTATTTCCAAGACCTTGGTGGATAATAACATCCCAGACGCCGTGATGGAGCTACAGGGGCGCGCTCTGTTCCGGGCAGACAAGACTGCAGTTTTTACTAAATGTAAAGGTGGAGGGCTGTCGCTGTACATTAATAAATCCTGGTGTACAGCTACAAACATTATTGGAATATACTGCTCCCCTGACTTGGAATATCTGGCAGTGAAATGCAGACCATTCAAGGCAGTAAGAGAGTTCTCCTCCATCCTGATAGTGGCTGTTTATATCTCACCGCGAGCTAACGCTAAATTAGCATTGGAAGAGCTGTACTGCCTGATTAGCAGACAACTGAATGCCAATCCAGATGCGGCTGTGATTGTGGCTGGTGACTTTAATCATGTAGAATTAAAAGCAGTGCTTCCCAAATTTCGAGGATTTATAAACTTTCCAACTAGAGACAATAGCATTCTAGATCAAGTTTATTGCAACATCCCAGGAGCATACAAGGCTGTAGCAGCCCCACATCTGGGCATGTCAGACCACATTGCAGTGGAGCTGATCCCAGCCTATACTCCCATGATCTGCAAGATGAAACCAACTACCAGAACAGTACAAGTATGGACTGAGGAGGCATCTTCAGCATTACAGGACTATTTTGAGCATAATGACTGGGGAGTGTTCAAAGAGGGCTCAGATCTAGACGGATATACATCATATGTCCTATCCTATGTGCAATTCTGTGCTGATGCTGTCCTACCCACGAAGACCTTTAGGGTGTTTCCAAATCAGAAACTGGACAGTACGGTGAGTCCCTGCTTAAAGCCTGGGACGCTGCATATAGGTTAGGCAACTGGCTGACATATAGCAAAGCCCGAAAGGAACTAAAAAAAGGAATAAACCTGGCAAAATACAGATACAAATCTGCATATCGAGGAGTATTTTGATAACAATGACCCACAGAATATGTGGAGATGGATTATAAGCACAACAATCAGCAGGTCAACTATGACCCTAGTCTCCCTGACACCTTGAACAGTTTCTTTGCACGCTTTGATGCATCTAGCAGCAGGAAGACTGTACATCTCCCTTGGCTGGAGGAGCAGCATCAGGCTATAGTCCTGCAACTACACCAAGTGAGGTCCACCCTGAGGAGGATCAACACCAACAAAGCTGCAGGACTGGACAGGGTGTCGGGTAAAACACTGAAAATATGAGTCTTTCTGGTCATTTTCAGCCTTTCTCTACAACTTGCAATGGTCCCTGTCTGCTTTAAATCCTCCACCATTGTGCCAGGGCCTAAAAATCAGCAGTCACCTGCCTTAACGATTACCACCCTGTGGGTCTGACCCCAGTAATAATGAAATGCTTTGAAAGAATCCTCCTAAAGTACATCAAGGATGCCATCCCTGCTGGATTTGACAACCATCAGTTTGCCTACAGGAGGAACAGATCGACAGAGGATGCCATCTCAATAGTACTTCACACAGCCTTAATTCATTTGCAGTGACCTAACACTTATGTTTGGATGCTATTCGTCGATTTTAGTTCAGTGTTTAACACTGTAATCCCAGACAAGCTGGTAAAAAGGCTTCATAATCTGGGTCTGTCCACATCGTTGTGTCTCTGGATCAGGGACTTTCTCACCAACAGCCCTCAGGTGGTTAGAATTGAAGATCGTACATCAGCCACACTGGTTCTGAACACAGGAACGCCACAGGGTTGTGTGCTCAGCCCAGCACTCTTCACGTTATTTCCGCACAATTGCTCTGCCATCCATGCCACAAATATGGCTGTGAAGGTTGCGGATGATATTACCCTGGTGGGTCTCATATCAGACAATGATGAGACTCACTACAGAGAGGAGATACAACACCTAGCACTATGGTGCTCAGCCAACAACCTCATCTTGAACACCAGCAAGACCAAAGAGGTCATTGTGGACTATAGGAGGTCCAGAAGAACAGAACATGCTCCTATATTCATACATGAGGAGGCTGTAATGTGTGTGGACAATATCAAGTTCTTGGGTATCCACATCACATCGGATCTGACCTGGTCTTTGAACACATCTCACCTGGTAAGGAAGGCCCAATAAAGACTCTTCTTCCTCAGGAAGATGAGATGTGCTGGATTCTCCTCTTAGCTGCTCACAAACATCTACAGATCCACTATAAAAATCATTCTCTGTCACAGTATGACAGTGTGGTACGGCAGCTGCACAGCACAGGACAGGAAGGACTTGGCACGGGTGGTGAGAACAGCACAGGGGATCGTGGGAAGTCCTCTCCTAGACCTGGACTCTGTATATGCTGGAAGGGTGCAGAAGAAGGCCAAATGTATAGCTGCGGATCTCACCCATCCGGGAAATGGACTGTTTGTACCACTGCCTTCGGGAAAGTGGTACAGAAACATAAAAACACGTACCAGCAGACTGAAAGACAGCTTTTTCCCCAGAGCTGCGAAGTTCATCTGCCCCTGCTGATACACACACATACTGTACATCTACATCTACTCCTAACCTGCCCCCCTGTAGACATGCACACACACTTTCCCTCGTAATCAAAGACACACACTCATATTCCTCCCCTGTAGACCCACGCACACAAATCGCTGGTCTCTGTAGGCATACTACCTCAGGAAAAGTCTGGACTTGATTTTTTATTGCTGCTGTCTTTTATACTATTTTTATTTTATTATTTATAGTGTATTGTGCATTTTAAGTGTTCTGCCTTGAAGCCGAGTCCTACCAAAAAATATTTTTATGTGTATGCATAATGACAATAAAGAATTCTTTTTTGCAGTTTCCTATGATGATGATTAAGAGGAGTTTGCTTGTTCTTCTCCATGGGTGACTGAACTCGATACTCATTTTTTTTTTATTTGAATATTAGTGTTTTGCTTATGCTGTCTTTGCCAAAAAAGTCATCATTCCATTCATATTCTGCCCCCAATTCTTATTTATCTTCATAGGAAGTACAGTAGGAACCTATCCTGGCAACATCAGACACAAGGCAGGAACCAAACCTGAATAGGACACCAGTTGATAAATGTATAAATTCATTCATTCATTTTCCAGACCCATTTATTTGAATAAGGACTCAAAATGAGTTGGACATGGCACCATTAGGCACAAGTCAGGAAGTATCCCAAGACAGTATGCCAGTGCAAAGCAGATAACATGTATTCATTGTGACAGATAGGGGGCGCTGTTGTCCCCTTGAACCCTCAGACCAGACACCAGATAAAAGTCCAAATTCTGACTTTATTACAATAATAATGTGCATAAAGCACCTCCACCTCCACTGCACAATAAACAATCAATAATAAAATACAATCCTCCACTCCCAGATGTGTTGTCACCCTTCCTCCCAACTCAGCTCAACTCACTGGGGTTTCCCATAATCCTTTATAGTTCTTGACCTGGAAGTGATTCTATCCTTCAGTCCATGTGATTTCCCAGCACTTCCGGATCAGATGAAAATTCCTTCTTCTCTTTAGCCCGGAAGTATGTCATCTCCTCTGTCCCCGTGACTGTGAATTACTTCCAGGCTATACGGACGATATAAGTCTCTGAGCCTCCCTACAGCATCCCCTGGCGGCCCCCATGGTATCCAGCAGGGCTGTGCATTAAAACTCCAAGGTCCATGAGGCCCTGCTGGAATTCGGGGCACCTCCATATTGCAGGCAGGACTCCATCTGGTGGCTTGGGGGTATTGGCCAGGATAAATTGCCAGCCATATATCACAACATACTTGGGACGTTGAAGCATTGGAGAGTTTTTAGAGAAAAACCATGAAGATACATGGAAATGTGTAGGTTCCATACAGACAGTGAACAACTTGCAATGTGACTCCATCATTTGGTGCACTAATGTCACATCTATTGTCAACCTGGGAAAATTGAAAACCAGCAAAACACAGTGTCTCCTACTTTTCCTATAGTAGTATTTTCTCATCAACCAGTCTGCCACTGATTTATATTAGCAGTGATTTATAGTAATAGCACAGCATTAGTTACAAAATCATCTATTTTTATACTTGTAGCACCAATAACTTAGTTACTGCATCCCCTTGTCATTTCATGGGTTCATTTTTCACTCTTTCTTGCCTCTCAGCATCATAAATTGACTTTTTCACATTTCATCTTAAATATGGGAATGCTGCCAATTTCTGGATGAACTTGAAATTGGCCTTTTTTGTGTGCTTGGCCAGCAGTAGGTGGAGGTACAAAGTAAAACGATAATGTGCCTGTTCATTTCAGAGTGTACTAAAAATTCTTCCTTGCATTTATCTTGTGCATTTTGGCCTCAGGTGGTTTTATGAACACATTACT
Organism: Polypterus bichir lapradei; assembly: GCA_026402145.1. NCBI lineage: Eukaryota > Metazoa > Chordata > Cladistia > Polypteriformes > Polypteridae > Polypterus > Polypterus bichir. The sequence goes on along the minus strand of JANRMT010062857.1, from coordinate 10,297,001 downwards.
GGGTCTGCAATGTGAGCAAGTCATACAGGGTCACTTATAAAAGACCTTTTTTCACGTCTCATCTGAGAAACTGGTCATATCGAGGGTAAGCAGTGAGTCAGCAACATAAGTGAACCACCAGACCATGTGAAAGGTGAAATGCTGCTAGTTCAGCTGTAAAGCCTCTCATGTCTCATGATTCACATCCATGTGTTGAATTTATAACCTGAAAGCCAAAGACTACATTTCCTCTGCACCACACAGCAGATGTCTCTCAATCATAAAAAAATGTTTAGGAAAAATCCTGCAAACTGCAGAACCCAAGGATGTTAAAAGTACTTAACTCCCATGGTCACATAAAAA
>JANRMT010062857.1:10270673-10280673 GCA_026402145.1 Polypterus bichir lapradei | reverse complement strand
GACAAGTCATCGTGTCATTGTTGGTGAGTAACCATAAATAATTAATACATTTACTGTATACTATTTTTCTTGCAATGTACGTATTTATTGCTGGTGACCTGTCTATCGTAATGGCTGTAACATATGTGATATCGGAGACACTCAATATCTTTAAAATAATATTTAGGTTTTACTGTATATAAACAGTGTGTGTTTATATACATAATTTCAATGAATCTTACCTAATATCTAAGAGAATACAAAGGGATTATGCTGTATAACGCTGCGGGGAATATTTATAAACAGTGCGGGAGAGTTTATAAGGGCTTAAAATATATAAAAATAACCATACAAACATATGGTTTCTACTTCGCGGATTTTCACCTATCGCGGGGGGGTCTGGAACGCAACCCCCGCGATGGAGGAGGGATTACTGTACTATAAATCTTGATTCTCCATTAGTGCCAAAGGCTAAAATTATTTCTGCCTCAGTATGCAATAGGTTTGAATAAATATTTGCCAACACAAAAAGTAAACGTTACTAATTATTTTTAATCTCTCAAAAGTATCGTCTTGTTCTCTTCTTACCAAATTCTGAAAAACAGCATCTCCATCAGCAATAGAAAAAAGTCATGCTTCATTCTGTTCAATTGTGGCTTGACACCTTTGGTTAATATGCAGTGTTTTTTTATTATTATTTCTCTTTGATTTTTTTAACTTCAAAAAGTACTTAATGCTGAATGTTGATTGGTATTAATTATTGGATCTAAAGACAATATGTAGTTATACAAAAGTGTTAGATTTCTGAAAAATGCAAGGCTATGCACTAATAAAAATGTAGTGTAGTTCATTAATCTCAGATTTATTGTTACACGTGACACACCTCTGGTCCGCCAAAGCGATCAACAAGACAGTGCAATATTTTTCAACATTTTTAACTGCATTTGTTTCACTTCCCCTGGCTCTTCTAATTATGCTAGATTCACAAATGGGACCCATCCACTTCAAATGCTACCCGTGGGCTGTAAAGGAACTGAAAAATGTAAAATAATACGCCAAAGCCACAAAGGATGAGGAACATGGCTGTACGATAAATGCTATAATCTAGCAAGATCTCAGCAGTTGCTACCTTTGATGACATGGCACCTTTATCGATGCACTTATTTAAACTTTGTGAGCACTGATGAAATTGTCTGGAGCAGCACACTGGCTGATGGGAATTGTAGTCCCCACTTCAGCATTTGAAGAAAAGATGGGAAGCTGGTAATATACTGTATATTAAATACCTTTCTTACTGGATCAGTTGGGTAAAACTCACTATGCTCACAGCCATTGTGCCTGGCAAGCATTTGCTAAATGCATCTCCTTTGGGTTTCAATAACCTTTACTCCTTTCACTTTTCTTCTATAGATGGTCTTTATTTTCATAAACCGCCATGCCCCAGTTCTGCTTTAGTGTATTAGAATGTTTCACTCATTAGAGCATTATTAATTATCAGCAAATTAAGAGACATGTGTTAGCTAGTTTTAATTTTTCTACAATGTCCTCAGGTTTTAATCAACTTCATTAAGGCATTTCTCAGATTTTGAGGTATTTAGTTTTTCTATTGTGGAAGCTTTTTTACCCCTAAATATTTGAGATATTGAAATGTCCTTTCTAAGTGGATACCTACCACCTTACATGTATCATCCTGGCAAATTTAATCATTTTAGCTGAACAGGAAATTTTGTTCATGAGTGAGTCAATGATTTATTTAATATATTGTGAATGAGTCTCAACACACTGAAAAGGTTTGGGGCAGCCACCCGTATATTGTCCCTGGCTGCAAAAGGTTTAAAGAAAACAACAGGATACTCTTTGGTTGAGTTCCCAGATTGAGTTGAACTGGTTTGGAAAGGTGGAGGTTTTATATGCTGTAAACAGGAAGTGATGTCATTTGACCCGAACAGAAAGTGACATTAGTCTGGGTGCTGGAACAGGAAGTGACGTTACACCAGGCAGGTTTTCCCGTATTTGTTCTGCAGAGATAACAGAAATAGGTTTAGAGAACCCCGCCATATATATAAGGAGAGAGAGAGTTTATTGAAACATTTTGATTTATATGAAATTCAGGTAACTATTACTTTGGTACCCAACATGCTTATATATGTTTTGTCTTTATGTTTCTTGTTTGTCTTCTGCATCAGTTGATAAGCACAAATTTCTGATTTCATATTCAAATTAAATGCTACAAAGAACATTTAAAGAAAGTTGCCATGGTTTCTGTAAAAAATGGGCAAATATTCTGTATAATGGAGGTGACCAGGAAAAGAAACATTAAACCACCAGACAAAGAGATAAATACCAGTACTGAGAGACAGTCCTTTCACTTTCATCAAATCAAATTGCTGAACTGGAAATCATAGTCAAGGACAGAAGAACCAAAATGAACAATAACACCCAGTGATTTCTTTGAGTTATTCACAAACTCAGATGAAACATCACCACCGGTGCTAATCTTTAAACCCATGGCATTAACAACATGAAATCTGTGACCAGGCAGCTGGCATCGAGGAGCTACATTTAGGCAGTGGCCATGAAAACCAAAATAAGCATCAGAAAAAGACATAATAAATCACTGATCATTTGAAACCAATTTCTAATTAAGAAACTCTGATCAGGTTCTTTGACCCCAAAACCTTATATGTCACAAAATGTAATTAATTATGGTCAACTAGGCATGTAAAATGTTAAATGAATGCAAATTTATGAGTTGTTAATACGTTATTTGTTTTTCCAGAAAAAAAGCCTTTTTGTATAACTCTGAAAATAACAATTTTGGTCAGTTTTTGTTAACCTAAACTTTTTTTTTAAACCTGTGTCAGTTTATTGCATATCAGGTTATTCACTGGACTTGCACTTTTTAAATTTCAATAAAAGCTGGAAAAATGGGAGTATTCTAAAACTTCTGACTGGTAGTATATATATGCAGTGGATTAAAAAAGTATTTAGACCCTTACCTTTCTGTACATTTTATTGTTATATTGAGACTTTATTTAATTTTCAACAGATAAATGTGATATTTTTCCTATCGTACTATGCTCAATAACCCATAATGACAAAGTGAAAACATGGTTTCAGAATGGTTTGTAAATGTATTTAAAATCAAAAACAGAAATCCCTCATTCATGTAATTATTTAGACCGTTTGCTGTGGCACTCCAGACTGTGCTCAGGTGCCTCCTGTTTGCTTCACTTACCTTTGAAGTGTGTTAAGAACTTGATTTGAGTCCACTGGTGGCCAACTGGATTGAATGGACATCATTTAGAAAGCCACACGGCTGTGTATGCAAGGTCCTACAACTCAAACATCATGCCAGGGCAAAAACCAAGCTATGAAGTCCAAGAAACTCTTTGTAGAGCTCAGTGATAAAATATACATATTACACACACACACACACACACACATATATATATATATATGTTTATAAAGCCTTAAATAATCTCGCCCCTTCTTATATATCGGAGTGTCTGACACCTTATATTCCAAATCGTAACCTCAGATCCTCAAATGAGTATCTCCTTAGAATTCCAAGAACAAAACTTAAAAGAAGTGGTGAGGCGGCCTTCTGCTGTTATGCACCTAAAATCTGGAATAGCCTGCCAATAGGAATTCGCCAGGCTAATACAGTGGAGCACTTTAAAACACTGCTGAAAACATATTACTTTAACATGGCCTTTCTATAACTTCAATTTAACTTAATTTAACTTAATCCTGATACTCTACAGTATATGTTCAATTTCCTCATATTAACTATTCAGGGTAGCTCTACAATCCGTACTGACCCCTACTCTCTTTTCTGTTTCTTTTTCCGGTTTCTTTGTGGTGGTGGCCTGCGCCACCTCCACCTACTCAAAGCTTCATAATGCTCCAACAATGATGGATGGACTAAAAGGCAGAATTCTACGTGACCATCATCATCAAGCCTTTCCGTGAGAACCCTAAATCCAAACAGGACTGTTTCATTTATGTTAGGTAGCATGCCCAGAGGGGATTGGGCGGTCTCATGGTCTGGAATCCCTACAGATTTTATTTTTTTTTCTCCAGCTGTCTGGAGTTTTTATTTTGTTTTTTCTGTCCCCCCTGGCCATTGGACCTTACTCTTATTCGATGTTAATTAATGCTGATTTATTTTGTTTTCATATTATGTTTTTTATTTTTCTATTCTTTATTATGTAAAGCACTTTGAGCTACTGTTTGTATGAATATGTGCTATATAAATAAATGTTGTTGTTGTTGTTGTTATATATATATATATATATATATATATATGTGCAATACAATTCCTGTCAAATAATACAAAGGGTACACGGAACATGTTTCATGCTACTTGGGGCTAATCAGGTTTACGCACCTTTGCTTCCCCTTGTGGGGAAGGTCAAAGTATGTGCTATGTACTGTATGACATGTCTGCTTTTGGTAACTGAGATGGCGTGGTTTCCTTCCCTTATTCTGCAAGTGGAGCTTTTATCCCAGTTCAGAGCTGGAGTCAGGATTGTGTAGAGAACTGCTGCAAAATGCTTTATATGACACTGAGATTCGAATTAGTATGTTACAGAAATAGATCTCATGTATAGATATTTATCTTTGTATGAACAAAGATATTAATCAATCCGGTCAAAGACAGAAGAAAATCATGTCCACAATATTAAAGGCTCCAGGCCTCCTTTCGGGTTTTGGTGTGTATTGCTTTTCTAATATTCTCCAACCCTAAGCTTCATTTTGAGTAGAACACCCCTTGCTCATTTCTTGACCTTCATCATTCTTTACTATTTCCAATGTGCTGAGTACAACAGAGGAGATGAGATATAGCCTATGATTTACTGTAAATCTTTAATTTGCTCTTAGAGCCTCAGTGCAGGCAGCTATCAGATCTTGTATAATCTGCCAGCCTTGGTGCCACCGTTTTCTGATTAACATGCAGGGTTCCTGCTGCATATCAAAGCGAAACTCAATAAATTCCAAATTTTATACACTGCAATACTTTTAATAAACACTCAGCAATCAAAAAACAGTTTCTGAACTTGATTTCATATTTACAAGACAACATTACTTTCTTTTCTGTATAATTTGAAAACAAACGCACAGCCTTTTCTTTATTTGAAATGCTGATTATGACACTGTGCAACTTTAAATGCTATGTAGAACACAACACACTACTCAACCAGGTAAATGCAAAATATGAATAATAAGCCAATAAATAAATAAAAAGCTGTAAGAGGTTGCTATTTAATTTATGACCACTTTTACTTTTCACAAAGTCAGTAATTTTTAAGATTACTTCAGCAAGGCAATTGCAAAAATTCTACTTACCTCTCTCAGTGGAATGGAGTATCAGCCATTAGGTTTGCATTCAAGGTAACTGAAAAAAACTTATTTTAAGGAAAATAATAAGACCGTTTACTGATAAGCACAAATATTATAGAAATGGTATCATTTCGTATAAAAAAAGTCAGGTGAAAGACAGACAGGGCATAGTAAACATTTGAAAAAGAACCAGCTGTCCTAAACTTACTTATGTGTTTTCTGTCTTGTTCAGCCGATCAGGGTGGTTTAGTGTGTAGTCATTTTTAAAAGCTCAAGGTGATACATGTATACAGTATATATTTACTTATTCTAAGAGTGTGCATTTCCATATGATGTCACACAAAAATCGCAGCTTCGAAGTGTTAAAAAGAATCTCTTGACTCTCTACTGTTTTATTCATCCATTTTTGAATCTGATTAGTCCAGTTCAGAGTCATGGACACTTCCCAGTAGCATTAGGAACAAAGCAGACAACAGCTCTGAATAGGACGCATAGTCCTAGTCTGACAAAGCAGGAATGAATTCAAACACTGACATTCACAGCTGGCCAGTTTGGAGAACTGGATCACCTAGGAATGTGTTAGCATCACGTTTACCACAAACAGGACAAGCAGAAAAGAAAGAGGAAGAGTAAGCGGATATTCATCTTTGTCCTGATTCACCAAAGGTGGGATGGCCATTGGCCATCAAAGACTCCCAAAGCACTATGCTTGTTAGTTTTCGGTGGGATTCTGACTAGAAATATTCTGTCATAATTTCACAGATGATACTTTTGCATTATTTCCTCTTTAGCCAGTTGACCAAAGGAAAGAACCCGTGGTCATTCTTGGACTGAACAAGACTGCTGTTGGACAATACATTCTAAGTAGGTTAACACTCGCCTGTCTCGTGACAATCTAATCTCAGCTAATGTTCCATTATAATGGGTTAACAGTACAGTGTGTTGCAAGTTCTGCTTCACAATGCTAGAAAGAGCAGACATTAATATATCAAAAAGCTAAAAATGTTTCACTAAAATAAGCCAGTCATTCCTGTCATGACCTTTCTGACATCTCTGTCTTAAAAACCTAGATGTCAGTAGGATTGTGAAGTCCGGCTTATGTGGTCTTCACTCATATCAATTATCATAATTAATGGAACTTTGATGTTTTATTCCCAAGGACATATCTGAGCATTCACGCTTGCTTTAGTATACTTATGTTTTGTTGTGACAAGTGCCCTGCCACTGTCCTAAAGGTGGCAGAAGTAAGGGCCAAACAACGAAGAACATAAAACAATATTTTTTTAGTCCTAAATATTGGGGAAAGCAGAATACCTGGAGAAAACCATGCAGATGTTTAAAACATGGAAACTCCACACAGACAGCTCTCAGAAGACTTTTCAACGTATGGTCCTGGAGCAGAGAGGTATGTGATTGGCCTGGGTTGGCTCCAGCTGCCAAATGTCCTTGAAGCTGCAACTAATGATTACATGACTGGGGTGAGCCAAGCAAATAAGGACACATGATAAGCAAGAGTAGGTGCAAAAGTCCATAAGTGCTTTTATATTAAACAAATGTCACACAGTAAAGTGCAAGCAGTGTAGTGCTCATTAAATAAAGTCAATAAATAAATATTAATAAAAAGTGCTCATGGAGGTTAAAATTCAAATAAATAAGTAATAAATAATCCCAAAAAAGGAGTTAAAATACATAGGATCATTTTCTTTTAAAACTAAGGCTCACCCCAGTACTCTTTCCACTTGATGTCTCCTTAGCTCATCCTTCAGGTCTTGTCTGTGTGAAGAGACATCTACTGAGAGGCACAGTCAATTCTTTAAAATCCAGGCCTGTGCATCCCAGGGATTCTGCAAGCCCCTCTCCCTCAGGTGCCGACCACGCACTCATCTTGAGACGATACTCCCTACTACCTGCCTTCCACTCTACATTACACTAGCTCATCACTATCGATTCTGACATCTCTTTCAATTCTTTCACTTTCATTTTTAAACTCCATTCCTTGCATTTCCTGTTTTTATATTGCAAGGGATGCAGGTGTGCAAATTACTGACCCTGTAGGGCTAAAGAGGCACTTGACCGAAGCCCACATGTCTGCACACCCCATTAACCCCTAGAGGTGCTTAGCACACTACCTTGCACACCTATACCCCTCCAAAGCCAGAGCACTCCATGTTTATTTAAACTTGCACCACCATAGTCCTCTCGTAACATTGCTAACCCATGCACCACTATAGTGCCTTTTTCTGAAAGCATATGGTCTTATTTAAAAATATAATACTGTACAAACTGAACATTTTAATGCCATTAAAGATGAGCAGAATTCACATTTAATATGGATTACAAATTCTAAATATATTACACTTCCATGTCTATGCAAAGTGTAATTTCGCTAAGATAAATTGCAAAAGCCATACCTGAATAAGTTCTGAATAAGAACGTTGGTGTGGTATAGCCTTAGAAGAAAAGACCAGTTTTTAAATAAATAATCGCTACAGTCGCGGCTTAAAGAGGGGGGCATGGTAGTGTGGCCAGAGCAGTTCCCAGACATGACGTGGTGCACACCGTGGTGCGGCCGTTTCCTCGCTTAAGTGCACAGGTGAGGAACCGTCCGTATCCGTAATTGATATGTAAAACTGGAAATGTAAAACTGTTCTGGAAAGCTGTCATAGAGTCACGTAATTTTACATCCTTAGCAATATCTAATTATGTAAACTGACATACTCGGGCAATGAGATCGCCAACTGCAGTTGTCAGTTTTGACCCTCCAATTTAGGCTGACCAGATTTTAATTTTTCCAAAATGGGACACAAGTTATTATTCCGGTCAGTGTGGTAGAAGTTGATTAAATGGAAGAGCAGATCGGGGAGGTGTCCCCTTTGGAGTTTTGGCAAGTTTAAACTGGGACATCTTCTTAAATTCCGAATATTAGCTGTATTAAAAGTGTAACTGTACTAAAAAAATGGTATACCTAGTAAGCCTACTCTGACTAGAAGTTGTGTAATACAGTATGACATTGGCTTAAAAAGACTTTAAAAAAGAGGCTATCAATACCAGCTCATCAAATTTCACTTCATGAAGGTTTGATTTTTTATCCCTATCTTTGAGTCTAAATAAGAACTTTGAAAATCAATCCTTTTATAAAAATAAATAAAGACAGCCTGTTTCTGATTGTATTAAAACAAATAATGTATTTGCAATAGTGTCAGGTAGTTTAAAAGAATTCTAAAAATCAATATAATAGAATGTTATTAATATAACAAATGTAAGTAATACATGGCACTGAATTTAAAAAATCTAGCATTTCTTATTCAGAAATTATTGTTTGATTCTACTTCCTAAAAGTTGAATGTGTACTTTATTACCAATTATATATTTCTGATTGTCTAGCCATACTGTATTCATATGCTCAAAGCTCACAAGTGAAGATAAAATTCTTTTCAGGTTCAAAGGTATACCAAGCTGTGAGATAATTACAGTAGATAACTGTTTCTTTGCTGTGAATTTCACCTAGGGTTTGATAATTTGAACAAGGCCATTGCAGTAAATGGCCTCTTATTGAAGACTAATTGGGCTCCAGCAACCTAAGAAACCGATTTATGCCTTAACTGAAGAACTAATTATAAGGTACATGTTAGTATGCATATGGACGTATGGTCAGAGGGTGTTTTGGGTGTTTCAACAGTGGACTTACTTGCTGAGACGACCCCATTTACACGAAATGGGTACATTATTTATTGGTCATTCTTGATCTTTGGCCATCATTAAACATTCTGTGCTGCTTCAGTAGCGGTTTTCATTGTGTCCTGGGTCATGTGAAGTTTTAAGTTACAAAGTCAATTCTCTGTGTCAACCAGACTAATTTTCTAGCTCTTTATATGTGGCTTCCTCCTCCTGGCAGACAATATGTTCCAGGATGATATTCTTACATTAGAACCAAATCTGATCTGCCTTTGGTGAAATTAAATAACACCAGGAAACGTGAGGTGCATCCCTAAATTGACCTCAACTGCCAATCTTGTGCCCTCTTCCCTGCTGTGGCGTTAGATGGTGGCTCTAACTGGTCTACAGTTGGTTCAAAGCTGACGTGAGCACCTGGAGCCTATCCTAGAGTTAGGATAATAATAATAATAATAATAATAATAATAATAATACTTTATCTATACTAATAAAAGGCAAAGCCCTCACTGACTCACTCACTCACTCACTCACTCACTCACTCACTAACTGACTGACTCATCACTAATTCTCCAACTTCCCGTGTAGGTAGAAGGCTGAAATTTGGCAGGCTCATTCCTTACAGCTTACTTACAAAAGTTGGGCAGGTTTCATTTCGAAATTCTACGCATAATGGTCATAACTAGAAGCTATTTTTCTCCATTTACTGTAATGGAGTTCAGCTCGAGGGGCGGAGTTTCATATGACATCATCACGCCTCTCACGTAATCACGCATTACGTAGAAAGCCAGGAAGAGCTACAAAACGCGCTTTAGAAAACATGCATTATATAATTAAGAAGGCAGCGAAACAATTAGGAGCGAGCGAGTGACATATAAAACCATATTCAGCGCCTCACGTGAACTGACGCAGTGCGCAGACAAAAAGCAACAGTTCCAAAGAGTGCTGAACAAAAACCGAATTACACTGCTATGCTCAAATAGATAAACCACACGCCGTGGCG
>JANRMT010062857.1:10234398-10265673 GCA_026402145.1 Polypterus bichir lapradei | reverse complement strand
GTGAGTGAGTGAGTGAGTGAGGGCTTTGCCGTTTATTAGTATAGATTACCGATGTAACAATAGGCTGCATGGCAATAACTCCTGGGAAAATAGGAAATTAAGGTTCAAGTTGTCAAATTACATCAAAAATTCAGAATCAATGTCTCCATGACGGGACAGTTAACTTTGTGAGCTGGAATATTAAAGGCCTGAATCACAAATGTAAAGAAAGTATTCTCTCACCTAACAGGTCTAAACACTAAAATAGTATTTTTACAGGAGACCCACTTATTAAGCAAGGATCAGTTCCAGCTTCAAAAAGACTGGACTGGCCAAATGTTCCATTCTCGCTTTACAAAGAAAACTAGAGGTGTGAGAATTCTCATACATACAACAGTCTCATTTGTGGTATCAGATGTAGTATCTGATCCTGAAGGGAGATATGTGATTGTCATGGGCAATTTATTTAACTGTAAAGTGATTTTGATAAATGTTTATGCACCAAATGTGGATGATAGGGAATTCATGCAAAATGTATTTACATCCATTCCCAAATGTGAGCACTCATAAAATTATATTGGCTGGGGACTTTAATTGTGTTTTAAATCCACTCTTAGATAGGTCTCCTGTCACAGGGGTGATGACATCTAACACTGCAAAACAATTACACAGTTTGTAACTGATCATAAGTTATCAGACCCCTGGAGATTTCTAAACCCAAATTCAAAAACATATTCCTTCTACTCACCAGTGCATCATTGCTACTCAAGAATTGATTATTATTTTATAGATAACAATTTCTTGCCTACAAATAAATCTTGCAAGTATGACGCTATTGTTATTTCTGACCATGCCCCGCTGATCTTGGAGCTAAAATCATTATGCCCCGCATACTCATCTCGCAGATGGCATCTTAACCCACTTTTAAAAGCAGACAAGAACTGTACAGAATTTATATCAAAATAAATCAGTTTTTTATAGAGACAAATACATTCTCAGAGGTCTCTGCAGGAATACTCAGGGAAACCCCGAAGGCTTTCTTAAGAGGACAGATTATCTCATATCTTTCCCACAGAAATAAATTAGAAACCAAGAAGTTATCAGAGCTAACCAGCAAAATTACTAGAATAGATGAAGAACATGCCAGGTGTCCAAGTGAAGCTCTTCATAGGAAAAGGCAGGCTCTGCATTCAGACGTCAATCTCTTAACAACTAAAGAAACTGAACAACTCATTTTTAAATCAAGACATCATTACTATGAACATGGAGAGAAAGCTCTTAGCTCAAGAAATCCACAAGCAAGAAATTTGCAATGCAATCCCAGCAATCACCAACACAAACAGAGATGAAATCATTGACCATAAAAATATGGTCACACATTTAGATACTACTATAAATCCTTATATTCTACTGAGTTTAAAGAAGACAAGACATAATCTGATGTATTTCTGGATGCATTACATATACCACAAATAGATACTGTTAGTGCAGAGGAATTGGATAAACCTTTGGCACTATCAGAATTACTAGATGCCATAAAGTCACTTAAAAGTGGTAAAGCAGCAGGCCCTGATGGCTACCCTGTCGAATTTTATAAGAAATACTCCACTCAGCTAGTTCCCCTTTTATTAGCAACATTCACAGAAGCTAAAGATAATAAAATTCTACCTCAAACTTTTCGCCAAGCATTAATCACCATCTTTCCTAAACAAAATAAGGACTTATTACAATGTGCATCATACAGACCAATTTCACTTTTGAATAATGATGTTAATATACTCTCCAAAGTCCTAGCTAGAAGGATGGAGAAAGTGCTGCCTTTGGTAATATCACAAGATCAAACTGGATTTATTAAAGGCCAACATTTAGCTTTCAATCTTTGATGCCTGTTTAATGTAATATATTCACCCGCAAAGTCAAACACCCCAGAGATATTATTATTGTTGAATGCAGAAAAAACATTTGATATGATTGAATGGAACTACCTTTTCACTACATTGGAGAAATTTGGGTTTGGCCCGAACATTTGTGCATGGATGAAACTACTGTATACAAATCCAGACACTTCAGTTTGTATTAACAACATTAATTCAGACTACTTTAAACTAAAATGTGGTAACAGGCAAGGATGCCCCTTGTCACCACTATTTTTTGCAATCGCCATTGAGCCACTGGCAGTTCACTGTCGAAATGCTTATCAGATAAAGAGGATTATCAGAGAAGGACTTGAACAGAAAATTTGTCTATTTGCAGATGAAATAGTACTGTATATATTAGACTCACAAAATACTGTGCCTCCAGTCCTAACAGCACTTACAGAATTTCAAAAGATTTCTGGTGTCAGAATTAATTTGAATAAAAGTGTTCTCTTTCCAGTGAATTCTCAAGCATACAATATTAGATTGGACACCTTCCCTTTTATCATTGCAGATCAATTTAAATATTTAGGGGTAAATATCACAAGTAAACATAAATCTCTTTATCAACAAAATGTTGCCGTCTGTATGGAAAAAATTAAGCAAGACTTGCATAGATGGTCAACCCTTCATCTCACTCTAGCTGAAAGAATTAACGTTGTTAAGATGAATATCCTTCCTAGGCTTCTCTTTTATTTCAAAACATTCCAATACATCAATAAATATTTTTTTAAGCAATTAGACTCAACCATAACCTAATTTATTTGGAATTTCAAACATCCACATACCCAAAGAGTGACCCTACAAAGACCTAAGGCAGAAGGTGGCATGGCTCTATCTAATTTTCAGTTTTATTACTGGGCTGCAAACATACAAGCTATAAACACCTGGACATGGACACAAATAGATGAATATACACAGGCTTGGTCCGCAATAGAAATAAAATCCTGCAGTACTTCTTTATATTCCCTGCTTTGTACCCCTATAAATGCAAGTTATTACTAAATAATAACAACCCAATTGTGCTTAACTCACTCAGAGTATGGAACCAATGTATGAGGCATTTTAAGATAGAGAAGTTTTTATCTGTGGCACCTCTGCATGAGAACCACCTTTTTCAACCCTTGCAAACATATGCAGTTTTTAATATCTGGAAAACATTTGGGATTAAATCACTTAGAGATCTGTACATAGACAACGTCTTTGCATGCTACGAACAATTACATTCCAAATTTAACTTTCCAGCAACACATTTCTTTCACTATCTTCAAATTAGAAACTTTGTTAAATAGAACCTGCCCAATTTCCTTACCTCCCTCTATGCTGGAAAAAATATTGGTCAGTTTCGAGGACTCAGACAGCATTTCCGTAATATATAAACTCATTTTATAGTCCGTCCCCTTCAAAGATCCAAGAGGACAGGGGAAAAGGATCTCTGACTCAATATCTCAGGAAAGGAGTGGAAGATAGCAATGCACAGAATTCACTTGAGCTCCATATGTGCAAATGATACAATTATCCAACTCAAACTTATATATCAAGCACCTCTGTTTTGCTTAAAACTGTCCAAAATGTCTCCAGGGCGAGATTCAACCTGCGAACGTTGCAATCAAGTTCCTGGGGTCACATGTTTTGGGCCTGTGCCAAATTAACATTTTTCTGGACCAAAATTTTTAAATGCCTTTCAGACAGCATTGCTGTCACAATCCCTCGTAATCCACTACACAGCTGTGTTTGGTGGTCTTACAGATGGGCTTGAAGTGGAGAAGGACAAACAAACTGTGATTGCCTTTACTACACTATTGGCATGTAGACTTATCTTGCTCAACTGGAAGAATCTTAACTCTCCCCTGTTAAGTCAGTGGGTAACTGATGTTATATCCTATTTGAAATTGGAAAAAATCAAAATTCTCACTTAGAGGATCTGTGCAGAACTTTTTCCAAACCTGGCAGGATCTAATCTATACTAATAAAAGGCAAAGCCCTCACTGACTGGCTGACTGACTGACTGACTGACTGACTGACTCACTCACTCATTCACTCACTGACTGACTCATCACTAATTCTCCAACTTCCCGTGTAGGTGGAAGGCTGATTGGCAGGCTCATTCCTTACAGCTTACTTACAAAAGTTAGGCAGGTTTCATTTCGAAATTCTACGTGTAACGATCATAACTGGAACCTACTTACATACATATATACGGTCATAGCCAGCAGCTCGGTCACCGTGTGAGGCAGAATTGCGTCATGCATCATCACGCCTCCCACGTAATTGAGTGGTTGCCCATATGAGGTAAATATTCGTGGGTGAAGGACTGGCTTAGCATATTCATAAGTGCAGCTACTGCGGAAACCCTCTGACGCTGAACAAGCCTTTGTACACATATCATTAGGAAAGCAAGGTATAAAGCTTAAGTTTAAATTACGTTCATAGACACGCTGCCACTAAATATTCACAGGCAAATCCACAACTTAATACCAGGAATGCCTGTTAAACATCTTAGATTCACGAGTACCGATTTGGGTAGTGAACACTTCGATGAATGAAACCTGTTACCTTTACAACAGTTGACAAATACGGAATATAACTTGAACACAACACATCCTCCAAATACGAACCTGATTGAAAGAAATAATGATAATAAAATCCTTGATGACAGCAACACTCATAACAGTGACAAAACAATTACATTGACAATCATGTTACGTTATTTTTAAAATGTTCCCTTTTCTTTTTCATAACTTCTTTAACACACTACTTCTCCGCTGCGAAGCGCGGGTATTTTGCTATCAATAATATTTTAGATTAAGCTCTTAAAGAACTGAGGAAGCAGATTCTCTCCCTATTACTTTTTCTTCTCCATTTATCTTTGTTTGCTTATTAGTTCATCGACTTACTTATTTTTACTAGCTTAAAGTTTTACTCTGTTTGGCTATGCTGTCTTTCTCAGGGGTGGAGGTTGATTTGTTTTCAATACTATTTTTATAAAAAATTGATCTATTTGTATGGAATGTTGTGCAATTTCAATAAAATTAATAAAATAAAAAAATAAAAATAAAAAAACACAGTTCCCCCCAATCAGTGACCACAACCCAACTGTGTCAGCAGGATTATTACCTACTGTACTAAATAAACCAATCCCACCATGAGGTAAGATATACTACAGACAGGCAGGGCAAGATTGAGAGGCACTATATAATAAAACCAAATACACTTCTAATTTATAAGTGAAAACAAATCATAAATTAGTTAAAAAAAATTATTAAAGAAAAGCTACAGCAATGTAGTGTTTTTTAAACATATACATTATCTGCTCTGAATGTATCAATAATTTGGTTATATTGCCTGTATTTACTCCCTCATGCCATATTACACTGCATTGTTTTTATTTCTTTACAATCTGTCGCACGCTACTGGGACATAGCCTTCCAAATGAAGCAGTAACAATAAAAGCCAGCTGGGGCCACCATCTCATCTCTCTGTGATATACCAGCTCAAATCCCATCAATGAAAATGAATAACACAAGCAGAGATTGATTTTAACTTTGATTATTGTAACTGTTTTTTGACAGTTTTATGTGGCCAAACTAAGAATGAATACAAACTTTTCCAGCATTTAAATGTGAATATGTAAACTATGAAACAGATGTTTGGTCAATTATTATAGTGCTTTGTAGTTGTTTCTATCAGGATAGGCTCTGGGTCCTCATCATATATTACAGGAGTAAATGGCACAACAAGGTACACCATTTTTTGCTTTTACACAAAATAAGTGATAATCCTAAAACAACTGTGACTATAAAAAGTATTTCCTCACCTTGGGGAAAATTTCCACATTTTATCAATATACAGCACTGTAGCCGCCGTTGCGTAAGCCGAAGTCAGGCATGGGTAAGACGCGTGTCAAAGAAATCTCTCAGTCCAAAAGTTTGTTTTAAAATATTTAGTGAAAGTTAAAAGCAAATAATCCACACAAGAATAAAAAGAAAAATAGTTACACACATAGAATAAAGGCAAAAAAAAGGGAAAAAATGTATCTTCTATAGACTTAGTTTTTCTTAAGAAGCTTTGGCTATTTCTGTACTTAAAAGTTCTTCATTTCTTCTTCTGTATGCCTTAAACATACGGTTCAACACTTAAATCTTTTATTTTAAGAGTTACTTCACACTCAGAAGGCCCGTAGGCCGTTGGCACATTGACATGCACCGAGGCACGTTCACGTGCGCAAGCACGAACGTGAGCACAAACAAGGACACGGTTAAAAAACCGTATGCCTCTGTACCTTACACAAGGCAAGGCTAGACTCTAACTAAAGAACATTGTTTACTCAAAAACTGTTAAGAAATGACAGGTAAATACCAACTCAATTCTATTCACGGGGGTTATAGGAACCTCCCATATTTTATGCATTATCGTTTAATAAATATTCATATATTTTATAGAACTAGGAAAATGGCTCTTACAAGCACTGAATCACAATGGATTTAATTTGGCGTTTTTGACACAGATGAACAGAAAAAGACTCTTTAATGTCAATGTGTAAACAGATCTCAGCAAAGTAGTTAACATTAATTACAAATATGAAACACAAAAGAATTGACAAACAGGTGATTTCCATTGAACTAATTCTGTGACTTTTAAAACCAACAGTGAGATTTAGGGTGTTATCTTATAGAGGATGTATACTTATGCAATCAGTTATTTTGTGTTTTATATTTGTAATTTATTGAGATCATTTAGCAGATATCTATTTTTATTTTGTCATTAAAGAGACTTTTCCTGCTGATAATGATCAAAAAAAAATGTATATCCAATGCAATTCAATGTTTTATAACAATGAAACGTGAAAACGTCCAAAGTGTGGAATACTTTTTATATGCATTGTACAACAAAGCTACCCTGATTACTGAGAGGTAATTGTCAGTTACGGTATGTCCTTATTGCCAAAGCTGTAAATGTATAAAGAATACTTCTCAGAATCTACCAAATACATCTTGACATGTTTAATTCTATTTGCTCATAAATGTATCTCTTGTACTATTCACAGCTAGGCATTTATGTATGCCTCTCCAGAGTCTAGAGACCTATTTTATTTTCTTAATTGTACTTTGTGTGTATTTATTATTTCAGTTTGTAGCATAAAAGCTTCGTTTTGTACATTTTGCTGTTAGCTGCAGTATCCACCCATAGTAGAACTACTCAGTTGTTCTTCTTGAGTTGTTAATCATTTGTTAATAAAACTCAGAGGTGAAAGACACATAATAAAGAAGCATATGTGGTAAACAACGGACTTTAGGTCAGCTTCCTTTTTTCCATTAATTTGGCTTTGCAAGTGGTATGGAAAGGCAGCAAAGCCATTGAGCTCGAAAACACAAAATGGCAGAATCAAGCTTCACAAATGCTGCACTTTGGAATCCAGCATTAGTCACTTCTGTTGCAAATACCAGGGAAAAAAAACTTGCAAAAGAACGAGCAGTTTAATAAGGTAATCAAAGTAAAAAAATGTTGGTATAATAAAATAATAAATAATAGACTGGACCTTGGACTAAAAATATTTCACCATTTTGGAACAGAATACCAATACAAAGGATGCTGGAATGGCTGGCGGCACTAAACATCAGTTTCAGACTGTGATTTGGATCCCTATTGAGTCAGTTTCAGTGTGGAGTTTGCATGTGAGTTTTCTTCAGGTCATGATTTTTTTTTTTTTTTTTTTTTAACCACAGATACACATATTATTATAAATGGCAAATACAAATTGTCTCAGTATGAGTTAGTGTGGGTGTGTGCATGATGGAGACCAACCATGGACTGGCCTTCCATCCAGAGCTGGTTACTCTGTTGTGCCCAGCACTGCAAGCATACAGACCAAAGTTAAAATAACGTTTGTAGCATTAAATCAATACCTACCCACAACCCACTGCCATACTCGAGGACAGGGATGAAGACTGACTGGTAAACTGAGAGTTTAGTCTTTAGTTGCACCAACACAGACCAGTACAGTGCATGTAAGAACAGCTGCCACCAATCTGATCTGCTTGTCAATCTCACGGTCACTTTTTCCATCACTCGTAAACAAGATCTCAAGATACACAAATTCCTCTTCTTCCCTCACCTGGAGAGAGCAATCCATTCTTATCTGAGAGAGAACCACAGACTTGGAGGTGCTAATCTTCATCCCTGCGTCATCATACTCATCAGTGAATTGCTCAAGTGAATGTTGAAGGTCACAGTCAGATGAGGCAATAGGACAACTACATCTTTATAAACCAATGATTCTACCCCTAGCCTCCACAAAAGGACACACAAACAGGAGTGGTAACAAAACACAGCCTTGGTGGAGCCTGATGTCCACAGTCAATGAATTTGACTTAAGGCAAAGGATTCATACACAACTCTGCATTTATATAGGAAGTGGATAGACTCAAGAGCAGCCCTGTTACCCCATATTTCTGCAGCACCTCTAAAAACACATGCTGAGGTACACAGTGATATGCGCTTTACCAAATCTACAAAACACATGAGCCAGCAACTGCATCGGGGAGAAAAGCTGGTCAGCTGTTTCAAAGCCAAGATGAACCCATATTGTTTCTCCTGAATCTCTGGCTCAATGATTGGATGGAGTCTTCTCTACAGTACCCTTGACCACCCTTGTTAAATATAGGGACCAAACCACCATTCTGCCATTCAAAGGGTGCTTTAGTGGCAGAATTGAGGTTTCTTCACACTGCTGCTTTTTCACTCTCTGAAAAGCTTAGCAAATCTGGAGAGCCTTACAGCGGAGCCTAAGAGCCGCCAGTTGATGTAATTTGGGCTTGTCGTAAGGATGCCACCCCTGACTGTCAGATGTTTGGGAATTCCAAAGGAAGAGCTGGAAACTGTAGCTGGGGATGTTGAAATCTGGGTTGACCTGATTGGCCTGCTACCACTGTGACGCAGACTGAAAAAAGCATATTATTGAATATTAATATAATACCTAGACTGTTTCTATTAAAAGTTGTCACACATGCATGCCAGAGGACCATCGTCCGGGCACACCTAACGATTGTCTCCTTTGTCACTCACAGCCTCAAGAAAACACCCCCTTTAGGACAATGAAGCCCCGCCCTTCCGGTCTGCTCAGTAGCCTAAAACAACAGCAACAACAACATTTATTTATATAGCACATTTTCATACAAAAAGTAGCTCAAAGTGCTTTACATAATGAAGAGCAGAAAAATAAAAGACACAGTAAGAAAATAAAATAAGTCAACATTAATTAACATAGAATAAGAGTAAGGTCCAATGGCCAGGGTGGACAGAAAAAACAAAAAACAACTTCAGACGGCTGGAGAAAAAAAAGGGAAGTGTCTCATTTTAGACGGGACTTCACTGGAGAGAGACAGACAAGAGTGACCAGTTTGAAAGGGCAACAGTCCTAGTATTGTAACACCATTGAGCATATGTTTTGTATGAAGTTTTGCTTTTTGTTGGCATCAAATGGGGTTTTGCCTGGTTGGCACCCCAATTCGAATTTGCCCTGTCTCATCATTCACCCAGCTACAAATTATATATTTATAGTATTTCTAAACATTAATTTAAAACTTGGCTTTTCTGTATAGCTGCTGACTATTTTAAAACTTTGTAATGTAAAAAACAAATTTGTAAACTAAAAGATAGTTAAAATTGCACATATAAATTAATGTATGAAAAAGCAGTAAACAGCAAAGACACTTTACTGTATATCAGCACCCCAATTGTAAGCCATCTTTTGTCCTTTTTGTTATTCCATTGCATATTGAAGGCGTCACTAAAACAGACAGCAAGTCTGCTCGGGACTTTGATCATCACAGCGTCTTGGCACTTTGTAGCCTCAGCTCCATTTGTGCTGCCCAAAATGAAACTATTGAGAAGTTGTGGTTTTGGCACACATATGGTTTCCCAGTATTACTCTTGAGTAAGGGACACTAAGATAAATAATTAAGGAAAGGAATATTGATTTTTATTAAGATTCAATCTGTCAGGACAACTTTATCAAAAATTAAAGATCAGAATGATTCAGAGGTTGAAACATTGTCTCCTGTCTCTGTGAATTACAAGTGTTTGGAAACTTAAACATATTTAAGTGTCACAGAATATGTCAGAATATGCTTATTAATAGCAGCACCAAGTAACTACTCAACTCTGCAGATCTGAATCAAGATGTGATGGTAAATTGAATTACAGTGGGGGAAATAAGTATTTGCTGAGGTGGGTTGGCACCCTGCCCGGGATTGGTTCCTGCCTTGTGCTCTGTGTTGGCTGGGATTGGCTCCAGCAGACCCCCATGACCATGTGTTCAGATTCAGCGGGTTGGAAAATGGATGGATGAAATGAGTATTTGATCCCCTACAACCCAGCCAGAATTCTGGCTCCCACAGATTGGCTGTGTGCCCATGTGGCACACAGATTACAGTCAATCGATTGATCAGTCAATTACAGATAATCCTAATCTCAATTTATGTTTTATGAAGCACACCTGCCCACAGAATCCATTTCTTCCATTTGAATCTCTCCACCACCATTGGCAAGACCAAAGAGCTGTCAAAGGACATCAGGGACAAGATTGTAGACCTGCACAAGGCTGGAATGGGCAACAAGACCATCAGCAAGAAGCTTGGTGAGAAGGCGACAACTGTTAGTGCGATTATTCGGAAAGGGAAGAAATATAAAATAACTATCAATCGCCCTCGGTCTGGAGCTCCATCCAAGATCTTGCCTCATGGGGTGAGGATGATCATGAGAAAGGAGAGGGATCAGCCCAAAACTACATGGGAGGAGCTTGTTAATTATCTGAAGGCAGTTGGGACCACCACAGTCGCTAAGAACACCATTGGTAACACACTATGCCATAATGGATTGAAATCTTGCAGCGCCCGCAATGTCCCCATGCTCAAGAAGGCACATGTACAGGCCCCTATTAAGTTTGCTGGGTTGTAGGGGATTGAATACTTATTTCTCTAAATGAAATGCAAATCAATTTATAACTTTTACGCAATGTGTTTTTTTCTGAATTTTTGGTTGATATTCTGTCACTCTCCATTAAAATGAAACTACCATAAAAATTAGAGACTGTTCATTTCTTTGTAAGTGAGCAAACGTACAAGTTCAGTAGGGGGTCAAATTCTTATTTCCCCCACTGTAAGAATGAATACTTTGTGAATATAAATAAGTGAAGGTGTAGATCCACTTAAATTACGCTCATGCCAACAATGGTGCCTCGTTAAATCAGAAGGAAACAAAGAAAACTGTACCACATCCATGCTACATAGGCATTTTGTTTATTTGAATAGTTTCACAACAAACAATTTATAATTTTGCATTAACATGAATTGCAATAAAGGGATCTTCAGCCATATTGCTAATCTGAAAATGAGCTCTTCCATCTCCCTGCACAGTAATCTGCAAGCCAGTACAGCGACCTCCTTCTTTTTGTCCAGAGATGACATCACAATAGGTTCCTGCTGGGAGGCCAGTCAGTAGTATGACATCCATGTTCCTGCGCACACAATGAGCATTGAATAAATTAGACTTGCATTTCCAGGATGTGCACACCAGAGGGATTATTTTCACTACAACACTATATTTGAAAGGGTTACATGCATTTTAATAAAATAAATTGTCAGCTTTCTCTTTTCATTAAAATATATGCAATGTAGCATAGCTGCATAAAAAGTGTCCTTTCTTCATTTATGTATAATGTGAAAAACATTATATTAGATAGAGATGTGACTGTGAAAGGCACTATATTAGGTAGACAGGTGACACTGAAAGTCTCTGTATTAGATAGATAGATAGATAGATAGATAGATAGATAGATAGATAGATAGATAGATGTAACAGTGTTTATGTGGTGCCAATGATTTAGTTTATAGCTTTCTAATCTTTATTTAATTTCGCCTCAGGTTGTTGGTTTTACAGTATTATATTGATTTTCTAAAATGTGGTGAAACAAAAGTATTTCTTATAAAATACTGTTGATAGCAGAGCTTGATGTTCTCTTTAAAAGAGTTTTCAAGCATATCAAGAAATTGTCTCATTGATTATCTCTGTTGAGTTAAGTGTTTTCTAATAAGTCATATTAACTCTAAAATAAGATTCACGTGGAACTAAATGTAAATAAAGAAGCAGCAGAGCTTATTATAATTATTATTATTGCACATTTATTGCTGCATAAAAACAATTCTCTTTGGTTGGTTAATTTACGGCAAGGTGATGTGATTCTGACTGAATGAAGGATTTTTATCTCTCTTTTTTTTGGTCCAAGATTGCAGACCTTTTGTCCTGTGGAAAATCCCAATATGTTAAAGCAATCAAAAACTTGTGCTTACAACATAGACGTTCAGAAATAGGTTCCCTGGTGTCAGGTGGAAATGCAAAATGACACCATGAGGGGTTTGATTTATTGCTGAAAATAATCAAATGCAACTAAGCCTGCAATCTCCTTCACCTTGAGATGAAAAGAGTAGAAGAAAAGAAGAATGGTTACAAGAAAATAAAAAAACTTGCAATCAAATTGTTATTCTCAAGTTGGTATTTATATCCAGCAGGGTGAAACCTTTAGATAAAGAATGCTGGACTTAGATGGCGACAACATTAAAGCTTAGAAACAAAATAAAAATCCTTTGGCAGAGGTCACCAAAAATGTTACTTATTACTTTTCTTTCTTTTTTACTTTACGTACCAGTCATCATTGTTGAATACGATGAATCCTTTGTTACCACGGCCAAATGCTACTTGGTTATTTCCATTGTCCCACCAGTATGAAAAATTCTCACCATTCACTACATTTCGGAAAATAACCATGTTTCTAGAAAATAATTAAAAGAAATACACACAACTTATTAATTACTGAAAGCTCGGATAAATACGATAAGGATAAAGGTATCAGGTCAATGTGTCTCCCTGGCAGCTTCAGATAATATTCTGCCCAATGTGGTAAACCACACTTAACTGGCACCATAGCTCAAGTGATTAAGTTTGGTGTCCATACATACGATTCCTTTAAAAATCATCATACCCTCGCACTGCACTCCTTATAAAGAAGCATTTATTTCTTTTAGCTTTACTGAATTAAGTATTTACACCGACAGTAACAGATGTCAGGAATCTGTTCCCTGTTTTGAATGATAATTATTGTTTTAATTAACAATGTGGGTTTTGTTTTCCACTTTTGCCTTTTAGTAATGTTCATGTGAGAAACAAAATGGAAATGAAAACATGTACTGTTTTTTTTATTATATGGCCATAGTTATTTGTCTGTGTATTGTAGTGGTAATGATGGTAATAATTCATCTTTTTGGGTCCCATCATATTATTTGAACCCTTAAATTAAAAAGATTAACAGCATTAATTTTCTTTATAGGTGAGCAAAATATCAATGGCTTGACTCTTAATTATCGATTTATACTTTGCAGATTAAGTCCCACATGGTCTTAGTCCACAGTGCGTACTTTGTAAATAATGACCGATTTACAGTAAAGTGGGATAGTTGTCTTGCGGGCTGACTATTTGAAATCCTTCTTAGCATCCTCACAGAAATACACATTAACTCTGCTGGGAAGATGAGGAAGATAAGCCAGATTTGGACAATCCAGACTTGATTGTCAGATTGGCATTTGACTGAGATCATATGCCACCTTGCAGTGGTAGTGCTGCTGCCTCGCAGTTAGGAGACCTAGGTTCGCTTCCCGGGTCCTCCCTGCGTGGAGTTTGCATGTTCTCCCTGTGTCTGCGTGGGTTTCCTCCGGGTGATCCGGTTTCCTCCCATAGTCCAAAGACATGCAGGTTAGGTGGATTGGCGATTCTAAATTGTCCCTAGTGTGTGCTTGGTGTGTGTGTGTGTGTGTATGTGTGTGTGCGCCCTGCGGTGGGCTGGCACCCTGCCCAGGGTTTGTTTCCTGCCTTGTGCCCTGTGTAGGCTGGAATTGGCTCCAGCAGACCCCTGTGACCCTGTAGTTAGAATATAGCGGGTTGCATAATGGATGGATGGATGGATATACCCCCTGAATGCACTGAATCTTATAATCCAAGGGACAGAGAAACACACACCCCACATCCCCTCTCTGCCCTGCTCAGTGTGCCCCTTTGAGAATTGAAATTATTAAGCTGCAGATAAGTAAAAAGCTGAATGCTGAACTTGAAACAGGTATTCGACACTCCTGGAGTGCAAGCTGTAAGACAGGCTTTCCTAACATGAGCCAGTGTGTGCAATAAATGATGTCCTTTTTGTGAGAATATACAGTATGTGACTCCCCATTGTTAACAATTAATGTGATGAGAACATTATGGAACACCTCTTAACTGACTAAAAAGAACTTCCAAAATCGACTTATAATATAATATAATGTTACAACCATCAAGCAGATGATTACATTCTTCTACTCATGTCTTTATTTCTAATGAGTGAACCCTACAGTGTTCGCGTCACCATTAGATCTAAAATGTTCTGGAATTTCACTGTACACTGTGAAGTGCATTGAAGTCAATTGAGAAAGAGGCACTGAACAAGTTTTGGGTAGATTATAATGGTGAAATGGTTTTTCAAGTGTCCCTGAAAGCTAGAGAAGTATCTGCAAACTATGCTGGACTGATAATTGTGGCCAAAATTGTGACTTGAGCTGTGTGGTAACACTGCTAGCCACTGTGCCACCAAGCCTCAAACAATAAAAGATGCAGACAAAATGATAACCACAAACAACACAACCACAAAAATATATATCATTGTGCTCAAAGATTTCAGATCTTCATGGCCACAAAGTGGTGCCGTGGGATTGGCTCCTTCCATTGCTTGAAACTGCGGCTACAGGCAGAGCTGAATGTCTTTTTTTGTTACTGATTTCACTCTGCAGATGCTTTGCACTTTCATCTTCCATCAAGAAGACAGAAAGGCATTGTAAATGTAATTATTATTTCACAGGGTCTCATGAGTAGTAGGACTCCTTTAAGGCTTGTTTTGACTGGTGGCTGCGGTGCATAACTAATTACTCATTAATTCAGCCAGCATACAAAATTAGCCATGTGGCGCAGAAGGGAGTGAGTGAGCACACAGGGATCAATGTTACGTATTTGGGGGCCATACTCATAATATTCCCATTATGGTCAGCTAATGTACCCCTCAAATGAAATATTGCAAGTTTTTTTTTTTTTAAGGTGCATGAAGGGTGCAAATCCATTTGTAGAAAAGATCAGGTAGTGACATCACACCGGCGTGAAACAAATTGGGCAGCAACTTAAAATGAGAGGTGGAATATGAGTACCATACTCATACAGTATATGAAAGTTCTGTGCATGACTGCTATAGCTTCATGATGTCACGTTGGCCTTGCATAGCATAATGGGCCACAGGAATAAATAATGTTCATCTATGCACCCCACACGGAAAATTCCAGGAAAATATTCAGGACAAGGTCACTGGCTACCACAGCAAATGCAAATTTTGCTGATTAATATTAGTCATTATTAATGTAAGAGCCAATCTTGGAAAGTTAATGCTTTAAATTAAACTCATATTAGTGTTTACTTAATTTGAACAGAATATGATTTTCTTTCATAGCTATAGATCAGGGGGTCACCAACTCCAGTCCTGGAGGACCACCGTGGCTGCAGGTTTCCATTCTAACCCTTTTTTTAATGAGTGCCCTGTTTGTGCTGCTAATTAACTTCTTGTGAGTTCATTTTAATTGAATTGCTTTTTCAAAATTTGTTCCCCTGAATTTCTTCATTTCTTTCCTTAAATGGCACCCAAACAGAAATGAAATGTGAAGTGAGTGAGCCAACAGAAGACCAACTAAGTGAGGGCCTCAAACTCCATTCAATGTCACTCCAACCAGCTGTTTAATGAGGTGCCAATTCTTGTTGTTAATTAAACCAGTTCTTTAATGCCATGGCTTAATTAGCAGACATATCTGAAACTGTTGATTTTCTCTTTCTAAGAGCACACTGTTAAAATGTTTTAGGGACCTGAGGAGACCAACATTCCTGAGACCTTCATTGTTCTTTATTTTCAGATATTGAACTTTTGGACACCAGTTGTTTTGGCTCATTTTCTATCTCATTATTGTTTGGCTGCTAATTAAGGAAAAAGAAACAATTAATGAAGGGGTCTCCAACTCCAGTCCTGGAGAGCTACTGTGGCTGCACGTTTTCATTCTAACTCTTTTCTTAATTTGTGGCCAATTTTTGCTATTTCCCTTTACTTTCATTGACTTTTCTTGAAACTCTGACTGCTGCCATCCTTAAATAGCACTTAAACGTAAATTTGATGTGAAGTGAGCCAACAGATGACCAACTAAGTTGGGGCTGCAAACTCCAACCAACTTCACTTTATTCAGTTTCTTAATCTGAAGCCAATTCTCGTTGCTAATTAAACCCATTATGCTGCTCATTCTGCCATGGCAGACATTTACAAAACTGTTGATTTTCTTTTTTAGGAGCGATGTCAAAATGTTTTGTGGACCTGAGCAGATCAGCATTACTGAGGCCTTCACCTTTCTTTATTTTCAGTTATTGTGTGATGGATGCAGGTTGTTGCTTATGTGTTGGTACATTTTGTATCTTAATATTGTTTGGTTGCTAATTAAGGAAAAAAGAAATAATTAAGTGGCATGAGTCTTCAGTTGTGCATCAATTAAAATTAAGGCAAAGAGTTAATTAGCAGCAAAATCTGGTCACTAAGTAAGAAAAGGGTTAGAATGAAAACCTGCAGCCACAGTAGCGCTCCAGGACTGGAGTCGGAGACCCCTGAATTAAGGGGTCTGAGTCTTCAAGAGCAAGTCAATTCAGATTAGTTCAAAAGACTTTAATTAGCAGCAAAAACATGACATTCATTAAAAAAAGGGTTAGAATGAAAACCTGTAGCCTCGGTGGTCCTCCAGGACAGGAGTTGACAACACCTGCTATAGATTATGGTATAGCCTTTTACCCCCTGTAAGTTAACATGAGATAGAACCTTCTTAGCTATATCTGCAATACAGTGTGTTTGGAATAGTCCCATAGATCAGGGGTGTCGAACTGCAGGCCTGGAGGGCCGCAATGGCTGCAGTTTTTCATTCTAACCCTTTTCCTAATCAGTGACCAGTTTTCACTGCTAATTAACTCCTTTTCTCTTCATTTTAATAAGCCCTGTTTAAAGGATTCAGTCCTCTGAATTGAATTGTTTCTTCATTAAATGGCAGCCAATCAGAAATGAGATGTGAAATGAGCCGACAGATGACCAGCTCAATTGGGGCTTCAAACTCCAACCAATTTCACTCCAATTACTTTCTTAATTAGAAGCCGATTCTTGCTGTTACTTAAACTCGTTATTTAATTCCATGGCTTGTTGCTGCTCTCATTCTGCCACAGCGCACATTTCCAAAACTGTTGTTTTTCTAAGAACGCCATCATAATGTTTTGGTGACCTCAGAAATTAGCCTTACGGAGACCATCACCTTTCTTTATTTTCAGATATTTTGTGATAGGCACAGGTTAGCTGGTCATGTGGCGGCCTGTTTTGTGTCTCATTATTGTTTGGCTGCTAATTAAGGAAAAAGAAATAACTATGGGGCCTGAGTCAAGTTAATTAATCAGCACTAATTTAGAAGATGGTAAGAATGAAAACCTGCAGCCACTGCGGCCTTCCGGGACTGGAGTTCGACATCCCTGCCATAGATAGCATGGGTTGAAAGCCCCATTTGCAGCATGTAAATGAGATAGGCATACAGTTTTCTGACCGTTTGGAAATGGTTCAACTGTATGAGCAAACTTAAAGAATAAAAAGATATATAAGCTTTAAACAAATTTTTTTTAAACAAGAACTTTTCTTTTCTTTGCAATATCAAATTTTCTCTACTTTTGTGTGAACTGTTGTACTTTAAAATTTTATTAACGCTTTTAAAAACAAAGATATTTTGTCTGTGGAATCATTTCAACGTGTCAAGCTATTTCCAGAATCCCAAGAAGCAAACTAAAGCTGCAGAACTTTGATAATTTTGGGTAAACACAGCTACAATTAAGACAGGCCTATATCAATGTTACCATGCAGACCACTATTGAAGCCTGTTACATTGCACTTTAGAGCCAAATATTGTGTGGAAAAAAACAAAATATGACACATTCTGTCTTTTATGTTGCTTTGGGCAGTGCTGCTCTCCATCTCATAGTCTAACTGTGAAGACCACTGGTGTAGGATAACACTAATAGGACAGACAATTTAAAAAGACGTGATTTTCATCAATGAACTCTAAGAGGCACTGTCTAAAGAATATTGGAATAATAAAAGTGTTTTTTTTTTTACTTTCTTTTAAACAAGCATACTATTGAGAGTGTACTTCAAAAAGTAACTGTCAAAAGGAAAATTAAAAATTACAGGTTAGACATTCATCCTTGCCTCTTTTAACTCCATTAGACTTTATCCATCGGATCAGAAATCCAGATATAAAATAAACAATTCCAGACAAAAGAGATTTCTGGCATGCTGTGCAAATAACTGAAGGCTGAGACAAAAACAGAATTGCTAACTTGATTTGACGCCATCTGTGCTCACAGACCCAGCCATCTCCACAAGTGCTGTCAGGATTAATGGGAACAGGCTTTGTGCTTCCGTCACTGTAGGATGGTGGTCCTACCCAGTCATTTTCATCCTAAGTGACAGAGAATTTAAAATCAGGCATTCGGTTAAGCAGTTTCTTATACAATATTCTACAATGGCCTATAAACATGTCATTCAGGAAGGAAAGGTAACATTTCTGTATAGTCATAGCTTGGAAGAAAAAAAAAAGGTAGAAATGATACACAATCTGTAATGTTGTAAGTAAAAAGTGACAATTATTCCGTATAATTTCTCTAAAAATCTTGCAATGCACTTATTGTATGTTTATTCTTGTTTTAGATTGAATATTTTTCTTTTATGCATTCCTAAAGTTTTAAGGATAATCAGAAGGTTTTACTGATGAATCACACTCTTAGACCTCTCCTGAAAGCCCATCTGAAATTCTGATGAAGAGTCTAACTTCAGATTCAGGAGAGGAAGCACAGAGTCCATCATGGCCATGCAATAATTGACCAGTTGTTTGTTCTTGGATGGATATTGATGAGGCTGCAGAAAGTTTGAGCTACAACACTGGAAATGAATCTCTGATGAAAATGTAAAATGGGATTTAGTGTTGGCAGTGGATCAGAGAGCTGGCTCTTTGTCTTTGAGAAGATAATTTGATGGTCTACAGGATTTTGCCAAACCTAAATGTGTTATGTAGGCCTGGAGTAAGCTTATAACAAAGTATAGAAGATTTTTTTATTGTTTTGTGAAAGTGACAAAGAGAACAGGGACCTAGGGTCACAATTTCATGCCACTCAGTCATTTTGTCTGTGGGTTGTAATGATGTGTTTTCATTTTTGACATTGAGTTTTCTATTGTAAAAAAGACAAAAAGGTTCAATTTAAGCTTTACACAACGTTTCCAGTAATTTTCTGTCATAGCTTTCACTTCCAGTTAGGTAATGTGACATCTCCAGTGACTGAGCCTACAATTTTCCTTGAAGTCTGATTTTATCTCAAGTAGTAGGGGTGGGCTCCCGTGGGTATGATTTAGCACTCCGCTGGATGTACAATGCATACAATGTGACCAAAAGAACAGAAGAAAAATGGGTGTTTTAGACCAGTGGTTATCAACCTTTTTGGCATTGTGACTTAGTTTTATTATTTGTGTTCAGTTTTGACAATTTATTAGTAGGAATGCTAATGTAAACTAGCTAACATTTTCCCCTGAATGGCACATATTAACCTCCTTAGTGTTACATTTTTTCTCCAAAAAACATTTTAATAAAAATTTTTTATTAAATCTCATCTTTCTACTGTGAAATGTGCAAAACACTAAAAGTACAAAGCCAGAAGTGTAAAAAAGTATAATAATGATACAAATAATAATAATGATGGAAAAAAAATATGAAATGAATAATAATCATAATAATGCTAATACTGAACTGTCAAAATATGTCTTTTGTGTTGTATATCTTTGAAAGGGAAAACTACTTAGGTTTATGGTCATTTACCCAACACTGTTCAGCATAATGGTTCGACTCAACAAAACTTCTTTCGATTAGGTCATCATCAAGAAATAACTTCAAGTAAGTAAGTGGATCTTGGTTGTCAACATTCACTTTTATTCCTGGTAGCTCCACAAAAATCAAACTAGGTAGTGCTGATTTAGTTGAAGCACAGTCAATAGAAACCCAAACGCTAGCATCACTTTCGAATTCATCAGAATCACTTTCAGTTTCACTGTCAGTTTCAATTCCACTGCCTAAAGACAGATTCACTTTGTCATCACTGCTCGTATCACTGTCAGGAGCATGCACTTGGAGCTGCTGAAATATGTTTCTTATGAGATTTCATTATGAGGCTAGGAGAAGATGAGTACACACCGTTAAACAGGTAACACTCAGGCCTGATGCTTATGTAGGACATGTCTATACTGTTGCCTGAGTAATGCTCGAGGCTAACGCTGTTGGCACTTTTACAGCCCGAGTAATCCTCGACTCTAACGCTTACGCAAGACGCGTCTATACAGTTGCCTGAGTGAAACTCGGGACAGTGCTTTTACAGCCTGAGTGATATTCAGGTCTTAATGCTAAGGAGGATAACAACAGTAAATACATATGCAACACTTAAATACTGTGTACATTATAGATATGCAAGCTATTCATCCAAAAATAACTTGACACATGAATGTTTAACACTGAATCAAATTTAGTGTCAATTTGTCATTTTTAATGGGTAACCTGAGCTTGTCTGATTTTCAAAAGATTATCAAAATCAGGAATGAGTGAAAAGATTGCAGAGAGGAAGATGTTTTAGTTTGCTGGCAACTGACTTGTCTACAATACCAGTCTGCAAATTTATTGCAGAAGCCAGGATGAGCTGTCCTGCAGTGTGCGCTTTCTTGTATTCGTTAATTCCATCTTCAATGAGTCAATACTCCGAGTGCCTACTAGCTTGTTGTACAAACATACTAGAATGTTTTTTGGAAGGCTCAAAATTTACATTTTCTCATTTAAAAAGGTCAAACAGTTCACTTCTGTAAGTTACGAGGTTTGTTTCCAAACATGTTTACAGTTTGGAAGGCTTTATGCTTTTATTTGGTTCTACGACACTGTGGATATGCACTACAACAATTGCTCGCCACACTTCATGATAAAAATAAATATATACTGCACCTCAGAAAATTGGGGTTGAAACCTCTTTTAAAATTCCTTTTTGATTCAGGATTTTGGGATTAATCTGGTGAGACTGATACAGAATTAGAAACGTTTAGAGTGGGTGATGCTACAGGGCTTTTGACGAACTTAAAAATGTTCTCTTGCTTTCTTAAAGAAGCATGTGGTGTATAACAGGTTGTCGTCTACTCATAAATGGACTTATGTCAGTCATTTCGAATCTCCAATATGCAGGAACAAAATGTCTCTTTGACTGGAGGAGGGCTGAAATCTGAAATCAGTAGCCATGGGATGATCATCTAAGGCATCCAGTGACCAACATTTGAGTTGTGACCCACGGGTTGAGAAACACTGCTTTGGTCTATGCAAACAGCAGAGAGACTGCCTGATGTTTGGTGTATCGCAACTGAATGGAAAAAGGAAAAAGGTGGGCCGACACAGCAGCTGGAAAACATTTGTACAGCCAGTGGTGCTGTCATACAGAACATTAATTGACTGTCAAAATGTGGTTAACTTGCTGTACTTTGGAAATATGAAACTATATTCAAAAGTCATGAGCAAGTCATGTAACTTATCATGCCCTGAAATTTTCTGTTTTATAAATTAACATCCTCTATTCAACATGATCAAGCAACTTTAAATTTGATGTGCTCTCCCATTCAAAGCTGCGTAAGGGGCGTCTGCCCTTTGGATGAAGAATACCCACATTTGGCCTGTGTGACCTGTAGTGCTAATTGGAAAGGTGCACAGGCAGGTGTACTGTGGCTGAGATGGAAATCATCAACTCTAGATCAAAAGACAAGCTCTTCTAAGGAAAAACAGTGGCCTCCTTCCTCCTGGTTGAAGAGGTAGCTGCCCATAAAGGAGGTGGAATATAAGTATCTTTTTGGTCTTATTTGCAAATGAAGTAGAGAGGATCATGATTTAGCACTGGCAGTACTGAGTGGGAAGCTGAAAGTAAGTTCCTAAACAGACAAGAGATTACATCTTGCCTGAAGAAGGGGCCTGAGTTGCCTCAAACTTTGCATATTGTAATCTTTTTTAGTTAGCCAATAAAAGGTGTCATTTTGCTTGGCTTTTCTCTACATTCATAATGGCTAACACGGTACAACACCCTAATACTATAAACTGACAAGTAGAGAGTTCATCCATGTACCTATTGTGAAATATGCTCAATATTTGTGCAATGACAGAAAGAATGAGACCAAGAGCACAATTATCTGTTCTCTTAATGACAGGATAAAGAGATAAGGAATTCAGAGCCATGAGATATCAAAAAGAAATACTTGAGATGATTTAGGTACCAAGGCAGGATGTCAGCGAGGTGCCTTCCATGAGACAGTACTGAGCATGGCAAAGTACTGTACCATGACATCTGGGTGACACATTGCAGGCATTATATCTTACCACTGGCCTGGGGGCACCATGGAAGTACCCAAGAACAGTGGTAATGAAAATTAGATGCTTGCTCTAAAGATAATAGATGGTAATTATTACATAAACACACTAATGTGGTAACATTACCTTTCCATTGACAATATTTCTGGGCCATCGGAAACTTGACATCACACGGGTGACTCCATATGGGTGCGCTAACATGAAACCTGTTGCCATTTTGTATAACCTAGGAAAATTTAGAATATAGCATTTATTACATAGGGAAGTTAAAAAGTATAATAAAAGACATTAAAAGTGTTGTACCCAGTTTTGCCAATTTATGAAAGAGCCATAAATGATTCAGGAAAAAATAAAAAGCTTAGACAATGTTAGATCTATATGGACAAAGTAGCTTTGGGTTTTCATATATATGAATCTGATATTCTGTAAGCTCTCAAAGTAGCCTGAAGCCCATGTTCAGTTTCTAACTCAGCCATTGTCTGTATGGGGTTTGTAAATCCTCCTCATCTTGTTGTACTCCAGCTTCATTTCACATCCCATGGTCATGTAAATAGATATCTCCAACTTATGCTGGTATGAGAGACTTTAAATTTGCTAAATGTATGCATGAAGGTATCAAGGTTGAACACTGCTTTACATCCAGTGCTGCTGGGATATGCACGCTTTACTGGATTAAACAAGTTAAGAAAATGGTTGGAGGATTGGTGGACAGTCAACTCCAAGCAATGTTCTTTGTTGCTCTGTTGCTTTAGCCCAGGGGTGTCGAACTCCATTCCTGGAGGGCCGCAGTGTCTGCAGATTTTCATTCTAACCATCTTCTTAATTAGTGACCAGTTTTTGATGCTAATTAACTTCTTTAGCCTTAGCTTTAATTAGCTTGACTCGGGCCCCTTAGTTGTTTTTTTCCTTACTTAGCAGCCGGACAGCAATGAGACATAAAACAAGCAGGACATGACCAGCTCACCTGTACCCATCAAACAAAATCTGAAAATAAAGATGAAGGTCTCAGTAAGGTTGATCCCTCAGGTTACCAAAACATTTTAGGAGTTCTTAGAAAAAAACAGAATATCAACAGTTTTGGAAATGTCTGCTGTGGCAGAAAGAGAGCAGCAACAAGCCATGGAATTGAATAACGGGTTTAATTAACAGCAAGAATCAGCTTCTCATTAAGGAACTGGTTGGAGTTTGAAGCCCCAATTTAGCTGGTCATCTGTTGGCTTGTTTCATGTCTCATTTCTGTTTGGCTGTCATTTAATGAAGAAAATGATCAATTCAGAAGACTTAATCCTTAAAAACAGGGCTATTAAAATAGAGGGAAAAGAAGTTAATTAGCAGTGAAAACTGGACACTGATTAGGAAAAGGGTTAGAATGAAAACCTGCAGCCACTGTGGCCCTCCAGGCCTGGAGTTTGACACCCGTCCTCTAGCCTATTTTCCTGCCACCAGCAAAGAATATGGAAATTAGATTGGTTTATTATGTTCAGTCATTCCTTCCTCCAACCTCCAAAATGACATACCACAATGGTTAGTAAATGCTCATCATACTCCCCTGAAAAATTGCATATTAACAGTTAGGAAAGAGTTGGGTGGAAACTATAGTATATTAACCATCATTTGTATTCTGATTTTCCTGTTGAGAATTGTCTTGGTTTTGGACCCAAGTCTTCTCGAAGCAGGCCATGCCTGTACAGCTCCCATAACTCTATGATGAAACCACTTCTACTGGTTCCTAATGAGCTGGAGAAACAGTAGTTCTCCAAAATCTGCCTGTATGTCTAAGC
Source organism: Polypterus bichir lapradei (assembly GCA_026402145.1). NCBI lineage: Eukaryota > Metazoa > Chordata > Cladistia > Polypteriformes > Polypteridae > Polypterus > Polypterus bichir. Next base: position 10,241,388 of record JANRMT010062857.1, on the reverse strand, counting down.
CGTACTTTAAGGTAACTTCTCTAAGCCTGCGACAATAGGTGAGAATATGGGTGAAGGCAGACTAATAAATGAAAACATTTTTCAAAGACTTAACTCCTGCTTCACCACCATGGTCTGGCACAATTTTCAAAAAAACTGCTACTGGTACTAATTTGTTTGTCAATCTCATGTTCATCTTAACTCTCACTGGTAAACAGGGCCCCAAGCTACTCGGGGTTACTGCTTACCCATGACCTATTGGTAAAAATCTGCTTTTTTGCTGGTAGAAGACAATGACTTTAGATTTAAAAGAGGTAATTATCATCCCAACCACCTAGCACTCAACATACAATGTTTTAAAGTTCCATTCCTTATCCTAATTTATACAAAGACATGTCCATAACATCCTCTTTTCTAACACATAGTAGAAACCAAGCACAGAACAGTTAGGTCTTTTCTGAAAACTGGTGTGGAAGTCATTGTCAGAAAGACATTCAGAGGGTCACAATCCTAAATGACAGGCCAAACTGCTCGATTACATTGGACAAATTTATTCAAAGGTTTTCCTTCATGAAAAACTTTTGATGATTATAATAGACAGCTTTAAGCTGAAATTTCACAAAATTTCAAATCAACGGTGTCACGTAGTAATTTGGAGAAACACAAAATTCACTTTTTTGAATTTAAAGTGTTTAATCGCTTAATGATGCTGACACATTGTATAAATGCAATTGAATTGAAAATATCTTGCTGCTGATTGTTGTTCATACTCTGCATGTGATGCTGCTCATTGGAGTGTCCAACAATATTCAGCCAGCATTGACTGATTCCACTTGCCCTGATACTCTTTTTCCAACGATGCAACGTGCTGGTGAAACTTTTCACCATGTTCATCACTGACTGCTCCAAGATTAGCAGGAAAGAAGTTCTAGTGTGACTGCAGAAAATGAATCTTTACTGGCACTTTGCACTTGCTTGAAGCATGTTGTCAACCAACTTGATGGATTTTGGTGCCAACAACATTGTCAACAACATCCTTCCACAAGATTTTCCCTGGCCAGACTAACATTGATGTCATTGATTTGTAGACCAACAAAAATTAACTTCCTTAATTTTAGAATCACTTATTCATAGAGACACCTGTCTCAGATATTGAAATAATACACTTTCTTTGTTCATCACTTTCAAAAACTTTTCAGTCCAACTATTATAAGATGCAGCAAAAATATCTTGGTTGGGTCAACAATTATTTTATGTGCCACCCTTTTCAGTCTTAGAACCAAATGCTTATGGAGCAGCCAGTTTTCTTAATGTAATGAGGCCCCTTAGCATGGCTCTCCCATTTGTTGTACTTGCAATATCCAAGCCTCATTCCTGGCAACTGTGCCTCTACGTGTAGATCACCACAGATATTCCTGTTGTATTTGTTGTGCTGTATATGTATAGTTATATTATGAGAGAAAATCATAAAAATGGATGATTGCAATAAAACAGTACATGATTTAAAGGGGATTTTCAGCAGGCTAAAATCCATAAGATAAACCCTAAAGTGTTCAGTAGGCAAAATCTTGGTTATCCATTGTTATTGTGTGATACACACCTGTCTAATATTAATAATTATTATTATTACCCAATTATAATTATTAATTATTAAGTAATAGATGACCTGTCTATTATACCTGTTATTATGACTCCACAATGGCCCAATATTGTTGAAAGTAGGTATGCACATTTAGAATTTGGATCCTTTATTTTGTTGTCTGGTTTGCTTTTCAGATCATTCAGCAATTTTATTGTGTTAGATACTCACAATGCTTTAGTAGTAACAAAAAGTATCGTGCTAGTGAGTTTAGTTGCCTTACCTCGAATCCCAGAAAGTGAGCACTGAAGCTCCTCCAGGTCCATGCCCTCTTTGGTTGTCATGATTGTCTATAAACACTACTGCTTTGTCACTGGGCATTAAACTCCAACCTTCTCCCCAATTTCTTAAAAGAATAAGAATAAAAAATAAAGGAATATATAAAATATATAACATACTGTTTTGAAAATCAGCCATATCAAGTGCACCACATAGAAGAAAAAGTACAATAATTTACAGAAGTCTTTTTGAATAACTTGTTAACTATTTCAGAAATATTTTGTTGAGGAAAAATCTGCAAAATGTTAAAGGAACAAAGAAACAAAAAAAAGGACAGCAACTCATCATTTTCATTTAATATTTAAAAAATAAAACCTCCATTTACCTTAAATAAGCCATTTTTTCATTATCCCATTTGCGGAAGACTGTGCCTAATTTTGCACTGTTCTTAAATTCTGTAACACGGCCAAGTCCAAAGTATTCCCTGGCTGTGATAGGTTCTCCACCAAGGTCAATTACCTAAAGAAGATGCATGGCATAGATGGAAAGCAGAAAGGTTTGTTACTTTCAAAAATGAAAGGAAATTTCACATTACATCACACTAGAAACTTCAATTCTATTTTATTTTCTGACCACCAAAGAACCTCTCACCTCTTGGAAGATGAAGGGTCTTGTGTTTTCTGCAAACCATTTTGTGTTCAGATTTTTCAGCTTATCAAACACCACCCTCATATCACCAGGCCACATGTGCTTACAACCATCGACTCGGAATCCTGCCACTCCAATATCAATGAGGGAATTCATGTACTCCGCGATTCTGCCTCTCACATAGTCCTTTTCAAGAGCGAGGTCAAGAAGACTAACCAGGCGGCAGTCTCTCACCTATCAAAAATAGCAGAATTACTCTTTAGATTAGAGATCTTTATTGTCACATACACTGTGAGAGCATAGTGAAATTCTTGTGCCACGGTTGGGGTGATGTCTAAATAAATGCCGTAAATAAATAAAAGTAGCAGAGAGTGCAGGCAGGGTGAAATGGGTGGAGAGAAGTGTCAGGAGTAATTTGTGACAGATGGGTATCAACAAGAGTGAAAGGGAAGGTCTACAGGATGGTAGTGAGACCAGCTGTGTTATATGGGTTGGAGACGGTGGCACTGACCAGAAAGCAGGAGACAGAGCTGGAGGCGGCAGAGTTAAAGATGCTAAGATTTGCATTGGGTGTGACGAGGATGGATAGGATTAGAAATTAGTACATTAGAGGGGCAGCTCATGTTGGACGGTTGGGCAACAAAGTCAGAGAGGCGAGATTGAGTTGGTTTGGACATGTGCAGAGGAGAGATGCTGGGTATATTGGGAGAAGGATGTTAAGGATAGGGCTGCCAGGAAAAAGGAAAAGAAGAAGGCCTAAGAGGAGGTTTACGGATGTGGTGAGAGATGACATGCAGATGATGGGTGTATGAGAACAAGATGCAAAGGACAGGATGATATGGAAAAGGATGATCCGCTGTGGCAACCCCTAACCGGAGCAGCTGAAACAAGAAGAAGAAGCAGAAGATAAGTAAATAAGTATTGAGAATGCATAAATACAGTAAATAAGAGCGAAAAAAGTAATGTGCAGTACAATTTCACATAAACCAGCAGGTGAGTACAGGACACAGTGCAGGGAAGATAGGATCAGGTTACTGGGAGTTCAGTGACTTTGTGTACTGGGGGAAGAAGATGCCCCTGAAGCACATAGCACTCTCCAGAAGAAAAAAGTGAAAATGGGGATGAGCAGGGTGGCTTTCATCAGAGATTATGGATTATAATCATGTTATTCATACAATACAACAAGATAATAAGGAGAAACCTCTTAATTCAAAATTAACTTGATTAAAACCTGATAGATGTCATGGTAGTTCTCAATATCTCCACTGTGTGATTTGCATTTGCCATCATTGAAATCCCACGCAGAGTATGGTACAGAAGGGAAATCTTTGGTGTCGGCGTTGAAGTAAGTCCCACATGAAGAATGGGTACCAGCACCTCCACTTGCTCCGCACATATGATTAATTACTGCGTCAACATAAATTCGAACCTAAAAATGAAAAGTCCAAACATCCAAAACAGATCATGTTTCAGTACAAATTTAAAAAAAGAAACTAACAGGAATCTGCGGTGGGCTGTTTGTTTCCTGCCTTGCGCCCTGTGTTGGCTGGGATTGGCTCCAGCAGACCCCTGTGACCTTGTAGTTAGGATATAGCGGGTTGAATAATGGATGGATGGAACTAATAGGAATAGATTTGGAAACATTTGAAAATCTTTAAAACAATATAATACAGGCTGTAACTTATGGGGTTTATCAGTCATTCTTTTTTGAATGTTCTTCAATATTCACATTAGCACTTTAATAATTAATTCTCTGCATTTATATAGTGCTTTTCTCACTACTCAAAGCGCTCAGCAATTGCAGGTTAAGGGCCTTGCTCAAGGACCCAACAGAGCAGAGTCCATATTGGCATTTACGGGATTCGAACCGGCAACTTTCCGATTGCCAGTGCTGATTCCTAGCCTCAGATCCACTGCTCTGCCGAGCCACTTTATAATAAATGTTCCAACACAAGCAGCTGCCCTGCAGAATCTGAACCTGTTTAGAGTGTACATTTTCAAGAAAGCACCCTTCTTACAGATAATCTTTTTGTTCCTTTCAAGGTAATTTACATGATTTGAAATGTTCTGTTTTGTGAGCTAAATACAGAAACTCGAACTTCACCTCACCAATTTTCCCTGCTATGGAAGATATGCAGATTTCTGATTAATAGGCTCCTTAAACCATAGGATTTGGAAGCGGAAAGTACTAAAAAAGTAAATAGGATAGAACTGGATTCTTAAGGGTCTCACCAGTAAGATAATTTTGCGGTAATCTTTTCATAAGTGTGAACAGCAGCAGGTCACTAATCTGGTATTAACCACAGGAGTGCCAATGCATGTGTTTTATACAAAAAAACACATTTGTGGAACAAAACATTTTTAACTTGCTTTCACTTGTTTTGTTTTATTTGTGGTGTGTTTTGTACAAGTGATCACTATACATAAAATACTAAAAAAATCCATTAACTGAAGCTGACTGTTTAAGAGCAAAAATATTTACCCCAACATTGTTGCATCTCGTCACCATGTCTCTCAACTCTTTTTCTGTCCCAGATCTTGAGCAAAGATTGTAGCTGATTGGCTGATATCTTTGCCACCAAGGCATCCATGGATTAGTAAGACGAATGCTTTCTTGTGGAGGAGAAATCTACAGAGTGACAGAAAAAAGGTTAATTTGAAAGGTGGAAATTTCCGTGGGTGTCAGAGTGATTAGTGCAGATGCATCACAGATTAAGCTGGAATTTAACATTTTGTTTTATTCACCTGACATGAGGCAGCAGGGACAATATGACTAACACCAAAAGTATCCAGTATTTTCCTTATTTCAAATGAATGTACACATATTCATCATGGAGGACCAATTCAGAGGCGGGTTAAAAATGAAAAATGCATCACTTGTTTGTCATTACAAATTTGTAAAGGGTAAAAGTATGAATTGAAAAAATCCCTTCTTCTATATGTGTGGAGTTTACATGTAATCCCTGTGCTAATTTTGTTTTCTCCCCACATCAAAAGGAGATGGCACAGTGCAGCCACTCTGCAATTACATCTCTCTATTATAAAAGGAAATCCTGAGGCAAGACTTTTTCAAAGAGATAATTTCAAGTCCCATGAGATGAGACTTTGGCCATGAGATTTTTTCAAGTCCCGCCCTTCTCTCAACAGTATTCAACCATGCACACAGTCCTGTCACCTCTCATTTGTGTGAATGCTTTTGACAGATACAGTTCCTGCTCTCTCAGCTCCTATAAATTTTTACGTTTTCCTCACTTTAAGTTCCCAGTTGAAGAAGACTTATGTCAAAATCTTATTGAAGAATTTCATCCCAAAGGGTTACAAACAGAAGAAATAAGTACACAGGCAATCCTAGCACAGAGAAACGTTGAAGTCAAACGAATAAAGTGAAAATTGTCGATCGGTTACACTGCAAATTGGTTAAATGCATATCAATAGACTATACTGAAACAGTTGGTGTTGATCGTGCGGATGATGAAAACATCAGCTTACAATATCCCAAAGAATATCTACAACCATTAACACTGTACAGTCTTCCACCGCCCGAATTACTGTTGAAAGAAAGATGCATTCAAGAAAGGTAATGTGGTACATCTCCTGTGGATAACAATAGACACCATAAAAGATCTTGATATGCCATTCGTATTAAAATGTTAACAGCTTCCAGTTAGAACAGCTTTTGAAAACACAATTAACAAATCATAGAGACAAACATTCAAAAAAGCAAGTTTATTTATTAGAGAGAAAGAAATGATATTCACTCCCAGGCAGTTATACGTTGCATTGTCATGATGAAAATCCAAACACAGATTCAAAATCCAATGCGATATTGGCGAAAATTGAATTCAAAACATTGTGTGTCCGGAGTTTAACAGTAAAAGTGTAAGTTTAAAAAGTATTTACGTGTTAATTTCAAATCCAAGCAGAACGAAATTGTACAATATAACTCTAACAGAACATGAAACATAATTCAGTTTCAAATCATTATGTTTTACTATTTCTTAATATGGTTATTTACTCGTTGTAATGTAAAATAGTTAGTTCTATTATGCATATGTAACAATTCCCATGAAAATAACAATCTGTTTAAATAGTACATCCGCATTCCCATACGTAAGCAGCAGAACCGTAAAGAGGCTAGTGCATAGCACCGGCCCAGATGTTGGTGAGCAAAGCAAGCAGGGGAAAACCTCATGGTCTTATAAAATATCAATTCTTCTCTGTTTTGTGTGTATTAGAAAAATTAAAAATATATCCAAAAAAAGTTTCCTCAGTTTCATATTTTCATTGGAAATGTTGAAGGTGGTAGGAGCAGTAATTGGTTGTATCTGAGAGTGTCATGTGACTGGGAAAGGAAGGTAAAGGCACCATAAAGGAAGGTGACAAAGATGACTTTGTAGAAAAGTGATGTAGTTTGTTTTTGAAATTCTCAATAAATAGAGTGAAAAAAAGGTGCGTAAACTTTTTGAATGTCCCTCGTATATATATATATATATATATATATATAT
>JANRMT010062857.1:10219017-10234298 GCA_026402145.1 Polypterus bichir lapradei | reverse complement strand
ATATGTGTGTGTGTGTGTGTGTATATATATATATATATATACATATAGTAGTAGTATAGTATATACTGTATATCGAAACTGCATATAAATATGCATATATTTAAACTAATGCATATATCTGAATTGATATATTCAAGGTAATTAAAACAAATATGTATAAATATATATATATATATATATATATATATATATATATATATATATATATATATATATATAGTCATGCATTTGAGCATAGGGGACAGCTCTAGGAATGGCAGTTTCCTGCTGCTCCAGGCGTTGGCACTGTGTGCTAATGCGTTTTCTTTTCCTCCCTCTAAAGAACAGAAGATTGATGGCTATACCTCCACTAACATCACTTCCTGTGCTCACCCACCGCATGCACACATGACAATATATATATTTCCAAGCCAGTCTACTATAGATGAATTCAAGTCATTTTGTCCAAACTGATTTATATTTTTTTTTCTTGGACACACACATATATACACACACACATATATACATTATTTGCTACAAGTGCTACCCACCTAAGGTTGAAATCCAAATACATAACATAGACCTCAGCATTTACATTTGCAATGCATATGTCTCTGTTATATGCCATTTGGTATGGAATTCATAAAAGCAGTGTTAATGTTTGTGATGAATTTTGGAATGACAGAGACATAGCAAATGGATGGACACCCAGACAGGCAGACAGACACATTTCCTTTTATTTAAAGTGGACATTAGTGTCAGAACTGGACCACGGAACAAAGGAAGCAGGTGGTATGGTCTGATGAATTACATTTCCCTTTAGGTTATGTGGATGGCAGATTGTGTGTGCATTATTTACATGGGGAAGAGATGGCAGCAGGACGAACTGTAGGAAGAAGTTAAGTCGACAGTGGCAGTGTGATGCTGTGGGCTCTGGGCATTCATGTGAATGTTGCTTTGACACATACCACATACCTAAAGATTGTTGCAGGTAACATAGACCTTCATAGCAATGATATTCCCTGATGACAGTGGCCTTTTACAGCAGGATAATGCGCCCTGCCAAACTGTAAAGAATTGTTCAGAAATGGTTTGAGGAACACGAGAAAGAGTTCAAGGTGTAGACTTGGCCTCCAAATTCTCCAGTCCTGAATCTGATTGAGCATTTGTGGGATGTGCTGGAAAAACAAGTCCAATCTATGGAGGCCCCACCTCATAATTTACAGGACTTAAAAGATTTCCTGTTAACATCTTGGTGCCAGATACTACTGGACAGCTTCAGATGTCTTGTGGAGTCCATGCCTTGATGGGTCAGTACACATACACACACATAAATATATATATACAGTAATCCCTCGTTTATCGCGGGAGATAGGTTCCAAGGCCGGCCGCAATAACTGAATTTCCGCGAAGTAGGGACACCATATTTATTTAATTATTTAATGTGTATTTGGACGTTTTTAAACCCTCCCTGTACTGTTTACAACCCACCCTTTACTCTATTAATAACAGGGACAACTGTTAAGCAATATGAAATCGGTAGATAAGTTTACAGTTATTGTATAGCGAAGTACACGTAGCTATATATGACGTGATGATGGTGATGAATATCCAGAAGTTTCACCTTCTCAGCGATCGTCATCATTCTTCGTTGGCGTTTAGGCTCAGCACCAGCCTTGGAAGAAGGAGCACGTTTGGGAGCCATTGCAGGGGGTGAAAATTGAAGCAAAGTTCAACACAAAGAAACCACAAAAAAATCACACACAGTACAGTGTAAAGTAAACCGCTTGGCGAGAAAGCTTGAAGCGAAATGGCCGCGACAGAGAGACAAGGGGAGATGCTGTGGGATCTGGGCATCAGTCAAAGCACCAATCACGGGCCCGATTAGAAAGCGGGAAGCTGTGATTTGTCGTCTCCCTCCCGTGTACCAATCACAGCCCGTGTTACAACGCACTTAGTCACCAAACTTGTTTTGTTGTTCTTAGACTAGAAAATACTACTACTACTGTATATTTAAAAACCCGCGAAGTCGTGAATCCGCGAAAAGTGAACCGCGAAGTAGCGAGGGATTACTGTATATATATACAGACACATGTATATCAAAAACAATCTATATGTATTCAAGCCATTGTATCCTAATTGATTCACTTTCACGTACACATACACACACACACATATATAAAGTAATTTTCTACTACTGTTTACCCAACACAAAGAGACGGTAACATGTATTTATACATAATGCAGAAATGATGAACCGATTACTAATTATAGAAGAGTACATTTAGGTTTGTTATAGCATTGTAAAGATAAAAAAGAATAATTACAACTGTCTTCTAACAGAATCATAATACAAAATGGGATTTCAGTTAGACTTGTATCAATCTAAAGTACTTGTAACTGCATACTGTACCTGAACACCACCAAAACCATTAGGTGCTAGAAAGCGCTCACACTCTTCAGCAATATCAGCCCAGCGCCACTCAAACAAGTGTACAATGGATGTTGTGCCCGGCTTAGTGTTAGGATTATACTGAGCCCAGCACACCCCAAGTATCCACGTGAACACAAGCAGCTTCATGGTGACTGTAAGTGACAGACAGATGTCAAAGGCTCAGCTTAAGAGACTCATGGCTTTTTATACCTTAGAATCTGAACTCAAGCAGGTGTGGACTGCATGTGAAATTCATCCACTGCTATTAGAGATAAAACAAGTCAGTGTTGTTTAACTGAACTTTATGGACACCAGGTGCAAAGGTGAATGTGATTCCCATTGCCTTTGGACTTCTATAATTAACCACTGGTTAAAAAAGTGCAAATTAATAATAAAGATAAGATAAGGAAAGTGAAATTTCCAACTGAAATTTTGAGAGTCGTGAGCTTTCCTATGACAATTCTAAAAAAAATCCACACAGATTTCCAGTTTGCACACTTTGTACTATAGGTGTCATTCACCTTATTTGGAAAATTAAATAAATGAATGCAATGTATTCACCTAAACTAATAGGCAGCAGACGGGCTACAAAGTAATGGAACAACTCTGCCTCAGATATATGAAGGTGTTGCGCATGACTTGATAGGTACACGACAAAATAAGTAGTCTGCATGTTAATATTTGACTTTGCATTCTTTGATTATATCATGTGAATGAATATGTATAACATCGTGTACTAAATAAATTCTTTTTCATAGACAAGTTGCATTAAACTGCAGTAGTTCTTTAAAATGGTTTTGATGTCTCTGTAAACGTGACATGTTAAGATAAGGCTTAGTTCATGCAAGTAAGAATTCCACTGTACTCTACACACTAGACAATATTGAACCTATAAATCCATTCAACGTGTGAACAAGTAGTGAAAAAAGAATTGTTCATATTCTCATGTGTGTTGTGCAGATGTGAACAGTTGTCTGTATGGCTGCCTCAATTGTATTACTATACAGTGCTAAGAAAAAGTATGCAAGCCCTTTGGGATGACCTGGTTTACTGAATTAGTTGGTCATAAAATGTCATCTGATCTTCATCTAAGTCACACATACAGACAAACACAACATGCTTAATCTGACAACAGACAATCAAATATTACTTTTTGTCCCATCAAACATTCACTCTGTGCTGTGGAAAAAGTAAGTGAACTGTTGAATTTCATAACTGGTGTGGGATATGGCCAGCCGTTCATCCAGGCCAATACCCCCAGGCTGCCGGGTAGAGCCCTACTTGCAACATAGAGGTGCCCCGAGTTCCAGCAGGGCATCATGGACGGTGGAGTTTTACATCACAGCCCTGCTGGATACCATGGGGGCCTCCAGGGGACACTGCAGGGAGGAGCAGGGACTGCTACTTTCCCTATAACCCGGAAGTACATCCCAGTCATGGGAGTGGAAGAAATGATGTACTTCCGGGATGAAGAAGAAGAGTTTTCACCTGACCTGAAAGTGCTGGATAATCACATGGACTGAGGGATCAGAAGCACTTCCGGGTCCAGGAATATAAAGGACTGAGAGAGATCCCAGATGGGCGAGCTGAGTCGGGTGGCAGGGTGACAACGTGTCTGGGTGGGGAGGATTGTTTATTGTATTATTCTTAGTGATTATTGTATGAGTATTGTGGAGTGTAGGGTGCTTTGTGCACATTATTATTATAATAAAACCAACTATTGGACTTTTACCTGGTGTCTGGCATCTGATTCGAGGGTTCAAGGGGACGGCAGCGCCCCCTATCTGTCACACTGGTCAAACAATAACCTCAAACAAGTGCTTCCAGTACTTGTGAATCACATTTTGATAAACTCTTCATTACAGAACTGCTTCAGCTGAGCCATATCCTTAGGTTGTGTGGTGTGAATGGCTCACTTGAGGTTTATTGTACAGCATCTCCACTGGGTTAAGGTCTCAACTCTGGCTGGGCCATCTCAAAAGGTGGATTGTCTTTTTATTTTGATGCCATTCTGTAATAGATTAACTTTAGTACTAAATGGTCGTTGTCCTACTGCATCTCCAAGGTCTACTGTATTTCACCTAGCGGACAGTCACCTTAACATTACCCTGTAGGATTCTTGATAAACTTTAGGATTCATTTTCTCCTTGATGATGGCAAGCTATCCAGGCCCCACCACTGCACTTCATCACTGGAATGATGTCTTCATACTGGTATGAGGTGCTGTTTTTACACTATATGTATTGCTGCATATTCTTCCTGAACAAGTCAAAATTAGTTTCATCGGCCCATAAAACATTTTCCCGATGACATTGTGGAGTCTTTAGCCAGCTTCAGGTGTGTTGTAGTGTTTATTTATTTATTTTTTTTGGAGAGCTACTTGGTGTCCTGCCATGAACGCCATGCCTGTTTAGTCTTTTATGGGTGACGGACTCATGAAAAGAGATGCTAACCTGTTCCAATGATTCCTTCAAGCCTTTAGATGTTACTTGAGAGTTCTTTTTTTACCTCATTGAGCATTCCATGAGTCATCTTGACTAGCCAACACTTCTACAGTAGAGAGAGAAAGAGAGAGGTTAGGAGCACACACTGATACAGCAAATTGCTGTACCCACCACATGACAAACCAACTCAGGATCCCAGATTAGGACCCGAGTGCAGCCATGCAACAGGTGACACCTCAGCACCACACTAGCTCAGATGGAATGTTTTTTTTTATGGTGGCCAGAGTGCCAATTCTGCCACCAACCCCATTTTTTTCCCTGCAGGTTGGAGGGCCTACTTGCAGGTTAACATCATACCCAGGACAGGGCAATTGTAGGTTAAGGGCCTTGCTCAAGGGCCTGATGAAGTAGAGTCACTTTTGGTGTTTACGGGATTTGAACCGGCAACCTTCTGATTGTCAGTGCAAAGCCCTAGCCTCAGAGCCACTACTCCGCCCTACAGTAGGGACAGTACTAAATCATCTCCATTTATACGCAGTTTGTCTGCCTGTGGACTAATATCTAAAGCTTTCCAGCTTTACACAAATAAACAATTCTTGATCGTAGATCTTCTGAGATTATTTCTTGAAACAAATGCTTCATGTCAGATGATGCTTCTTGTGAATAGCAAATTCAAAATGTTGGAGTCTTTTTTATAAGTCAAAGTATCACTAAACCACACCTCCAATCTCGTGTCATTGATTGGCTTGCTAACTGATGACTCCAGTTTGCTTGTGTTGAAATCATCAGCCCATCACATTTGTTTTACAACCTACACCTGTTTCAATGATTTTTTTCAATATGTACAAGAACATGCAATAAACTGTGCATTATTATTTAAAAAAGCTTGTGCTTGTTCATTATTGTAACCTATATGAAAATCAGACCATATTTTAAGACACATTTATATATAAATTGATTGTTTCCAGGGGATTAGCATTCTTTTTCTTACCACTATAGAAGTAAATTGTTGCACACCAAGAGCAAAACACCTGCGCAACTTTATTCACTTGCATTCCCCACTAAATGCAATTACAACCCTTGTAAAATTCAGTCCAACTTTAACAAATATAATCAATAATACAGAAAATCATAGATCCAATGTACAAAAGAAAAACAAATACATATATTGTTACTGGCAATATACAGAGTAAAAGTACGCCAGAGCTGAGTGCACAACTTGAAACACACTTGAGAAAATCATTTTGGTACATTAGTTTAAAAGTAAAAGTGTTCCACCTTATAATACCCTTACCTTTCATACTTTATATCCTTTAAATTAAGGTTATGTAACAACAGAATCAATGATTTAGGAAGAGATATACTTTGAACATAACACATGTAGGTCATGTGTTACATTAGCATGCACCACTGAGATGACTATAGCAAGTCAGGCTAATCAGCAACTTTAATATATTGATTTTCTTTTAATGCTCTGCAGGTTTCATGATAACAGACTTAACAGCCTGGGATGTTCTTGATTTTGACACATCCACAGAGCAAGTTCATTTAAATTCAACAAACAGTGGCTGCAAGCATGTGTCCAATTTATTCATTAGTTGTAGCTTCAGGTTCGTTTGAATTTTTTTTTTTTTTTTTGTTTGTTTTTGCTGTGTAAAGATCCTTATGGAAGCAAAAAATTAAAAAGTGGGAAGCCCAATGGCAAAACAATTAAAATTGCGGCCTCATGGCTCAAGGGACATGAATTTGATTTTTTTCCAGGTTGCTGACTGTGGGCAGTTTGCACATTATTTTTCTAAAGTTTTCATTTATGAAGAAGCTGATAAACTTTGTCTTGCATACGTGTCTAGGAACTAACTTCCAGGCTTTGGTGAGGTAAGCAGTTCCACTTCGGGACAAGAGGGGGTGCTAATGCTAACGGTATTGTTTATTTCCCCCCCAGCAGCATTGAACGGGCACTGAAGGAAGGCGTTAACTCTGTTCAGCATGTCTTGTAAGACTCTGCCCCCTCCAACGCCGAGACTATAAAAACCTGGCCACCAGGATCTAGGCATCAGACCTTGACCAGTAGAAGGGAAGGACAGAGTTTTGGAATCCCAAGCTAATCAAGCCAAAGAAGAAATAACGCTAATGAGAGCGGATTATTCTGGTGACCCAACTAATGGCCTGTCTATGACAGTTTATTCCCGGCCACATTACACCTTCTAGTAACTACAGGGATTGTTAAGGAGGTACCAAACATGTAAGAAATTAAGTAAAATTCTGCTAAGATGAGGGTGATTGCACTTTACTAAAGACGAATAACTCCTTGGCTTAGACAAGACATGATAGAAAAGTTCAAAATATTGAAGTGAATCCATTATCCATCCATCCATTATCCAACCCGCTATATCCTAACTACAGCTTCATGGGGGTCAGCTGGAGCCACACCCAGCCAACACAGGGCGCAAGGCAGGAAACAAACCCCGGGCAGGGCGCCAGCACACTGCTAATGAAGTGAATGCCACCTGTTAATTTATCACTAGCTTTTCTAGCCACCATTACAAAGATTTTATCCATTCAAGAGTCTCATCTATATAGAGAAGTATGTGAATTTTAAATGGATTAACATTTTTCAGTTTATACTCAATGCCCACAACGACAAAGAAAAAACATTTTCAGAAAGGTCTTTAAATTTATTAAAAATCAAAAACTGAAATCTGTAGTTCATACGAATATCTTGACTCTTCGCTGACGCACTCCAAATTGTGGTCATCCTGTTTGATTTAATGATCCTTGAGCCGTGTCTAGAACTTGATTGGAGTCCACCTGTGGCAAACTGAATTAATTGGACATCATTTAGAAAGGCACACATGCACCTGGGTATATAAGGCCCCAGAATTCACACTGCATGTCAGGACAAAAAAAACAAGCCATGAAGTCTAAAGATCTCTCTGTACGGCAAGAGTATAAAGCCATTTTAAAGTCTGGAGTGTTTCTTCCAGAAACATAGTGGCCTAATTAATTGTGAAATGAATGAAGTTTGGAAGCACCAGGACTCTTTCTAGAGTTGACTGTTCAGCCAAAAAGAGTAACTGGGCAAGAAGGGCCTTGATCAGGGAGGTGACCAAGGACAGAGTGGTCTCTCTAACAGAGCTTCAGAACTCCTCTGCTGTGATTAGAGAACCTCTTGGAAGGAAGACCATCCCAGTAGCACTCTGTCAATTAGAAGTTTATTGTAGAGTAGTTAGATGGAAGGTAATCTTGAATAAAATGTACATAACAGTTTAAAGGACTTGAAGAGCATCAGGAAAAAATCTCTGGTCTTATAATACAAAAATGGAACTCTTTGGGCAGAACTCCAAGCTCTAGGTCTGGCTAAGACTGTGAAGTGCTCATCACCTGCCTAATACCATCCCTAGGGTGAAGCCTGGTGGTGGCCGCATCATGTTATGGAGGTTATGTTCAGTAGCAGAGACTGGTCAAAAATGAGGGCAGGATGAATGCAGCCAAATGCAGGAATGTTCTTAAAGAAAAGCTGGTCCAGAATGCACACCACCTCAGACTTGAGGGTGGTTCACATTTCAGCAAAAAAAACATAAAGCCAAGACAATGCTGGAGTGGCTTTGGGACAGGTCTCTGACTATACTTGAGTGACCCTGCAAAAACCCACACTTAAACCACATAAAACATCTGTGGAAAGACCTGAAGATTTTAGTTTACAGATGCTTCTCATTGAAATTAACAAAGCTTGGGTTGATCTGCCAGGAAGAATGAGATAAACTGCCCTAAATTCTGTTGTGCAAAGCTTCTAGAGAAGGGGTGGGCAATGTCTTTCCTGGAGAGCCACAGTGGCTTCAGGTTTTTGCTCCAACCCAGTTTCTTAATGAGAAGTCAATTACTGTTGATGAAGCATTGCTTAAGTGACATTTTGATGCTTCATTTTAGTGGTCTTGCTTGTTAAGGTTTTCCACCCTTAATTGCTTATTTCAATCTTAAACAGCTGCATTCACTGTTTTAATGGCTTCTTATTAGCAATAAGATGTAAATGACAAAGCAGTCAGCAGTTCACCATCTAGCTTGTTTCCATTTACATCTCTGTGTGTTCATCATGCACTGTTTGATTTATTAAAATACTTAATAGAAAATGTGACAGACTGAAAATGATCTGTTTTAGGCTTGAAATCATTTTGATGATATCCTTGGAAAGGAAAACAATCTACGATATAAGAACCTTACATTGCAGACTAACAAGCCATACAATTAAATAAGGTCTGAGATTGGCAAGGATTGGTTTCTAATTAAGCAGTTGGGTTGGAATGAAAACCTGTAGCCACTGTGGCCCTCCAGGACCGACATTGCCCACCCCTGTTCTAGAGGCTAAGGCAAGAACACTCAAAGGTGTAATTGCTGCCAAAGGAGGCTTTTATAAAATAGTCAATGAAGTGCATGAATGAGAGTTTTCAGTTTTTGATTTTTAACAAATTTGCATGTTTTCACTTTGTCATTATAAATGATAGAGTGCAGATAGGCAAAATGCAAATTTACCAATTTAAAATTAAATTTACTACACAATAAGACATGCAGAAAGTGAAGGGGCCTGAATTCTTTCTGAACCCACTGTATTTAGCAGATGGCAGACGTCAATACAGATTTAAGAGCTATATTGGGCTGAATGGCCAGTTCGTGACTAAATTGTTTATTGGTCCTCCCATATTTATGTGAGGTTTTATTGAGTTTTCCAGTTTTTGTCCATATCTTCAAGACATGTTAATTAAATTGGTGTCTTAAAATTGGATTTTTACCTATGAGCCCTTTAATGGGCTATTGTCCTAAAAAGGTTTGTTTGTGACTTGCATCTGAAGCTTTCAGTACTTTAGTTTAGTACTTTGCATTGGTCTAAGTAAATGAGTAGATTATATTTAGCTTGATGGCCAATAAGACGACAAACATCCATCCATCCATTTTCTAACCTGCTGAATCCGAACACAGGGTCACGGGGGTCTGCTGGAGCCAATCCCAGCCAACACAGGGCAGGAAACAATCCCAGGCAGGGTGCCAACCCACCCACACACCAAGCACACACTAGGGCCAATGTAGAATCACCAATCCACCTAACCTGCTTGTCTTTGGACTGTGGGAGGAAACTGGAGTGCCCGGAGGAAACCCACACAGACACGGGGAGAACATGCAAACTCCATGCAGGGAGGACTCAGGGTCTCCTAACTGCGAGGCAGCAGCGCTACCACTGCGCCACCGTGCTGCCCTAGAAGAGAGACATATATGTTATAATTTGTTTATAATATTGGTCCAGTGATCAAGTAAAGTAATATTCCATGGTGATAAATGGAAGGTATGTGACATAATATGCATAATTCATTTTTCTTGCAATTGTGATGCCTGCCGTAAGCAAAGTGCATAACTCAGCAGCTTCAAGACATTTGCAGGAATTCATATTTTAGATTATTTATTTTTAGTACTACTGCTAAATATCAAGATGTGAGCTCTGCCATCAAACACAGTATATCAAAATTGCCAACTGTAAAAACAGCTCTCAATATGCCTGAACACTGTAGTTACTATCCATAATGGGGAAGAAGAAAAAAAAATAAACATAAAAGTATCAAAAGAGGCCCATCATACTGAGTACACAAGTCACAAAAATACTTTAATGTCAAGAGTGCAGATTTTTTAAAGACTAGGGGGCTTCGTTCGCCAACCCCCATGTTTGTTTTTCCGGATACACACTTTTAAGATTTTTTTTTTCTTTGAATTGTTGCTATTTCATTAGTTTCACTTTTATTTCAGAACTTCTGTAAAAACAATATTTGGAATCTTTGGAGTCCCAATGTGCTGAATCTTTTAAATGAGGTCAGTGAGGCTTGTATTTAATGACTTTGTAAGATAATTCAGGATAGGTTTCTCTTTTTGGAATTTCAGCACAGACAAAACGATCTACGTCATCAGCAGTTAATCATTTTTTTTGCAAAGTAACCAATAAATGCATGTGAGGTAAACTCCGTTTTTGAAACTCTCTGACGTAAACTTCAAAGCCTTACAATATTTACATACTTCTGACTCTTATCTGAGTAATAATTTCTCTTTGTTTGCGCTAATACGATGTTTACTTTCTTTGTTTTGACACTGTCGTTTTTTTCTGCTTTCATATTCTGTATCTTGCTCTGCATGTGTTTCGCGCCTACGTTTTTTTTGAGTCTTTTGAAATTCAGTTTTCATTATCTAATCTGCTCTGCATGTGTTTGCCCCCCTTGTTTTTAACCTCTTTATGAAATTTTATTTCATTTTCTACTCTGTCTTTTATTTCTGACCTCGCTTTGTCCTGCTTTTTTTTTCAATGACACCTGGTCCATGGTGATTATTCTCCCTTTTTTTGAGTAATAATTTCCGTTTGTTTGCGCTCCTGTGATCTTTCTTTTTTTGATACTTTCTAATTTTCCTGCTTTCATATTCTTTAACTTTCTCCGCATTTTATCATTCCAACATTTTTTGAGCCTTTCGAATTCCACTGCTTTCATAATCTCTAACCTGCTCTGCAAGTGTATAGCACCAAGGTTTTTGAACGTCTTTATGAAGTTCTACTTTGTCTTTTAATTCTGAGCCTGATTGGACGTGCTCTTTGTTTCAATTCCACTTGTTCCAGGCTGATTATTACTTTCCTTATTTTCTGAATTTGCACCTAGATTATTATTTTTCTTTTTTGCATTTTTTTTTCTCTCTAACGCTTTTGAGTCTCTATTCTTCGTGCTGCTCTTTCTTCTTTGCTTAGTCGTTGACATTTCATTTATAACTAGTGGTGCAACGGATCACTGTTGATCCGTGATCTGAACCGATTCCTGTCCACGGTTCAGTACGCACGTGATCCGAAGATGCGAGAAAAGAAAAAGTTCCACTGTATTGTGCGCGTGTCTCTCGCTCACTCTCTCAACCTCTCACGCGCACTAATTCTGTCTCTCTCTCGCACAACTCGGTAGCTCTTGCGCCCTGAACTGCAATTAAACTTCTCTCGCACACTAACTCTGTCTCTCTCGCGCACTAACTCAACCTCTCTCACGCATTTTCGCTCGACTTTTGTCCGGTTTGCCGCTTCATACGCGTGGTCATGTCCAGCGGTAGCAGTTTAAGCAGAGAAGCTCGACAAACCTCCAGCATCATTTAAAAAAAGTTTTAATCAATAATGTAACTTTCGATGCAGCGTCAGTATGCAGCACCAACAGGAGCAGACACATCTCCTCCTCAAAATAAGTCGGCAATGGCGGAGCTTTTTGGCGAGACCTTTGCACAGAAGGACATGGTCAGCAAGGCTTTTGCTGACACCATCAAAGAGGAGGTGGTATCCTATGATGCAGCAAGTGGCATTCCAGCCGATGGTGATCCACTGACTTGGTGGAAAAGCAACGAATGTAAATACCCTCACCCTTTCACAATGGCAAGACACCATCTTGCTGTGCCTGGCACTTCAGTGCCTAGCGAGAGGGTGTTCTCAACAGCAGGGGACATAGTTACAGCAAAGAGATCTACACTTTCCCCAGAAAATGTAGACATCCTTATGTTTTTGAAAAAAAAAATTGAAATTATAAGCTCAGGTCTGCTTTGCTTTTTTTCTTCTTTTTTGATGATGTGGACATAAGCTAGTTTTTATTTCTCTCTCCATGTTCAAAGTAAGAAGTAATGATGCCTTAAATTGCATTTAAAGTTGTTTTTTATTGTGTCCATATTAAAGGAAATAGTTATCATGCCCTATATTGCACCTTAATTTGTATTTATATACAGTAATTGAGTGGAATGAGTCTTGAGTTGAATGTTTTTTAATGGGCAAAAAATACTTAACTAAATAAATAGAGAGTTAAATTTGTCTTTTTTTTTTTTTTGCTGATCCGAAAATTGATCCGATCCGTGACTTAAAACCATGATCCGATCCGAACCGTGAGTTTTTTGATCCGTTGCACCACTATTTATAACGTATTGTCCTTATACACTTTATATGCGTTGAGAGCCCTGGATCTGTGTGTGTACAAAGCCTTTACACGACTGAGTGTTTTGCTGCCCGTTTGTCTTATTTGATATTGGTTTTAAGTAGGGTGTATCTTGCAAGAATCTCATGTTCTACGTCATCACGAGACAGTCCTGGGTCAATCTCTTGGCACAAAGTCTAATGTTTAAGGTCCCCGTGAGACACTCCGTGGCCATTCTCTTTCGTCTTGCGGGTCTTTTAAATGTCTTCCGTGATCTTCAGGTAAAGATCACGTCTCGTCTCCTAGTCTTTCTCTCCCAGGATTTTATTTTAAAATAGAGAGATAAGAAACCATAGTCATTAATTGTGTTTGAGTTTTTACAATTTTAAAATATTTGCTATATAGTAGTATGGCTATTTAGAATTATTACAGTCTCTGTAGATTATCAAATCAAATACTCTAATATTATCATTCCAGAATTCCTTTAAAAGAAATATTTCAAGAGGAACTCATTATTTACTAAGTAATCTCGGCGAACAAGGCAACCACAATCTAAATATGTCTGACAGAAATACGCTGCAGAAGTACATGTCTTGTTATAATAAAGTAAATCTCTTATTTCATGCCATTATATTTGTAATTTATCACAGAGCAGAGTCTTTGAGAAAACACATCTTTTAACACATACTGTAGAAATAGGGTGATAAAGTTTATAGCCATTTGATGAAATATAGGTCAGCTTTACACATCCAAAGAGGTGCAAAGATGTAGAGGACATACTGTATATCTCATGAAAAATGAATTACAGGAGCCCATTAGAAAATAACACCAAAATGATGCCTCGTGATCACCTGGAACTGAAATCAAAAAACACAACTTTTGATATCAATGAATCAGATTAAATTCCAGAAAGAACAAATCTTTTGAATATTATTGCCAAACCATCACATACTATATGAGTGAGAAGGGCTATGTTATTGTCAGTGTAGACTGTAATTTATATAGTATATAAACTGTACATTCTGCAGACTATCATTAGTAAAAAACATACCTACACTGGATTTGTCGCATAGCTCTCTACTCCATCTTGTGGATCAAAAGGGAGTTGCAATGCAAGCCATGACAAACGTATCTGCACCTGTGGAAAACTGGCAGCTCCAGCCCAATCCGCAGTTTATCAGTTTGTTGGTACTGTAGACTTTTTTGGGTGTGTATCAAATGTGCACATACTTCTATCTGTTATAAAAAGAAATAGTAACAATAAAATAAAAATTCTGTTATTCACAGCCAATATAAAAACTGGAACAAACTAACAGGAGAATTTAGGGGAGAGACTGAGGGAATGTGCAGACCACACAAAAACAGTATCCCCATAATGGTGCATAATTTACAATATATCACATCTCCAACAGAAGTGCAAAAAAGACCACATAAATCATGTTACTTGTGAATACTTGTGCATGAAAACCATTCGATCTTTCACAAAGATTACCACCAAACTCTGTTAGAAAACAGCATGACGTGACATATTGTAGGAGGTTTACAAAGTCGGGCCTGATAAGCAGGGCTTGAGTCTGCACCTCAAAGCACTAAGCACAGCCCAAATGCAGTCAGTGGGGATTTGGGGGAGTGAATGCTGAAAGAGAAACACATGGAAAAGTGCATGTGCAAACTGGGCAGCAACTGCTTTAGTTTGAAAGGACAACCATCCACGTACTTGTAAGCTTGTGTACATCATGTTCGCTGAAATACTGTATGTGGGAGCCCTGTGACTAACTCTATTCAAAGTGTATTGCAATTAACTGAAAATAGGACTGTCTTTTTAAAGAAATAAAACTAAGCATTTGGAATGTTGTGCAGGATTGTCCTTAAAAGTGAGGCCAAGCAATTCACATCAGATGATAAAAGAGAAATTTCAATTCTAATAAACCTTTTTAACTTTGCAATAATTGGATATTGAATGTAGATTAATTGGCAAAGATGGCACATTTATCCACTTAAAATTCAATCTACAACTCAATAAAGTGTGCCAAAAATGAAGGGGTCTAAATTCTTTCTGAATTTACTGTGGTGAGTGTACCTTAAGGTCAATAAAACATGTCCCTGATGTTAAGTCACTTTTTTAGGGCTAAAATTATAACAGAAATGTGAAACCTACTTATATACCTAATCTTAATTATTGTGAAACAACCAAGTGGCATTCGCTTTCTGAACAAGAGCTGCCAAGGCTACACTCGATGCAATTGCACTACTAAGTGTGCACCAAATCGCTGCTCATGCCTTTTTTCTTCTGACTTTGGCTGATCGCCCCATGCCATTTCGTAAACTGGCTGGCCAAATCCTGAAATCGAGGAAAAGATTGGACATTGGCTGGTACATTGCCCATTTCCCAATTTGGCCGGACACTTCCCGCTTTGGCCAAAACATATATATATATATATATATATATATATATATATATATATATATATA
>JANRMT010062857.1:10192564-10219007 GCA_026402145.1 Polypterus bichir lapradei | reverse complement strand
ATATATATATATATATATATATATATATATATATATATATATATATACTGAAGGAAGCAAAGATGAAGATTTGGGGAGTCAATCCCATATAATGTAGTAGCAGCCAAATATCAAATTTCAAACCGAGTAATCACAAAGGATTGAATCAAACATCAACTGACTAATAGAGTGAAGGCTTAGGTTTTTCTAGGTGAAGGACAGGAAAGAGGAGGGATCTCAGGCAGAAATGAAGTCTGCAGGAGGGTGCAATGTAGCAGCAGAAGTGGACGGAGTCTTAGCTGGGTTTTTCTTGTGGTGGTCTGTGGAAGAGGGAGAAAAGACATTAGTATTGTTCCTCAACTCCTGGCTCTGCATCTTACTCCCAGCTAAGCTCTTAGACTGCCTCCTATATACATGTGTGTGAATATATATATATATACAGTATATACATACAGTATATATATATATATATACAGTACAGGCCAAAAGTTTGGACACACCTCCTCATTCAATGTGTTTTCTTTATTTTCATGACCATTTACAGCACTCCATCACTCTCCTCCTTGGACAAATAGCCCTTACACAGCCTGGAGGTGTGTTTGGGGGCATTGTCCTGTTGAAAAATAAATGATCATCCAACTAACCTGACTTCTGCACAACACAATTGCTGGTCCCAACCCCATTGATAAAGCAAGAAATTCCAGTAAATAACCCTGAGAAGGCACACCTGTGAAGTGAAAACCATTTCAGGTGACTACCTGTTGAAGCTCATCGAGAGAATGCCAAGAGTGTGCAAAGCAGTAATCAGAGCAAAGGGTGGCTATTTTGAAGAAACTAGAATATAAAACATGTTTTCAGTTATTTCACCTTTTTTTGTTAAGTACATAACTCCACATTTGTTCATTCATAGTTTTGATGCCTTCAGTCATGAAAATAAAGAAAACACATTGAATGAGGAGGTGTGTCCAAACTTTTGGCCTGTACTGTATATATACTGTATATATATATATACAGTGTATATATATACTGTATATTTTAGGGAGGTCTGTTCAATGCTCCCTGGAGTATTCAGAAGCCTCTTGAACCTGTAACTGTCTATAGTTATTAACTGAAATGAGTTGGGCAAATGAGGGGTTAGTGCAGAAGTGTCAAGTGCTTTTATTAATCCCCAACAAAGACAAGCAGTGTTCAAAAGTGCAGTGCAAAACCAGATCACCCATCAATAAATAAATAATGTATACGTGGAGGTTCAGATCCAAATAAATAGATCAAATAAAAACAAGGTTAAAATCATGGAAGGAATCTGTCCATCCATTTAAAATAAGCACAATCCTCAGTGAATCTTCCTCAAATCTGGTATCTCCTTGCAGCATGAGGAGACACCCATTGATAGGTACACATCTGATCTGATCTCCCCTCTCTGCCATGCAGACTCCTTTTATACTACACGACTGGGTGCAGATGTTGTCTTCCACCTGCTCTGAGGTGTGAATGAGGTACCCGACTGACAAGTTTGCATTTGCACGTGAATGTGTGATCAGCCGAGTACCTCAATCAACCTTAAAGTGGCACTGGCATGTGCACCCTCGCACCAGTTCGGAGCCTGCACACTCCATGATCTGATTATTTAAAAGTGAAGCTTCACCATAGATCTCTGATCACATGGTGCAAATAATAATAATAGATTCAGGTTCACCTCAAGGCTAGTTTTATTCTTTATCATATTTATAACAAACGCACAATATTTTAATTTAAAATGAATGACATTTAGAGGTTACTCCATTTGACAGTATTTATCTCAGCACGCCACTGTTCCACACTTGTAGGTCTATAACATTAGTACTGTCTTTGATGAAGCTGGAAAATTCTTGCATTGGTTTGCGACCAGCTGAAGTAGAAACTGTTTCTGTTCCTCATCCTTTGTCAGTATGTCATTGTACTTTTCATTGAGACTCGTTCATCTTTCAACTGTGTTGTTCACTACCGTCATGTGTGCAGACAGTTGAAAATCGGATTGTCTGTCTACTGTTCTGGTTGTGTCTTCAGAAGCAGCTGAGCCTTTTCTTTGCCTTTTTTCATAAGGACATTATGAAAAACAGCAAACCCCTGTGACCCTGTGTTAGGATATAGCGGGTTGGACAATGACTGACTGACCTTAAACAATTCACAATAATAAGAGTTCAGAATTCATCAGGATCTCTATAACTAATATAATTCAACATAGGAATAAAGAGTTTTTAAACCTGTTGCTGTTTACTCTTTGGCATCTAAATCTGCAGTCTGATGGCAAGAGCTGAAATTTAGGAAAAAGAGGACGGCTACTGTCTGTCAGAGCTGAGCTGGCTTTCTTTCTGTCTTGTTTTTTTAAAGCAGATCAGTTACTGCTGCAAACCAATAATTTTGCTGCTAATGTTTTACATAGTTGTCTCAATACTTTATAATGCTGAGGTTGCCAAATTAACATATAAAAGAAAATCTAACAACAGATCCATAAAAGGTTTATAAACAGAGGGCTTTGTCCACTTTAAAACAGCTGAGTTTCCTGTAAACAAATTACCCCTTGTGTTGAGGTCAAAGTTTAGCCTTTTATCAATGATTGCCCCTCGATATTTGCAGTGCACCATAAATATTCACACTCTTCCCCTTAAAGGAATATTCCACCCCAAAATGACATTTTTTGAAATGTCACTTACCCCATGTAGTTTGTACAGTAGTGGTGGTCGATACAGATTTTGAATGTTATATTTTTGTGGAGAAATTAATTACTAAATAATCAAACTCAGTGGTATTGATATGGGATCAATGCTGGGCAGTGTTAAATGAAGTAAAAAATGTCCAAACAAAAAAGAAAAAAAATGTTCCCATAACTTGTGTTACATAATCAACATGTCCAATACCCATTTGCATGGTCAAAATGTGCAAAATGTGTGCATTCTTTAAAATAATATTATTAAAGATTACTTCCAGAAAGCTCTTCACTAAATGTTAACAAGGAAGACGTCATTCCCACAATGCTGTGCATCTGAATGAAAGACAGAGAACAAGGGGAAGAGGCAGATCAACATATGTGGTAAATATTACAATAGTGTTTTAAAAAGGAAGTGTTTTTTTTTTAATTTTTTTAAAATACATTGTCTGTTCTAGCAGTTTACAATGGGGTTGAAGGGTACCAGGATCCAAATATATAAAATATGGCTTAGACTTACAAATATGTGTAATGTTATCAGATATTAATCCACATCTTGAAAGTGTATAAATATTGTAAAATAGTGCATCCCTGTCACTTTAGAAAGGAATAAATAAAGTAAAGAAACCATTTGTGGCATTCTGCCATTTCAAAAGAAAACTCATCTAGCTGATTGTCTCTCCCTCCTCACAATTGTGAGAAAGGCAAGAAATGGGTGCCAGCCCATCACAGGAACAACTGGCACACATGCACTTGTGCACAATGCCATTCACACTAAGCTGGAATTGCAATTTCAAATTATCTTTATGAGTTTGTATATTTGTGACGTGTGAATCTCTGTCTTAGCTAAACCACGTTTTTTCAGCTTGAAACAAGAACACCATGGTTATTTATTGTAGTGCGATCTACCCATCGATGGCAGGTGCTTATAGTGTGACCGCAATCTTTTTGGATTTGCTTTTGCGACGTGCTACTACAGCGCTGGAAGCCTGCGGTTGCCCTGGTAACTGATAGGCTGTTTTCCAAAGACACAGTGATCGCGCTTCGGGACGCTCTTCTGCATGTCATCCCATTGGATGGGAGTCCCAAAAGAGTTTAGAAACTTTACATCTCCCCCCTCAGCTTTGCCCACATCTTTGTGGGTAAATCGACCGTCCAAGCTGGGCTTAGCCAGGTGGGAGAGAACATCAGCACTGGTGTGTGCAGCCTTGGGACGGTGGCGAACATCAAAAGCAAACACCTGCAGGCTAATAGACCACCGAGTGAGCTGGGCATTCGTATCCTTCTTTTTGTACAGCCATTGTAGCAGGGTGTGGTCAGTCACCAGGGTAAACCGTTGTCCCCAGAGATAGTAATGGAGAGCCTCCACCGCCCACTCCTTTTCAATAGTCAAATGATTACGTTCCCTGGGTAGCAGCTTTCTGCTGAGAAACGTAATTGGGTGCTGTTCCCCCTCAAAATATTGTGAGAGCACCGCACCAAAATAGAAAGCACTAGCATCTGTTTGCAGAATAATTTCCTTCAAAAAGTCAGAACCGGGAATAATGACAAAGCGGCTTTTAGGTTTGTGAAAGTTTTCTCACAAGCATTGGTCCAGACAACACTACGATTCTTTCTGCCCTTTGTCAAGTCAGTAAGGGGGAGGCCAAATGTGCAAAATTGGGAATAAACAGCCTGTAATACCCCGAGATCCCAAGGAAGGCACAAACCTGCCTCTGTTGTTTCTGGACAGGGATATGCAAGCACCTTCCCCACTGTGTCCATTTGAGGCTTGAGCAAACCCTTCCCCATGGAATATCCCAGATAGTGGGTTTATGACATACCCATCTTGCACTTTTTAGGGTTGGCCGTCAACCCCACGAGCCATAAACTGTCAAGCACCGCCCAAAGGTGGATGAGATGAGATTCCCAATCATTACAGAAAATGACCACATTGTCAAGATAGGCAGTCGTGTACCTGGAATGAGAATGCTTGGTCTTTTCCATCATTTGCTGACAGGTCAGCAGTACACAATGGAGACCAAAAGGGAGTGCTGTAAATTCAAACAACCCATCCGGAGTGGCGAACGTGGTTTTCTCACAAGTAGACTTTACAAGTGGACCTGCCAATAACCCTTCGTGAGATCGAGGGTGGAGATACATGAAGCCTGCCCAAGCTTTTCTAACAGCTTGTCCACATGCGGCATTGGGTATGCATCACACTCGTAAATTCAAATGCCTAAAATCCATACATTACCAAACTGAACCGTTGAACTTTTAGACAAGTACGATTGGACTTCATCATTCGCTTTTGCTTGCCCGAATAACACCTAATTGGAGCATCTGTTGGACTTCCTCGTGTATCATTTTCTTTTTGCCTCTGGTAGGTGATATGGGGGCACCTGTATAGTAACACCAGGTGGAGTGACAATCTTGTGTTCTGCAATCGTTGTCTAGCCAGGTGTTGCCGAAAAGACATCAGAGTTCCCCTCGATCAGCAATAGCAGTTCTGCTTTCTGAGTGTCAGTTAAATCATCCCCAATAGTGACCTCAGTCTGGGGGACCGCTGTGGCCATGACCAGGACTTTGTGATGGTCATGCCACTCCTTTAAAAAATGAATATGTAAAATTTGTACGGGTTTCCGCTGCCCAGGAATTCTGACTTTATAATTCATTGGGGACATATGCTCTTTTATCACTGCCGGCCCTTGCCATTCGGCCCAAAATTTATGTGGATCAGATGAGATCAACACCAGCACAGAATCCTGCTTCTTAAACTCGCAGAGTTTACTCGACTTGTCATAATTACATTTTTGTACCCATTGCTCACACTACTGACATTCTACTGCAATAGTGGACAATCTGGCAATCTGCTCTTGCCATGAAATGACTCAGTCGATGAACCACCCAGGGGGTGTTTCGCGAGTCACTGTTCATTCATCAGTTGCTGGCCAAATAGTGGTTTGAAAGGATTCGTCCCAATGGGCGCTTGCGGGGCCTCCTGGACGGCAAATAGGAAGATGGGTACAACTGTATCCCTGGAAGTTGGATCATCGTAGACCATCTGCTGAATCATCTGTTTTAGGGTCTTATTAAATCATTCAGTCAGTCCAGTCTGCAGATGATAAACCGTGGAGTGTAACTGCTTAATTCTGAAACTTTTGCATAGCTACATCATGATGCGCGACATAAAGGGTGTGTCATGATCAGTGAGAATCTTGTGAGGGATACCAATATATGTGAAGATATCTGAGAGTGCTTTTGAAATAGTTTGGGTGTCCACCTGTCGCAGCACTGCTACTTCTGGGTATATCTATTAACACAAGCATATACTGAAAGCCACTTTAACTCCTGGGAAGTGGGCCAACAATATCTGATCCCACCCTCTCAAAGGGGATGTCTAAAATAGGCATCGATCCAAGGGGTGACCTGGCAGCTCTGTGAGCGCAAACTATTTGATGGTTGGGACAGGCCTTACAAAATTGCTCCATATCCCGGCCCATATTCACCCAATAAAAGCGTTTCAAAATGCATTCCCTCATCTTTTCCATGCTGAGGTGAAGCCCCAAAATGTGACTGGGAGCAATTTTTAAAACCTTCTCCCTATGCTCACTTGGTACTACCAACTGCTCGATACGTCCATCAACTATGCAATCAGATATCACCCGATACAGAAAAACATTCTTAAGTAAAAAATGTGGTGTTTTAAAATTCGGGTCCTCTCTCTATAGATAATAAGAGTCATTTGCGAATGTGGGCTTGTCTGAATGCAAAATCCAAGTTGTTATCGGCTCGTTGTAGGCGAGCAAACCCCGCCTAGGTGGCAGTCTCTGTTTCCTCCATGTTTGATGCAGCATCACACTCACCTCCTACCACTATTTTGGTTTCGTCCGATTCCATATTGAGTGTCTAGACTGTGGAGGCTGTCTGTGTGTGCGGCGATGTGGACAAGTTTGCTAGCTGTCTGTGGTCTTCACTTGAGGATTCGCCCCCCAGCTTGCTGGACAACTCCGGTTCAATTTCAAACCTGTTCCTTTGAATGACATCATCTGCGGTGAGCCCCTCTCTATCTACTATGGGGGTAAGAGCTCTACAGGTGGCAAAGACCCATGGGAAGAAGGCATTCCTTTTTCCGATTAGGATTGGCCAGGGTGAGGTGTCTGATATGGCAGTGCAAAACTTAAAGTTCTTCCCTTTAAATTTCAGAGGGAGTAATATAGTCTTGTATGTTTTAACATTCCCATGGATGGAGCAGGTGTTTACTTTATCTGTGGTCTTATAAGGGGTCTGTCAGAGCAAGTCACGACAGACTACACAGATGTCGCTACCAGAGTCCAACAGTGCCAGAAATTCCTGTCCGGCCAACGTAATAGAGACCTTAAAATTGTCCTACTTTAACATTTTGGGAGAAATGTGCAAGCCGCATACCTGGGCCAGACCAATAGCCATTATTTGTGCAGGTGGGATGTGACACTCCCAAGCCAGATGTCCCAGTTGATCACAGCGAAAGCACATGCGATTAGTCTGCACTATTGTGTTCACATTCTGGCATCTTCTACATTTGGCGCTGGCGAGTGAATGAATGGAGTGAACTGATCTAATAAACTGTGATCGCCTTTACTACAGTATTGGCACGTAGACTTATCTTGCTCAACTGGAAGAATCCTAACTCTCCTATTCTAAGTCAGTAGGTAACTGATGTTATATACAGGGTGGTCGAGATCTAATTATGCAATTATGAAAAGGCGAACACATCGCATCTGCTGTTCGATTGACAACCATCTCCCCACCATTTTGGAATGCAGGGCAGGTGCTGCCATCTATCGGCAACAAAAATAATTTTTTTGTGAATGCTCTTTGTAATAAACTTAATAAGTAATAGCGTAATAAAAAATTGCATAATTAGATCTGGACCACCCTATACTATTTGAAACTAGAAAAAATCAAACTTGTACTTAAAGGATCTGTGCAGAGCTTTTTCAAAACCTGGCAGGATCTAATCAATAACATTTTAGAATAAGCTTTTAAAGAACTAAGGAAGCAGATTCTCTCCCATTTTTTTCCCTTTTTTCTTCTCCATTTATCTTTATTCATTTATTAATTCATCTATTTACTTATTTTTACTAGCTTGAAATTTACTCTACTGGCTTAGCTCTCTTTCTCAGGGGTGAGGGTTGATTTGTTTTCAATCTTTTTTTTTTGTAAAAATGTATTTATTTGCATGGAATGTTGTGTGATTTCAATAAAATCAATAAAAAAAAATTATATTGGGAGGTAATTCCAAAGTCTGGGTTCTATACAGCTGAAGGCCCTGTCACCCATAGAGTACAGAGGTTAGTGTGGGGCAGAACAAGATTGCCAGAATCAGAGGACCTTAGGGGGCAAACAGGAGCATAGTGATAGAGAAGGTCACTGATGTAGTCTGGTGGGAGGCCATTTAAAGCTTTGTAGCTTATTAATAGAAGTTTACATTCAGTCCTGTAAGACAGAATGGGTGTAATGTGCTTGTGGTTGTGGTTTCGTGCAAGGACACTTGCAGCAAAGTTTTGAATCGACTGGAGCTGTGATATAAGGTTAGAAGTGGCACCTGCAAGTAGGGAGTTACCAATAGTTGATGCGGGATTTGATAAAAGCATGGACAAGTTTCTCAGCATTAGAAAAGGAGAGGAATGAGCAAACACAAGATATGTTATGAAAGTGGAAGTAAGAAAGTTTCTTAAAGTAATTTATGTTGGTAGAACAAGGAAAGGAGACCCCCAAAAAGGACATGCAAAAAGACAATTTCTCTTTGGGGATTAATACAGTGTACCAAATACCAAAAATGACACCAAGATTCCTTGCATTACTAGAAGATCAGATGAGGTCATCACCAATAGTGACTGAAGAGGAGCTCATGTTCTTAAGTTGAGTTTTAGTGCCAAATTGCATGAGCTCAGTTTTGTTGCAATTTCATTTTAAAGAGTTCTGCTCCATCCAGGTTTTAATTTCAGTGAGGCCAGTTTTGAGCCAAGAAAGCTCTGATGAAGTTTTGCTTTTAACATTGAAAGAGAATTGAGTATCATCTACATAAAAATCACATCCTGACCCAAAGCTGTGGATAATATGGCTAAGGAGAAGCATATAGATACGAAAGAGCAGAGGGCCAAGGACAGAGCCCTGAGGAGCTCCCTCTGTGACAGGCACTGAGCTGGATCTATTGTTGCCACGACTTGCCTATCAGTTAGATGAGACTTAAACCACTGGAGGGCAGTGCCAGTGATACACAGATTGCTCAGTAGAATGTTATGTTTTACAGAGGCAAATGATACAAATTCTTCAAGACAATGATTAAACCAGCCAGTAATGTTAACTTATTGTCTTCTGTTAGGTAAAAAAGTCTAGAATCCTCCCCAACAAACTTTTAAAGGATAAAGGTGTCTGCCAAGTACTCAATAATAATAATAAAATAAACTAACTGAAACTGGTCTTGACTGAGAGTCCAGAGGCCAAGAGTTTAGCACTGCTAGACACATGTGCATAATTCTATGTTTTGTATTACATTAATGCAAATTAGCCACCAAATTAGACTTTAATAATTATACTGACAGAGCCCCTTTTACTTTGAAAGCACATTTTTATGAGATGAGGCCACACTGTGGTAAACGTTGCTTCTTCTAAGTTGAACAACAGCTGTAAGAAACATGTCAGTCAATCTTAAAAGAACTCATTTTTCCCAAGAACTGGCCCAGAATTTTGCAAACGGCAAATTTCTTCTTTATTAATCCTTACCAAAAAGCACCCAGTTGACAAATTGCAAATTAAAGGTATTTAAAGTGAATGTTTAGGACATAGAAGAATTCCATCAGGCAAGTATTTGTGTGTAAGACTCAGCTATTTATTAATCTGAATGGCTTACATTAGCTGATACATTTGATTATATTGCATGTGTAAGAAAGTAAAAATCAAGAAAATTCCACAAGCTACAAATTGTGGCTCCTTGGTTGCCATTTTGCATTGCTTAGTGCTTATGTAATGGCTTTTACACTTAAAAGGGAGAGGAAGCAATGGAAGACCAGACTTTGGTTCCAATTGTATGCTTACAAAAAAAAAAAAAAAAAAAAGGTGGAATATAAGCAGCAGATTAAAACTCACTAGACCAGCACTGTAAAAAGAAAATGTTAAGGATCCTGTTGGATTTTGAACACAATATATTTATACAAAAGTTATAAAGTGAAGTGTGAAAATCATTCATCATCCAGTCATTTATACACTTTATTGTTCTCATCTGTCACCACAGTTGAATGGGATTCACTTGGACTCAATTACAGCTAAAAAAAATGTAATCTCCAAAAGCTTTTATAATCGTAAGCTTTCAGAATAATTTCTTACTCCCAGGGCCAACAAAATAACAATGTGATGAACTACAATGCTAATACTAACTTCTAAAAAATAATATTGATCAAAGAAGTTTTAAACAAAAGAAAAATATGTATGCAAAGCGAAAAAAACTAACAGGAGGTTGTTGCTGCTGTCTTATTGTTCTCACAGAAGGAAGAGAATCACATTAACCTTCAACAGTAGTGCTGTAGTATTATGGAGTGTTACTGGGAATTGTGTTCCTGCGTCAGGGCTCTTAAGATAAGGGATCATTTCACACCCAAGTCACTATCCGTGTGCCATTTGCATGTTGTCTTCATTCCTGCTTGGGTTTTCCTCCCATAATCCAAATGTATGCAGATTTGGTCAATTGGCAATTTTAAATCAGCACTCTAAGCAGTAGTGGATTTATGTATGGGTGACATGGGCAGGTTTTCTTGCCCTCACCTAAAAATTTGGAAAGATGATCACAGCCTGCGTCAGTCAATGCTTTATTTATTCCTTTCTAAAGTGACACGGATGCACTATTTTACAATATTTATACACTTTCAAGATGTGGATTAATATCTGATAACATTACACATATTTGTAAATCTAAGCCATATTTTATATATTTGGACCCTGGTACCCTTCAACCCCATTGTAAACTGCTAGAACACAGACAATGTATTTTAAAAAATTTTAAAAAACACTTCCTTTTTAAAACACAATTGTAATATTTACCACATATGTTGATCTGCCTCTCCAGGACTCAAGGGGTATGGGGTCCACACAGAGTGGCACCAATTATGCAACTGAAGATGCACGCGTTTAGGACACCGAGAGTAACCCTGATGACCCGGTTGTCAAAGTCTAGTAATACTGTTTTGGCACCATTTATGAAATGGTAATGGGCGTATTCCTCATAAATTCTGCAGTATGTACACTGAGTGGCACAAATTATGCAACTGAAGACGCACACGCTCCGGACACAGAAGAGGACTCCGTACCCTGCCCATTTATGAAAGCTAGTGGACATATGCTTAGTAAATTCCAAGGTATGTGCACAGAGGGACATGTGCTCTTGACACCGAGGGGGACTTCCGGTCATCGAAGTTTAATACTGACTACAAGCTATGAACATCGAGGGGCGCCATCCCCCGAAAGTGCCAAAGATTCTAAATGTCATTTATCTCATTTCTAAATATATATTTTACATATAATATACTGTTTTTCTATAAACTAGGCTAAATGTGCAATATCCTTTAGTGCAATAACATTTTATATTTTATTTATTTTTATATTGTTCTTTTTGTGTGTACAGGGGCTCCTCGGGTTACGACACAGTTCTGTTCCGACAACAGTGATGTAACCCGAATTTTGGTGTAAGTCAAAACACACCCTAGCATAAGTCACTTACCTATCCTAACACATTCGCAAAATCATAATCTGGAACATAAAAACACAACTAAGCCACAGAAAAAGGAAAGGACATAAATATACTGTACTGTACACTGAACTGTAGTAACAGAAAAAATGAGTGTAAAAAAAATTCCTTACCTTTATTCCTTCTGATCTCCATACAATGTCTAATTTCACTTCCATCGTCATGACTTTCCTCTTCTTCGAAGCTCTACCATCTGAAGACTCTGACTTTCATTTAGGAGCCATGATAAGGGCCATAAAGTCGCCAAACAAAGCCACACAAACGGACCACTTTCTCTGCGTGCAACGAAACTAGTTCGCCAACTCCCTCACTCATACGCTGCGTTACTGCGTATTTTTCCGCTGCGTGCAACCAAACTAGCTTGCCCATGTAGTCTGTAACTACAATGCTAATGGCGTAAGCCGAAATACTCATGTATCAATTTTTTTAAGTTTTTATGGTACTGAGCGTTGTAAACTCGAAACGTTGTATGTCGAAACTCCCCTCCCAAGGACTCCCTATATTGTTTTGTAGTATTGTTTTTTTTTTCACAATAGTAGTGTCATTTGCTTGTTGTACCCAGTTGGAGTGGCACTCATAATTTTGTTGTAATTTTTTTACAATGACAAAAAAGGCTTTCTATTCTATTTTATTCTAAATGGGCTTCAGCCGGCCCTGACTCAAAGAGTATGGCTTTGGAGTGGTACCTTTATCCAGGGTTGCCTGCTGCCTTGAGGCCAGTACTGCAGTATAGCATATTGAGAAAATAGATGGGTGGCCATTTACAGTATATAAAAATAAATCAAACAGGATGAGGCAGATTAACTGATCCCAGGTTCTCCCGTCCTCACTGACTACTATATGCAGTAATTGTTTGAGCATCTGATTAAAACGCTCTACTAAGCGGTCCATTTGGGGATAGTATACGGAGGCTTTTAAATGCTTAATACACAGTAATTTGGCAGCCTCCTTTTTTAGGAGAAAGTTAGGTTCCTGTGGTATGGGGTGATTTGTCGATTGGCTATCTATTAGGACAACCACATTTACTGGAAGCTTTAGGTAATCATCATTCCATTGTTCACGTTTGAAAGAGGCAGGCGTTTGTCTAAACTGAAACTGTAATTGGGTAAGGAGATCACGTGCCAACTCAATGAAGGAAGCCACGCTCTGTGACGCCATGCCTTTCCCTGGTCTACATCATCAGACATTGATGGCAAAACGTCAGTCCTTTCTGAGTGACTACGTCAACAGTTGGGCGTAACCACGGTGTGGGAGCAACCTGTGATGGCCCTTCCCTGTTAATGACAAGGCCTAGTACTTTCTTAGAGATGGAGAAGTTACTTCTGCTATTAATGTCTGACCAGTCTCACCCGAGAATTACCAGGAGGGGAGGATTACGCATAAAAACCACCCAGAGGTTTCTTGTGAATCCCTTAAAAGTGATAATACATCGGGCAGACACATACCACCAGCTTTTCCCATCGATACAAGTCAGACTGGTTGACCATTGTCATGGTAATATATATTGTCAGGCTACAATGGAGATGTTGCTACCGGAATCAATAAGCACTGACACTTTAAACCCCTTTACAACCACCACCACCTCATCTTTCGGAAAAGACAGAGGGTGCACTAAACAACAATACTTCTCTTCTTTGGCCCAACTTCAGTCCATGGACTCGCCAAAACGGGGACAGTTAGGAATTGTGTGGCCAAGCTCTCCACACTTGAAACTGCAGGGTGGTGTGGGTGGCTTCTCCTTCAGACACGCCATAGGGTCAGAATTGAATCGAGAGGGTTCCCTTTTTGCAACCTTTCCTTCTTGTGATTTGTGCCACTCAGCACGCCTGTCTCTTCTTTCAACTTGAGAGGCAGCATGGTGTCGCTCGAAGGCTGTGATCAAGACATCCATTGATTTTTATTCATGTTCAAGGAGGGCCTGTATGAGGAAGTCACAGGTGACCAACTCCATGTTGTCTTCTGAGGAGATGGCCTCTGGTTTTAGCCACCAAACTACACAGCCCCAGATTTCGTAAGCTTGGCACATGCAGGTTTTTTGGGATCAAAGGTCCAGTCGTGACAGGCCCTAGTCTGCTGGTTCAGAGTGATGCCATATCTCAACAGCACCTTGGCTTTGAGTATATCATAATCTCCCTGTCCAGGCCATAATTGGCATGCTGCAGGAAAGATACTATTATGTGTGCCCACTCTGTGCAGTCCCAGTGATGATACACGACTGTACGCTCGAAAATTACGAAGTAGGTTTCAATGTTGTCATCAGAATGTAAGGGAAGAAGTACCTGGGACGGTCCCATCCCTAAGTCCCATTTGTATGGTGTCCTTGGGTGTTTAGAAAGACACCTTGAAATAAAATGTATTATTATTATTTTTATTATTACTTATCTCAAATACTAATGCTCTATCTGACATTGACCTCATTTATAGTCAGTATGTGCCCTTGTCCAATTTACACAGACTGGGGCAATTCCGAATACTGCAGACTTCAGGTTAATCCAATCTACGTGCATGAATTTTGTTTATAACATCTCATCTAAAGTAAATATTAATTAAAAAACACTTTTAAAGCATAACTTATTTAACCTCATTGTATAACATCAGGTAAATAGGAAAATTTTAAAAGCAAAATACTTCATCATGCCTACTTCTATATAGTAGTGTCTGTTGTCACACACGTGCGCATGGGAGGCAGCAAAATCAAGGAATTCAGTAAGAATACAGGTTGAAAAAAATAATCTAAACTTACATGCATGTACAGCATCTCCCACTTCAGCCAGCTAAAATTTCCTTTATCTTTCAAGGCAGTTTACAACTGTTTGTTCTTATATCAATATTTAGAGGTGACACAACAGAAAAGCTAAATATACCAACATTTTAAAAATGATTTGTCTGATTTGATTGAAATTTGGTGATGTTTTATTTGTTCAAATTTATTAATATTATAAAGTATTAGAGATGGCTTCATACAAATGAGGGATGTAGCAGAACTGATTGACAACACTACTGGCCTACAGGGAGAACAGATGACTGAAAAAGAGGTGGCGATCTAGACAGGAAAAAAGAGACCTGATCACGTTTGGCATGTGTAGTGAGGTGTGTCATTAATGGAAAGAGAACGTTAGTGAAAGCTCAATGGTTAGCAAGCGTGCTATATGCCTTAAGTGATGGTGCCAACCAGTGTGACTGAGTGTAGGTGTTGCTTTGCTAGAAGTGAAAAGGAAGGAAGAGAGAAGTAGAGTCAAGACAAGATGGACAAATTGTGTTAGTTTAAACTTAACAGGTCTTCCTCAAGCTACTCCATTTTAATACACATGTGCAGCTGCAAACCTTTAAAGGGAATCTCCAATCTTTGAAATCAGTTATATTTACAGTATATGCACTATTTATCTGCTTACTTTAAACACAGATAAAGTTCACATTTAAGAAGCCTCCAAAGTACAGTACAGTTATTTTATTCCACTTCAAGCAACAGAGAAAACAACCCCAAAAGTGAAAACATGCAATTCATTCTATATGGCCATCTAAATGTGCAGGTTGTAAACGTCATTGCTGTTTGTAGTAAGTTAAAGTAAAATGCAATTCAGTGTTAGTACTTTATTGTCTGCCCATGGCAATGGAAAACAAAATGCAAGCTTGAACATACAACTGCTGAAAACATGAAAAACAAATACTTGAGTAAACAATGTAAACAACTGAAAATTGTAAGTGTCTAATGATGATAATAGCATATTCTCAAATTTCTCATTATTCCTAGTGATTACTCATTTCAATTCAAAAGAATACACTTTCCTGCAGAATTATACTTTCAATGACAATCAACAAAAGCCAAGTTATTAGGAAAAGAAGGAAATGATCTAACGCAGGAATGTTTTACTCTAGGGCAATTGTGCATAGCACATTCAAGAGTTAGCAGCTCTGGTCACCTAATATTATTATTACTTATTATTTTACTGGCACCTTTATTCTACGTGAAATTTAAGATACAACTGGTGTGGTGAAGGAGATCGATCACATCCTTGTGGGCAGATGCTGGAGGGTCTTACAAAACTGCAGGGTCTACAGAAGTGCCCAGTTTGTGAATTCTGACCACAGATTTGTTGTTGATACTCTGAAGATCAGGCCAGGCTCCAAGATCAGGCTGTTTCTAACGAGTTTGCACGCAGTTTGTGTGAGGAACTTACACACTTGGGTGTGACTGTTGATCCTAATGTGATGTAGGAGACCTTCTGTGACAAGACCCTGAAGGTTGTTGGGAGTAGTGTTGGTGTTGTCAGTACTCCCAGAAGGAGGTGTTTAATCTCGCAGGGCACCCTGTATATCATCGACAGGAGTTGCAGTGCACAGCTTGATAGCAACTCAGGGCTGTATCAGGAACTTAGAAGGATGGCTGCAAGGGCTCTGAGGGCAAATAAAGAGGTGTTTCTTATCACTATCTATGCTCTAGTGACCCACATCCTGCTTACAGAAGAATCAAAGCATTACGCACATTCAAATGTTCTGACACTGTTCCTTGGAGAATTACAGTCAGGGAAGCTGGTGGAACGGTCTTTACAGATGATGCTGCAGTTGCAAACCACTGGGTGGCTACTTTGAGCAGCTGTTTAAAGCTGTTCCTCTGGCTAGGATATTGGATATCTCTGGTTCCATGGGTTTTGAGGCTGATCCTCCAATTAGCTGAGAACCCCCCAATCTCATTGAGATTGCACAGGTGGTGAACCAGCTGAGGGTAGGGAAGGCTGCAGGGATCTGTAATATCCGGGGTAAACTTCTCCAGGCTGGTG
Organism: Polypterus bichir lapradei; assembly: GCA_026402145.1. Classification (NCBI taxonomy): domain Eukaryota; kingdom Metazoa; phylum Chordata; class Cladistia; order Polypteriformes; family Polypteridae; genus Polypterus; species Polypterus bichir. Next base: position 10,202,803 of record JANRMT010062857.1, on the reverse strand, counting down.
GTAAGGCTGCCCTCCTGGCATTGCAAGCAATCTTTGCTTCCATTTGGGAGACAGGCATCATCCCAACTGACTGGAAAATGGGACCTGTCTCTATCTGAAAAGGGAAGGGTGATCGCCTAGATTGCGGCAACTACAGGGGGATAACACTGCTCTTGGTGCCAGGTAAAGTCCTTGCTAGGGTCTTCCTCAATAGGATCCGTGATCTCTTGCTCACCTAATCAGCGACCGGACCAGTCTGGTTTTACGTCTAAGAAGTCTATTATTGACCGCATCCTGGCACTGAGGGTTCTCATGGAGGGCAAACAAGAATATCGGCGGAGTTTCTTTGCAGCCTTTGTTGATTTTCGTAAAGCATTCAACTCAGCTGATCGAGCTGTCCTATGGGACATTCTGAGACTTCAAGGGATCTCCTTCAAAGTTGCTTGATATCATGGCTGGCCTGTAAACTGGTACTATAAGTGCTGTGCACAGTTAGGCAGAATTCTCTGCTTTTTCTCCCTAGTTGATTCTGGGACTCGTCAGGGGTATGTTCTTGTTCTTGCTTCAACTCTATTCAGTCCTTTCATGGACTGGGTGTTGGGCAGTGTCATAGCTGTGCAGCATCTGTTGATGAAGAGAGATTCACTGATCTTGACTTTGCCAACGATGCTGTGATCTTTGCGGAGTCAATGGAGGCTCTGTTTGGGGCTCTCGAGTGACTGAGTGAGGAGGCTGAGTGTCTGGGCTTGCAAGTGTCCTGGATAAAAAATATCCAAGCCTTTAATGACTACTTGGGCACAGCCATCAGCAGTGTGTCCGTTTGTGGAGAGAGTGTCAACCTTGTCAAGAGCGTTACTTACCTCAGCAGCGAAACTCATTTCTCTGGTGGCTACACCTATTAAGTCAGTAGATGGATTGGGAGAGCATGGGGGGGTCATGAGGTCACTGCAAAGGAGTGTGTGACGCTCCCAATATCTCTAAAGGTCCAAGTCTTTAGAGTCCTTGTGCTTCCAGTTTTGCTATATGGGTGTGAGTCATGGACGCAATCCAGGGACATGAGATGAAGATTGGACTCCTCCGGTACTGTGTCTCTTTGGCGAATCCTTGAATACTGCTGGTTTGACTTTGTGTTGATTGAGCAGTTGCTCATGGAGTCCCGAATGGGGCACATTACCTGCATTGTAAGGAAGAGTCAGTTATGGCACTATGGCCATGTGGCATGATGATCTAGCTCGCAGATTCCTCATTGTTGAGGACCCTAGCGGCTGGACCAGGCCAAGGTGATGCCCATGTAACACCTGGCTGCGGCAGATAGATGGTCATTTCCAGAGGGTGGAACTGGACCATGTGTCTGCCTGGGTGATTGCCTGCCAGGATCCTAAGCTGTTTTGTTGTGTGGTGCATGCTCCCCAACCTGACCTGACCACAGCACAGACAGGTGAAGTTACTTGCTCATAGTCTCACAGTTTCAGTTCCAAGATATGAACCCACAACCTCAGGGTTTAAAGTCCTAGGCTCAAAACCTTAACCACAACAATACACTGTCTGCCAATAATATTAACCATTGGTTTGAAAACAATTGTGTACAGAAAAGTATTTAGCTACATGAAACTCCTGATACATCCGATTAACTGGCAGAACAGAAATGGAAGCCCTTTGTCTTATGAAATTTCCCAAGTGAAACCAGGTAACACAGCTGGTATAAATAAGACTACAGCAATATCATTATTAATTGCTGCACAAATCATAAATCACTGATAATTTACTGAAACACCATGCCTGCATGTCTCCATTTTAATCTAGACAGGATAACTGTCCAGGAGGGTGAGTATGTTTACATGTGCCCTCTACACTGTGTGCACAATTATTAGGCAAGTTGTATTTTTGAGGATTAATTTTAATATGGAACAAACACAGTGCTATCAGTCAATCCAAAATGTTAATAAACCTGAAACCTGAATGTTTCACAACGGAAATGTGAGTGTGAACATCATCAGGGGAATACATATGTGCGCACAATTATTAGGCAACTATTAGTGTGCAGATTTATTATGCAACTAAAGGAAAAATGAAAATTTTCCCATCTCACTTGTTTATTTTCATCTGTTATAGTGAGAATAATAAACAAACACCTCAAAATTTACAAATAAACATCTCTGACATTTCAAAAAAAATAAATCAATCAATCAATGACCAATATAGCCACCCTTCTTTCCAATAACAGTCATAAGCCTTTCCATTCATGGAGTCTGTCAGTTTCTTGATCTGTTGACGATCAGCTTTTTGTGGAGCAGTGACTACAGCCTCCCAGACACTCTTCAGAGAGGTGTATTGTTTTTCTCCCCCGTAAATCTAGCGTTTAAGAAGTGCCCACAAGTTCTCGATAGGGTTTAGGTCAGATGAGGAAGGGGGACCATGTCATTATTCCTTAATCTTTAAGGCCTTTATTGGCTGGCCACGCAGTGGAGAACTTCGATGCAAGTGATGGAGCATTGGCCTGCATAAAAATCATGGTCTTTTTCCTCTATCACTGTTTGAAGAAAGTGTCTTCGAAAAACTGGCAGTAGGTTTGGGAGTTGATTTTGAGTTCATCTTCAATGCAAAAAGGTCCAACTAGCTCATCTTTAAAAATACCAGCTCATACCAGTACCCCACCTCCACGTTGGAGTGGAGCTCTGTGCCCATTACTGATCCACAGGTCCATCCATCTGGTCCATCAAGAGTCACTCTCATCTCATCGGTCCATAAAACCTTTGAAAAAAATCTGTCTTCAGATATTTCTTGGCCCAGTTTTGACGTTTCAACTTATGTTTCTTGTTCAGTGGTGGTTGGGTTTCAGCCCTCCTTACCTTGGCCATGTCTTTGAGCACTGAACACCTTGTACTTCTGGGCACTCCAGGTAGGTTGCAGCTCTGGAATATGAAAGTACTGGAGGATAATGGGTTCCTGGTAGCTTCACGTTTGATTCTTCTCAAATCTTTGGCAGCTAATTTGCGTCTTTTGTTCTCAACACGTTTCTTGCGACCCTGTTGACTATTTGCAACAAAATGTTTGATGGTTCTGTGATCACACACCAATATCTTAGCAATTCCAAAAGTGTTGCATCCCTCTGAAAGACTTTTTACAATTTTTGACTTTTCAGAGTCAGTTAAATCTCTTTTTTGGCCCATTTTGCCAGAGGAAAACTAGCTGCCTAATAATTCTGCACACCTTGATATAGGGTGTTGATCTCATTAGGCCACACCCTCCCTCATTACACAAATACACATCACCTGATGTGCTTAAATCCAATAAGCATTCAAGTTAATACAGCTTGGAGTTGGAATATACACATAAAAATGATGATATGGTCAAAATACTCACTTGCCTAATAATTGTGCACACAGTGTATGTTCTCAACAACAGGGACACATATGTTAGGATGAATTTGTGGATTACAGCTTTGAATTCAATAGATTTGTTAATGCAGGAGTATCTTAATGCTTTTGGACAGTTAAAAGACATGGAAGGAAAATGGTGAAACACTCTTCCTGCCCCCATGTTGTTTCCTCTAGAGTGGAGGAGGAATTTATGAGTGAACAATGATGCCACTTCCACCCCATTGATTGAAACTCCGCCCTTTCCTCCACGATCCGTATATAAAGTTTAAAGCCACCAGAAGTGGGCATTCACTTTGAACTCTAAGCTTTTAAAGTGGTTGTTCTTAAAGTGTTTCTTACTGAGGACTACTTTGTCAAATGGCAGTCCACTTATACCCATGAGTCAATTTGCATAAATTCATCCATCCATCCTCTTCTGCTTATCCGAGATCAGGTTGTGGCGGCAGCAGCTTAAGCAGAGATGCCCAGACTTCCCTCTCCCTGGCCACTTCTACTAGCTCTTCTGGGGGAATTCTGAGGCGTTCCCAGGCTAACTAAGAGACATAGTCCCTCCAGCGTGTCCTGGGTCTTCCCCGAGGCCTCCTCCCAGTTAGACGTGCCCGGAACACCTCACCAGGGAGGTGCCAGATCACCAGATCAGATGCCCGAGCCACCTCATCTGATTCCTCTTGATGCTCCTCTCAGCTTATCCTGGATGATGGAGCTTGCTAATAGCTATTATGTATACACTATTGTGAAAATACTGTAATGATGCAAAGATGAATAACCTGAATGCAAGCAGCATATTAGTTCCGGGATGCTTTTGGAAAACACCTTAACAATTTAAATGCTATAGTGACCCCTGAAAAAAGTGACAAAAATCCCCAACATGAACAGGATCATAAAAATGTGCACTGCCCCTCACTCAATTTCAGTTTTGAAAGAATCTTTTTATAGTCCTAATCCAAGTTGATAAGAAAAGTTGAACTACCATGTGGACTCATTTTATTTGGTTTTGCTTGCAAGTCTCAAACCCTTCACCTGCAGTCATCTCACAGGTCCGGGTGGTGTACACCAAAAATCATGGTGCTCCAACCTGCTTGAAGACAAATCTGCTGGAGTTTCTGGTGCTCTTATTAAAACCTAACATTGCTGGATTTACATTGCAAAGTTCAAGATTTCAGCCAGTGATCCATGAAAAACTGTCGGCCTTGAAGGTGATGCTATGGCAGGATGGCTGATAATTAATACAGCAGAAGTGGCATGTGTCAGTCGCCATATGGAGTTAAGGGACTGACATTGTGAAAGGTCATCTCTCCAACCAGAGAGGAGAAAGACAGCAAAATTAAACAATTGTCTAAAGACAGCAATAGGGAGTAGAGCAAAAGTCAAAGATGTCTGTAATAAAGACAGACACAATGCTCTGTTGGTTATTTTATATATTTATTTATTTTGACTGTCTGTATTATTTGTCCTGTGAGTCTGTATCCTTGCCATTATGTTTCTGCTTTTGCATTCATGTGGATTTAACCATGGGATTAATAAAGTTTATTTACCGTAATTTAATCTGATTTTAGAGTTGTTCTGTGTGGCCCTATTTGCAAGGAAGTTAATCTAAGAAAGATATCTGGGTCAGCCCATGGACAACCTTGTGCAGGCTCACGGACCACCAGTGGGCTTTGAGCACCACAGCTGTAGAGGGAAAACTGCCTGTTTAAAGGCACCACTACCAGTATGCTTAAAGGAACACTTGCGGTTTGCTTTCCTGCCAAAGGAACATACACAGATTAAATGGGGCTTTCGCCTTGGCGTGCCAATAACCTGATGCGCTCTCTCTCTCTCTGGTATCTCCCTCTTACACACCTCAAAACTTAATACCAAACTCAGATTACTGGGTCTAAATAGCTGCCTGTGTAGATTTCCAAACTTTTTGTCAGACTGGTGCCAGGTGGTTAGACTGCGGAGAATTACTCCCTTCCCCTCTCAAACTTAACAATGGTGCTTCCCTGGGGTGTGTACAGACTCCTCTCTTGTATTCCCCTCAACACCCACATCTGACATGGGGCTAGGAAAACTGCCTTTCTCTCATTGTGGTTAAGACTGTAGAGGTAACTGTGCACTTTTAGAAGCACTCTTATTAACATTGATGGGACCATTATGGAGCGGGTCAGCAGTTTTAAGCTCCTTAATGTGCACATTTTATGAGGACCTAACAGAGACTGTACATACAAAAGAAGTAGTGATGAAGGCACAGACAGCTAAAGAGGTTTGGCATGAGTCCCAGCATTCTCAGAACGTACTCCAAGAGGGTCACTGAGAGCACTCTAACTCGACATGTCCCTGCCTTCAACCACAAGGCTGTGCAGAGGGTTGTGTGGTCTGATGGACCCATCAATGGAGGAGAGTGTCCCTGTACTGTACATACTGCATCTCTGTTGTTAGTCATTAACACTAAAACATAAGTAACATGATTGTTATAATTTGTTACTAACCTTCACCTATTCTGTTTCTGTTCTCGGTACTCAAATGTGGCAATTGGTGCCATGGCCCACCTGCCAAGTTGTTTGCCTGCCTATGGTAAAGTCATCCCTGATGGAGGATCACAGGAATCATGGGAAAATGGGGTCCTTTCATCGGATTGGCTGGCCGAGCAACGTTTCAGCCGTGGAATGGCCAAATGGGGAGGCAAGCTTGATGTATGAGGTCTCCAGGACTCTAAAAATATCCAAATCTTATTATGTGATATCATCTACAGTTAAATTCTGCTCCTTGCTTCTAAAATTTGTATTATTATGCTGTATTAAGGATTTGTTCTTTTCTGTGTATTGTATTGTATTGACCCCCTTCTTTTGACACCCACTGCATGCCCAACCTACCTGGAAAGGGGTCTCTCTTTGAACTGCCTTTCCAAAGGTTTCTTCCATTTTTCCCTACAAGGTTTTTTTGGGAGTTTTTCCTTGTCTTCTCAGAGAGTCAAGGCTGGGGGGCTGTCAAGAGGCAGGGCCTGTTAAAGCCCATTGCGACACTTCCTGTGTGATTTTGGGCTATACAAAAATAAACTGTATTGTATTGTATTGTATTGTATGACCAGCTCCCCTGTGCCCATCACACAATATCTGAAATTAAAGAGAGATGATGGTCTTCATAAGGTTGATCTCTCAGGTCACCAAGACATTTTGACGGTGCTCTTAGAAAGAACAGAAAATTTCGAAATGTGTCCTGTGGAAGAATGAGAGCAGCAACAAGCCATGGAATTAAATAACGGGTTTAATTAACAGCAAGAATTGGCTTCTCATTAAGAAAGTGATTGGAGTGAAATTGGTTGGAGTTTGAAGCCCCAGTTTAGCTGGTCATCTGTTAGCTCGTTTCACATCTCATTTCTGCTTGGCTGTCATTTAATGAAGAAAGGAATCAATTCAAAGGTCTGAATTCTTCTAACTGGGCTTTTAAAGTGATGGGGAAAAAGTTAATTAGCAGTGAAAACTGGTCACTGATTAGGAAAAGGGTTAGAATGAAAACCTGTAGCCACTGTGGCACTCCAGGCCTGGAGTTCGCCACCCCTGTACTAGGCAGTCTTTTCTAAAGAAAACAGGAAAAATCATCAAAAGACCCCCAACCATCAAAGCCACACATTGTTCTCTATGTTACCATCAGGACAACTATACTGCAGAGTTAGCTCCAGAAAGGATCTGTTTTGAGACTGAATTATATATATGCCTATTATGCACAATCTGAACACTACGCTGATTTGGTTCTCACTTGTAATATGTATGCTGTGATGTGACAATAAAAAGGCAAATAAACAAACATAAAAAATAATAATATACAGTGGGGTATACATTATTCGCTATAATACCAGTCCACAAAAATATGCATGAGAAGGAAGAAAAAACAAAAAAAGAAAAAAAAAAAAAAAAAAAAGTAGCAGGCAGCCTTCATACATACATTTTGTTTTGCCGGAACTGCAAATCAAAAACTGTGAACTAAAAAGGACACAAATAATAAGTCATATTTATGAAAAGCATGCTGCAAGCTAAGAAATGTTTGGGTTTCTTTAAAAGAAATCCACACCCTGCTCTTTCAAATAAAATATCAAAATGACACCCAGCTGAGGTGTGCAAAACTTGTGAGTGAGACGCTATTGTGATTTATCATAAGTGTTACATACAAAACTAAAAAATAATATCCAAACATCTATTAGATATACAGATAAGAGTAGCAGTTGTGCACAAGAGAGCAGCCCTGTGCATCCCAGGATTTAAGGGCATGTCCTACTCTGACAGACTCAAAAAAATGAAACCTGTTTAGTCTCAAGCAGAGGAGACTGCATGGGGACCTAATCCAGGTATTTAAAATCTTAAAAGGCATCGATAAAGTAGACCCAGTAACATTCTTTCAGTTTAAGGTGAATCACATACTCAAGGACACCAGTGGAAATTAAGGGGAGTGCATTTAAAAATGCATTATAAAATATTTCCTATTAGTGGGAACATGACTAACAGGGAGAGAGAGGAAAACAACTAACTTCTTAAAAAGAGCAATGATAAAGATTCCTCACCATAAGTCTGTCTAATGACATGCTTTGATTTTAGAGTTAGCAAACAGTTAATCCTGCCTTTAAGGTATTTTTATTGTTTTAAACATTAAACAAACAACTAGTCTTTGGGATTGAAATTCTACCTTATACTAGTGCCTATGAATGGCACAACTTCATAAAGCAGAAATTTGAAAATACGGTGATCTCAGGAACTGAAGTATCCAAGTATAATTACATTAACTGACAGGTTGAGGAAAAGACCATTTGCAACTAAGGCAATGACGAGATAATCCAGGATGCATCACACTGCTGCTCATGTTCTGACTGACTTGTCATGCTGAAAACACAGACATAATGATGGTATGAAATTCACTTTCGCACGGTTTTCCTCTGTGCTTTTCTTGTGGCACGGTGATGCTTACAAGTTAGCTTTTATTTATCTCAAACTTTGTTTTACATTGATTTTGCCATTCCACCCTCCTGCTGTGTTTTAATGAGATTTCAGTAAATAATTACTATCTGGTATACATTATTGTGGTTGATCACATTTTAAAGACACAATTGTTCACCTTGTTCTTAGTATAAGGCAAACTGAATTCTACTTATGTTTCAAATTGTTTTAGTTATTATAAGGTCTCCTGTTTAACAGAATTACAAATACAGCATAGTTAAATTAACTATAAACAGTACTATAAAACTATAAACCATAAATGCACAAAGATGAGACCCTGTGATATTGTGGGCTGTATTCTACAGTAAGTTAACTTATTCACATGGCTACTACTACTTCTATTTTTTCTAACAATTTAGTTGACACTTTTCTTCCCTTAACTCCTTTTAAGGACATTTATGATTGTGTTGTGTTAAAACTTTTTTATGGGACTGCAGAAGATCAAAATATTGCTCGCACACTAAAAACATACATACTGTAATTTTTCCTACTGTTAAACCTATATACTGATCCAATCAGAAGTTTAGACACCCTTGGCCAAATTACATATTTTGTAAACATTTGAAGTAACAAATAATGAATGAAACTTTGACAGCAAACAAACTAAAACAATGGCATTTTTATTTATACATTTTTTTCTCTTAGGCAAAGGTCAATGTAGGCTTGAGGAAAAAAAAAAAAATCTTCAGCTTCAACAGAATAATCCTGAAATAAATGTTAAATAGCAGATTAGTACTGTGAAACAATTAAACTACTATCCTTTTAATACATACTGTAGAACACATAAAAGGTTATTTATACTAAATGGTAACTCAAATAACTTCAAATATTACACACACACATTATATATATTTGACATTTGCCATATTATATCCCATTAAGCAAATCACACAAATAAATTATTTTCCTTCACTGAGGTATAAATACATTCACTCATTATGTGGACACCATTGTCTAAAGTGATTTACAACACACCTCCTCATTCAATGTGTTTTCTTTATTTTCATGACTGAAGGCATCAAAACTATGAATGAACACATGTGGAGTTATGTACTTAACAAAAAAAGGTGAAATAACTGAAAACATGTTTTATATTCTAGTTTTTTCAAAATAGCCACCCTTTGCTCTGATTACTGCTTTGCACACTCTTGGCATTCTCTCGATGAGCTTCAACAGGTAGTCACCTGAAATGGTTTTCACTTCACAGGTGTGCCTTCTCAGGGTTATTTACTGGAATTTCTTGCTTTATCAATGGGGTTGGGACCAGCAATTGTGTTGTGCAGAAGTCAGGTTAGTTGGATGATCATTTATTTTTCAACAGGACAATGCCCCCAAACACACCTCCAGGCTGTGTAAGGGCTATTTGTCCAAGGAGGAGAGTGATGGAGTGCTGTAAATGGTCATGAAAATAAAGAAAACACATTGAATGAGGAGGTGTGTCCAAACTTTTGGCCTGTACTGTATATATATATATATATACTGTATGTATATACTGTATATATATATATATTCACACACATGTATATAGGAGGCAGTCTAAGAGCTTAGCTGGGAGTAAGATGCAGAGCCAGGAGTTGAGGAACAATACTAATGTCTTTTCTCCCTCTTCCACAGACCACCACAAGAAAAACCCAGCTAAGACTCCGTCCACTTCTGCTGCTACATTGCACCCTCCTGCAGACTTCATTTCTGCCTGAGATCCCTCCTCTTTCCTGTCCTTCACCTAGAAAAACCTAAGCCTTCACTCTATTAGTCAGTTGATGTTTGATTCAATCCTTTGTGATTACTCGGTTTGAAATTTGATATTTGGCTGCTACTACATTATATGGGATTGACTCCCCAAATCTTCATCTTTGCTTCCTTCAGTATATATATATATATATATATATATATATATATATATATATATATAT
>JANRMT010062857.1:10156063-10184462 GCA_026402145.1 Polypterus bichir lapradei | reverse complement strand
ATATATATATACTGTATTATTAATACTTTTAAAAAATGCATGTGAAAACTCAAACAAATCTAACATTTTGAAAATATAGTCCCTCACAAAAGGTTTCTGGGTACAAAAACTGACATGATGGAAGAGAAACTATAGCACTAATACACTTCTCACTGCTTACAACGCACATAAGAAACCCAGATAAAATTGCTTAGGACTGCTTAAATATGTTAAATGCCATTTATTTCCCCCACCTATGCTGCTTTTGTGTTCCTGGAGGTCAGGAGATGCCGTGAGACTGTAACAAATAAAAACTTAATCACATTGTAACTTCTTCTAAAAATGACCCTCTACAGCCCAGTATCTCTAGTTCTTTTAGGTTAGTCTGTATTACTTGTAAAATAATGTAAGCAATAATAATAACAAAAAAAAGTCAAAATAGAACCACAGTTTTCCAGTATATGTTACTGCCAAGGAAGGTTGTGCATTCCATAACTATCATGCTAAACTGTTTGAGCAAGCAATAGAAATATTTGGCAGTGATCAACATAAAATATTATATACCTTGGGTTTTAAACAATCCTTGATTTTGTGCTGTATGAGAAACTAATTGCTGATGAAAGGCAACAGAGATTCAAAACTTTAGTAAATAGGGACAGAAAATGCCTAAATGCACAAAACAATGGTCATGGTACAACAATCTAGTAGTGGGGTGCCTGTAGGGATCAATGCTAGCTGCACTGCTCGCTAAAATATACAATATTATGCATTAAAACTAAAATGAAAAAACAACTCACCTATATTTTATAGATTTAAACCCTTTCGTCTTTTGGGATCAGATGAATCTGGCTTTGGCCGTGCAGATCTTGCATATTGCTAAATCACATTAAGGAAAAGGGGTAAAAGTACTAGAATTATATAATTGCACTTCATGGTTAAGAATATCTTTAATATCTTTCAATCAAACAAGTTCTTATAGAGATGCAATTTTGTTAACATTGTCTTGTCGTTGAATTCCAACCGTATCTTTTGGTTAATCATTTTAAATTTAATTTTGACAAATGTAGCATACAGATATTCATCTTGGTATTTACTGAATCATTTTATTTAAAATAGCCTAGGTTCAATTATCAGCCTATACATTAATACCAAGTACAGAATAAAACACATAGCTTGTGTCTGCACCACACACACACACAAATGAAGCAGTTAGCAGGCAAGTCTTCAGTAGTGTAACTCCAGACTGCATTTACACAGCCATACAAAATCTGCATGTCAACACTTCAAAGTTCTTGCTACTGAATGGATTATACTGTAAGTAACCAATATGAAATAAATATACACTGTTTAAAAGGATACGATAATCATTGGCTTGTCATAAAGTGCATAGCCATGAACTTCTTTTAAAGCTTTTGCTGCTGCCTTCTCACTTGGAAGTCCAACAAATGCTTGTCCTTTCATCCGACCTTCTTTCATCAACACAATATCAAACCTAAATGGGAGATAAAAAGCCAAACCATATACTGTATTATCATAATACCAGTTGCCCAAAGTAATAATTAGCAAATTCAGTTTTGTGTAGATGATGGAGCAATTTATATACATATATTTATTGAAGTAATTATACTACATAATGCTTATTGGATAAATTGATCTACAATATTTATTTCAAAGAAGTATTTTACACTTACATGTTTCTTTCAGCTTCTAATGTAAAATCAACATATCTTCCAAATATAAACTTCAAATGCTAAAAGGTAGAAAAAGATTTCACGTTAGCTGCATTCAGTTAAAAAAAAAAAAAAAAAAAAAAATAATATTACACACATCACACTTAAAATTCTATAATCTTCTTTTTTTTGCTTAAACTATCCAGCAATGTCAGCTTACCTTTTCTTCAACTTGTTTGGCAACATTTTTGATATAAAGTCTGCAGGTTGGATCTCCAGGCTCGTAATTTTTAAAAAGTGACATTTTCTTCATTTCTGTTTAATATGAAAAACAAGTAAAACTTTAAAGAGTAACATGAATTAAAATAAACATTGCATTTTTACAGTATATTACACAACAATAAATTCACTATTAAGGTGCTGATAAATGTTTCATCTACTCCTTGACTATTCAGGGTAACTTGCCACAGGTGCTATTATTACTTGAACAAGGTTTTACTTGCTGATGAAGATTTAATGTTAGTTAACAATCATTTTTATTGTGTGATTGCCAGCTATATTAAATAAGTCAGAGCTATTAAAAAATTACTCATGTATCAGACTGATAGTTTTGTGTTATGAATGTGAGTATAAAAGTTAGACAGTCTGAGACTAAAGTTTAATTTAAAAGAATACTTTTAATAGCATTACAGTGCTTATTGGTTAGAGAGTCTCAGAAACTGATCATCAAATAAATCAATCTGTAATTTCTTTAAGGCTATCCAACCATCAAACGTTCAAAGACTTAACATTGACAATGTTATTACACAACATTTGCCATGCTAGTTAATGCAAATATCAATAATTACAAGGTGCCAAACCAAAAAAAAATTCTAATTATGCAAGTTACATGTAAATTATAGGAAATGTTGTACATATATAACAATGCTTTGTTTCTTGTAAGTATATAATGTGAAACTTTCAGTGCTGTAATTACATCAAAAAGTTAAGCTTGAGTAGAAGAGAAAGTATAATGTCTAGGATAATGTTTGCTAAATTTAATAAAACTCTAAATGCCCTTAAAGTTTGAATGCAAGGTAAAGCATTAAAAACAAATATGCCATCATGTTAAGAGGTCACAACAGTGAACAATTAGGCATTTCAAAACCTAAATTTAACATTAATGTACGTCTACTGATTAGATTAGATTACTGTTTGGAAATTAATTACATTAATTTGATCTTAGAAAGTCCAAAAGGTGACTACTACACAATAACCACATGAAACCACAAAAAAAGGGGTCACTCTTGACATTTTAGACATTCCCGAGTCCAAAAATACCATTTTTGAAATATGTCTGTCTGTGTACAAACACGATAACTCAAAAACACTTTGACCTAGGTCAGGGGTCCTCAATCACAGTCCTGGAGAGCCGCAGTGGCTGCAGGTTTTTGTTTTAACCTGGTTGCTTAATTAGAAAGCAATTCTTGCCAATAATTTAATTTCATGGCTTGTTAGTGCTTTAACTCCACTATGTCAGGTAATTCTCGTATCCTAGATTTTCTTCTCCTTTCTAAGGATATCATCCAAATGATTTGAAGGCTAAAATGGATGAGTAATTCTCAGTCCTTCATTTTTTTCTCTTTACTTTCCTTCCAAGTATTTAATTAAACCCAATAGTACATGATAAATGCACACAGGTGTAAATGGTAACAAGCTAAATGGAGAAATGCTTGTCTCTTTTGTTGTTTGCATGTTATTGCTAATTAGGAGCAATTAAAAACCAAGAATACAGCTGTTTAAGACTTAAATAAGCAATAAGGGTTCACAATCTTAACGAGTGGGACAACTAAAGTGAAGCAGAAGTGTTACTTGAGCAATAAGGGCTTCTTATTAAGCAACTGGGTTGGAGCAAAAACCTGTAGCCACTGCGGTTCTCCAGGACCGTGATTGAGGACCCCTGACCTAGGTCAATTTTGTTGTACTCCTTGCTTTAAATTAAAAATAAGGAATCCTATCAACTTTTGGGTACTTTACCTGAATATATTTCAGATTTTTTCAAGTAGACTATGGCCACAAATAAAGATATATGATTCAAATGACGAAAAATAAGCAGATAAGAAATTTGAGAAAAATTGTGCAACCTGCAGTTGTACTTTAACTGAATACTTTTGCAAATTTTCAAGTAAACTATGGTTATAATTACAGATAAATGATTCAAAGTGTGTATAGATATTTATAATGATAAAAAGCAAAACATTCATAAAATTTGAGAAAAATTACTCAACTGGATGTAGTATTTTATTTAAACAACCACCTACATTTTTTGCATCATGGAAATATAAATGTGCACATGATATTAGAAACTGTATTCAATATAAGGCATATTCTTTCAATAACTATTATTATTTTATTTTTAATTTTTTATTATTTAACTTTAATATTAATTTCATCATCAGTTTAACAATAACATGCAAACATTGAACATGTCATGTAAATATAAAGATGTAAAAGGGAACAATAAGCTGCTACCTCCCTGTCATGCTCCTGGTAATACATTTAACTTTATGATTTTTTTATTTATTTGTTTTTTTCTACCATCATTATCATAATTAAATGTTGCTGAATGCAGTTTAACCCTTTAGCAATGTATTCCAACAAATATTATATAATACTAACACTTTTTCCTGTGTTTTCAGGTGAATATAACTGTTTTTACTTTGCACGTAATCTAGATAATGCATATATAATCGTGAAAAAATTCCACCACCGTTTTTGACCTCCTCAAGTGTGAAAATATCATTTTAACATAATATTTGACTATAAATATAGATAAATGATTGGGTATCGATATTATCAATTAGTTATGATGAGAAACAAAGAGATATTTGAGAGATATTGTGCAACTGGAAGTGGTTCTGATGACCTCTTCCTCCATCTCAGTATACAAGAAAGTCGAGGGGAGCACATTCCCTAATTTTTTTAACACGAGGTAGTAATGAGGAGAAAAAAAATGAATGAGTATAATACTACTATACAACCAACACAGAAAATCTAAACTCTAAGTGAATGATAAAGCAGAATAATTGTGCTTCTTCATTAATTAAGGTCTTCTTTGAGCAGATTCGTTAACCAACTTTTACCCCTAAAATATTATATCTTTAAATCATATATGTAACCAAGGAAATGTTTTGCCAGATACCATACAATGCAAAAAAAAAAAAAAACAGAAAAGACAAAAGATACCTTCTTTTGAAATTCTTCCCTTTTCTAAGTCTCGTCTTGATATGAATTCTGAAGGTATATCACTGTCACTGTCATGCTCACTATCATTTGTATCTTCTGTCACCAGTGATGGGTAGATCTTTCCAAAACCTGTGTTGTCCTCTTCCACTACATTCACTTCTTTCTTTTCTATTTCTATAAAGAGGTAAGACAAACAATGATGCTACTAAAAACTGTTTTCAGTCACAACTAAGGTAGTGTGCAGTATTTTAACAGTTTTATGTTTGGTGTAGGAGAAAGTGTCATTGGTTTAATGAAACAATGGGGTACCTTTTGGAACAGAGGGGATCTGTACCTGTGTGATGAGTTACATTTGGATGGAAAGGGCACAGTTGGATTGGGAAATCTATCAGTATGTTAGTTGAGGACTGTTTAAAGATTTGGGGTCAAGAGTTTAAGACAGACAAGTTTTAGAACTTACATAAAAGAATAAACAGTAGTTTTAATTAAAAAGATAACTAGATCAAAGTGAATAAACTGAAATAAAATCAGTAATTTATTAAAAACTACCTCAACTGTAGTAGTGGCAAAATAAAATACATAGGTAGAGTTATAAGTAGCAACAAATAATGGAGATATTAAAGTAGTAACAGAAACCTGGCGAAATCCGATAGATTGGAATGATTATAGCATAGATGAATACATTATTTAGGAAAAGATGGGCAAATCTGAAAAGGTGGAAGAGTTTCCATTTACATATAACACAGAAGTAATGCTGGATCCGTTTTAAACGACTGATGAGTCATATCATGGAAAGCTTCGGGATAGAGGCTAGATATTCATAGTGTTTTATAAATTGTAATGCAGACAATAGGTTCACCTTCAAAAAAGCAAGCCTGGTAAAGGAACAGACTATCATACTAATGTGGCTTAATAATACAGACAGAAGCCTGTCTAGATTTATTATTATGTAACAACCAGGACAGATTTCAGGGACAGACATGAAACCTAATTTCACAAGATAACCATCTACGAAAAATATCACAAATTTGAGATTTCAAGGAAGTATATATACACATGGCAAAAAACAAATAAAACTGAAGTTATTGCAATGAATATTTGCTTTTTAGTTTTCTTTATACCTTTAATCTCCTGAAGATGCTGAACTTCTGGCATTCCTGGAATATGAGATGATATGTGAAATTCTATTTTTTTCTGACTAGGTGTTGGAAGTTGTTCAAAAACATCCGATGGCTGGAGAAGAGAATGGGAATTGCTGCAAGTAAAATATTTTTTATTAGTAGTAGAAATAAAAAGGCAAAATACATGGTTAAAATCTTACACTGCATTAAGTGACACTGTTACTATTGACAAGATTATCCAGACTTTCCCTTGCTTTTTTCACAATGTGCCACCTTGCATGTTCACCTTTCCCCAAGTCAAACTGACGTTGGTGTTGTACTTTGTATTCCAAGTGCAAAAACATTGCAAAGTAATTTCAGGTGAGTTTATACATATATTATATATTTTTTATCTAACTGAAATAACTGCTGCAACGAGAGCTTCCAGATTAGAAGCAAGACAATAATGCAATAAACATGTTTCAGTTAGCCAGAGAGCTGAATATAGGTTAAAGACTTATTTTCCAGCAGAACAATAAGCAAAAGCAAAAAATAAAAATTACTATGGATGTCATAAACAAAAAACAAAAACACAACACAAGGTTAGCATTTTGGAATGGCCCAACCAGATCCAGATTTGAATCCAACTCTGAAAATCTGTAGCATTACCTGAAAAATTCTTACTTTTAACGCACTCCATATAATTGGCAGAGTTGGAGCAAATTTACATTGAAGAATGGACAAACATTCCAAAATGTAAATGTTCAAAGTTCATGCAGACCTGGCCAAGAAAATTCACGGCTGCTAAAGTACTATGTAAAAACTACTGACTCAGTGGATGGGGTGTGAAAACTTTAGTTCTAAACAAGAAATGTTATAGAGTCTGCGGAAATAAGTGTTTTAAATAAACAAACATTTTTGATTCAAAAATGTGTTGAATTTATCGCATTATTGTGGGAAGATCACATATTTCAATGCATTAACATGTAGATGTATAACAAGAAAAAAGTAAACAAACTCAAGGGGTGAATGTTTTTGAAGATATACTCACAGAACTCCATCAAAAAACAATAAAGAGGCTTCAATAATACCACGGATGGATGAATGGTATTAATATGGTCTCATAGTTTGGATGTGCAAATGAGGAAAGATTTTGTGGAGTTTTACACACAGGATATACCAAAACACATTCAGCATGTTTTATTTCAACATAAACAATTTCTGCTAATTGTACATTCTATTCATAGTAGGATAGTATACTTATATTTACTTTTTATGAAATCTGAAATTAAACTATTGATTAATAGAAAATACTAACGGAAAAAAATGTGTAAAGAAGTGAGTGGCACCATCAATCAAAAAGGCATTACCCTGCTTCTGTGATCATTTGATATTTTATATGTTCATGAAAAATAAATACCTAAAAGCACCTTAGGTCAAAAGGATGTTAATTAGATATGTCTGTGAAAGGTAAGATGAAAGTGCCTATCCTTTTACTAAATTAACTGCTGAAAAACATATTTATTATAACCTAATATAATTACCTCCACTCTAAAAATGGGTTGCCCCAATACACATTTTTAATAAACAGAATATTAAACATAATTATAATGTTTATATGTTCAGACTCTCTCTTAGAAAGTAGCATTACATGAACACTGAAAATCGTGATAAATCCTGGCACCCTTGGACTTGCACAAGACAAAAAAAAAATAAAAAAGCAACAGAACTTTAAGGTAATAGGCAACTAAAAGAGGCTGGTGTCAGGAAATACATCACAAACACTCCTGCTCCAATATGACAGTGAAGGTTGTCAAATGTACTTCTTGTTATCCCTTATTAACAGACAAAACAGAGGCAACAAAAATATATTTGCCAACTACAAAGACCAAGCTACAAACTTCAACTACAAGGTTAGAAAGAGAAGATAAAACAACCATTTCCTTTTATTTTACAAAATTCTGTTAAAAACTTAAGAGTTTAAGCTGCACTATCGAGGCAAAGCCAGATCACAAGAAAATAAGGAGAAAATACACAGTTACTAAAAGTGGTAATAGTGCACAGTGACCACTCTCGAGCTCTCCAACACTCTGTAGTTGAATGTATAGTAGTGGCTCATTTTGAATTACTACTTTTTTGTTTGTGTCTGGGTTCCAGTCTGCCAAGGCATCTGCCTTTGACTGCCACCCTGGTCATACTGTACCCGTCATCTATTCCTCCTGCAGGTGGTGGGCCCACAGGAGTGCAGGCCTAAATTGTCATTTTGGGCTGTGCCTGACAGGGCCCCATGGCAGGCCTAGCCTCAACATGCTCACCCCCATGCCTGGCTCCAGAAGAAGACCACGATAACACCATACCAGGCGGGGTACTCTTTTTAAATTTGAAGGCCATAGGTGCCCTCTTGAAGTGGCAACCCAAGGACCCAATGGTGGACACCAGAGGCGAGGGATGCCATCAGGCTTAAAAAGGATTCCTTCCATGTCTGAATAGCACAGGAGACTCCAGAAGCAGCAAAAAGGTATCAACAGGCCAAAGGGGCTGTAGTCCTGGAGGTCAGGAAAGCAAATGAAAACTGAAATTGACTAAAGGCTCTGGAGAGAAAACAGAAATAAGTACAGATTTCACAGAAGCGGTTTCAATTAATTTATGACCTGTGAAAGGACGGATGCAATAGGTACAGTATAGGAATTAAAGAATTATTTTATAGCTTGAGAAAGGAAGAAGTGCGGAGGTACTTAAAAGATCAAGCACTTTGATCAAAGACATTCATCATCAAAACAAGACATCCAATCAAATGCGTGCAATATCACATGTCCCAAATCCCCATGTGTATATTTTAACATAAACATAACTCGTCCGAGGAACCAAACATGAATGATAACAGAACGTTATAGATTGAGATATGCATGACCAAATCATCTGGATGTCAGGAAACATAACCTATGAATAATACAGATTGCAACACCAAAAGCTGCCAAGGACATCCACCCCTTGACATTTCTGATTTTCAATAAGCTTTTCTAAGACTGTTTAAATCCAGACTTTACTATCTTATTTTGTTTTCTGTTATATCATTTTCAGCTTGGCATTGTTATATGTTAAAAAATACCACACTGTTTTTATATGTTGGTGCCAAGTTTGGGCAAAATTGCCACTTACTAACCCACAGGATTCATCAAGGCTACTGAGATTGTTCCACAAAAATTAGAGCAACTGGGATAAAGCAAGAGTTGTTATTTTGTGTGTCACGATAACATATGCATGTTTGTTAGTGCTTACGATAGTTAGTCCCTATGTAGAGAATCCTATGTGGAATATTGCACAGTGATTGGCAATTGGCAACACTCAAGAACTTTATCTGGCTAAGATTTCTATGGGTATGTGTGTAGAGGGTGACTGGCAACTGGCAACACCAGATACATTTTATGGCTAGTATCTGTGTGTATCTCTGTGTGTGTTAATCTTTAAGGGTGGAAGTAGATGAACCCAATAAACATTCCTCACAGAGTTCACAATACAAGAAATAAGTGTAACATATTATTTCCTTAAAAAATAATGGACAAAATGATAATCCATGTATTTAGCATATTCAACACATTCACTTCATGGAAAATACAATACCTTTGAGAATCAGGCTTAGGCACATAAAGAAGGTCCTTCAATTTTGGCTTTTTTCTTGAAGTGGAAGATTTTCTCTTTTGTTGTCGTTTAGGTGGTAATTTTGCAATCCCCATTAGTTTCACCATTCTGTTACAATAAACAGGGAGAAAATTACTGTGGGATAAACTTTTCTAAACCAAACTGAACAGATATAAGTTAAGGACAAGATCCATGAAGCATTCTACACAAGACTGTAGTCAGTGATCGTGAGAACTCTTCCTTTGCTCTTAGTAACTACACAAACCTTCATCTCAGCATACTTGTTACACACCAGTTTTTAAAAAGGAAACCTACAAGTGGCAGCAAGTGTATATTACAGAAACAGTTTTTTTTTTGTTCTTGTTATAAAATGCTAATTCTTTGCACTCTCTTTTTTTTCCTCTTTAGGGCAGTTTGGGTATTAATACCATTGTTTTAATATTTGCAAATAAAATTGTACCTCATTACAGCAAATTTGTTATACAAAAAACATATATAGGGTACGTAGAATTATAATTTCAACTTAATTTTAAATTTTGGTGAAGGTATATATAATAATCATAGTATTATAGTAAAAACTGCTTACTGTATCATCTAGCAAAAGAAAAGAACCTGCAATTCTCTTGATAGACACATAAAAAGGAAGCCGCTGAAAGAGCAGTTTTTGCTATTCTACATTATTAGCAAAGAGCAAACACTTTCCAGTGTCATGGGGATAGCTGGTTTTAAAGCTGTCTCAAATGAGAGGACACATTCTTTGAAGCACAGAGAAGATGTTGTCAGAATTCAATGTGTTGGGGGAAGGGATAAATCACTTAGCCAAGTTAAAAGACTCACAGGCCAAACTCTAGAAGCTAGTCTAAACTTTGTTACAGTCTATCATGAGAAAATGATCTTTAGAGACGTACCCCGAGGCAAATGTCCTTAAACTAAAGAAAGAAAATGGCACCTAAAACAGACATACCTTGCATGTATTCTTCCTTTTTGAGCATAAAAATTTTAAATATTTTTTTTTACACAACAGCCACTGGTCAAAACTTTTTTTGTAACCACAGATGAAGTTTCACTCACAAAAAAAGGAGATTAAAACAATACATTTTATTGAAGACTGAAAAATAATAAGCAAATACCTTAAACTGAATAATGCTTTAACCAGCTCTCCTGTAATTTCTGAAGAAAAACTGGATTACCAGCATAAAACATAATCTCACCTTTCATGCTCCTCATCATCTTCACTTATATATTCAGATTCTGCTTCACTTGAAAATTCCATCTCTTCTTCTGGTAGTGGAGGATTTTCAGGAGGTGCCGAAATTGGTGGAGTAGGAACAAAATCTTCAAACTGTAATGAAGAATAATGTCAATGCACAACTATAATTATTTTGTTTGATTTATAAACATTTCCTTTTTATATTTTTATTTTTATCCCTGTCAGAAGATACCAATACTATGAAATTTTGCCACTTTCAAAAGGTTAGTGATATTTTGCTTTGGTAATAGTATCAGAATATTGGTAATATCACACAACAAACAATACCATTATAAAGTTGTTCACTGGCAAGAATCATTTTTTCTTTTGCATATTTTGCTGGAATCTGTGCAAATGCTGAGACACAGACAGACAAAGCAGACATGGAGTATTTTTTTTACAGATGCTTTTGATACAGGAGGACCAAGCAAGACTGCTAACTAAGTAATTTTACTTTGTTTCCTATTAATCCATTTTGATATTAAGAGAAACTTACAAAATCTTGTGATGAAATAAATACTAAATAATTACATATAAGCAGAATATATCACTAAGGTTAAAACGGCCTAATTTGCTTGGAATTTAAAAATTTTCTTTCCCAAAAAGTAGTTTTTGAATTAGAACGTCACTGTCAGTATTGAATAATGCTAACAATAAATTTACTGTACATTCAACAACTTCCATTATCCTGCATAACTACAGATTGTTTGCAGCTACTTTTAATGAGAATTAGAATGTGCCAAATTTTTCAACAAGTTTAAGTAGGGTAATTATTTGTAGTTAACTACTTCATTAATATGTCTATTTTATCAGTTCCATATGATATTATCACTTGAACAAAGAAAAAAAAAAAAGTTTCCAAAGTGTCTTACTCTGCACCCCCTAGAAATGTTTCTGCATTGCTGCTGCTATACGTGCTTCTGTTTCTCTTTTTAGTGAAGTTACATGGAAAACACAGTAGTGAGAATTCAAGCAAAATGACACCTTTTACTGGCTAACTACAAAGATTACAATATAATGGCTTTCGAGGCAACTCAGGCCCCTTCTTCAGGCAAGATGCATATTGTAATCTTTTTAGCTAGCCAATAAAAGGTGTCTTTTTGCTTGACTTCTCACTACATCCATAATGATTAACATGGTACAAGACCCTAGTACTATAAAAACGCTCAAAATAATTATATATCAAAGAGTTTTAAATGAAAAACTTTGGATAAAACTGAACCAGATCATAATAATTTTAAAATAAAGATGTAAATATTTGTAACAAGACAGTAGTATTAGTGTTTGCATATAAAATATGTCCATTTCTCCATGCTTATTCTGACAACCTGGTGTGGAAATTCTGCATTGCTGGACGTAAAATGTCAAGAGCAATACCAGCGATTTCCTCTTCAATCCTGCTTTTTAGTTCAGCAATGGTTGTAGGATCTGTGTGATACACTTGGCTTTTAAGATGTCCCCACAGAAAAAAATCACAAACAGTGAAATCTGGGGATCTTGGAGGCCATGGAATGTCACCATTGCATGAAATGAACGCGCCTTCCAAACAATCATTGAATAGCTGCCGTCGATTGTCGTGCAATATGCAAAGTGGCTCCACCTAGGGACTTCTTTTTGAAGGCTGAACCAGTTTGTTTGAAATTACACAACCTTGTAATTGCATGAGCAGATGGGACATGATCATGACGTCCTAATTGGTAATGATGCCGAAATTCCGTTTGGGCAGCAGTCACACTATCACCATGCTTATAAAAAGGTTTCACAGAGAACGCTTGACGCACACCACTCCACTGCTCCATTATAACTAATGGCATGGGGTTCTAAACGAGGTCGCATTGGTCCCAAACAACTGCCGATACCCCAGGGTCACCAACACCTAGTTCTAAAATTTCCCGTTTCCCTGCACCAACCTGTATTTTGATATACTTGTGGCAGTTAATTTTAATAATAAAAATATTAAGTTCTGCAGTATTTAGATGGCATCACAAAACTAAATTTCCAATACTATGACAATATCCTGCAAACATGTAGAAAATTAACTGAAAAAAAAAAAACAAAATGAAAACATTATAAAAAGCTTCTCAGATATCACATCTTTCTCATTTCTAATTAAACTAAAGTACAGTAAGGCCCCACTAAACACTGCTCCGTTTAATGCTGTTTCAGTATTACAAGTTTTTTTTTCCCCCGAATTCTAATTTTTCACTGATTCACTTTGTAGTCACATAAAAGCGAGGTTTTCGGCGGAAATGTCAGTTTTTGCCACAATTGCACAACTTGATTAGATACTCGCATGTGCAATACCAGTGAGGTGCAGTGCAGTATAAGTGCAGTACAGTACATTATGTATGCCTGCTGTGTCACTGTTCATTAATGATTGGTCATCAACGTTACTGTGTAAGGATATAAACATTTTATTTTACTGTAACAAATAACAATTATCCCTTTTTAGTTTTAAAATGAGTGGTTGCAAAGAAAAAGAAAGTGACAAGAAAAATCATTTCGCTGGAAACTAAAATGCAGGTGCTCAGACGATTAGATGCAGTTGAACACCAAATTAGCATCTCTGAAGATGAGGAACAAAAGGAACTTAACAGATTTATTACTGAATATTACTGAAATTATGGATCGGTTTATACAAAACAATCCAAATTTTGCTAGAAGTTCAAAGGCAAGACGAAGTGTCATTGATTAAATGTCTTGCTATCGACAATTGCTTGCTGAACTACTGTGAAAAAGGTCAATGACGTTAGATGACTTCTTCACAAAAAAAACAAAAAGTGCCAAATGAGAAAGAACTTTCTTTATCACAAGCATAAATTACGGTATGTATTTACTCGAATATTTTTAATTTTCAAATTATATATAAATAATCAATATTAGCAATAAAAAATGTCTATAATTAATGTAATAAAAAAGTATTTAATTATACGTTACAGAATAAAACAAAAAAAGTGATAGACTTTTTTATTCTCTGTCCTGTTTCACCTATCCCCATTATTTACGTGTTAAGAGGACCACGTGTAACGCTGTTTCGTTTAGTGCTGGGATTTACTGTATAGAAATAAGAAAATATGAACATGTGTCATTGCATTGACATGCCTATTTCTTTACAGTATCTTAAAATAAGAGATTTTCTAATTTTTCCAACTTTGCTCTATTTTGTGGTAAGGTGTTACATCAAAGGGGAGTACATGTCTATAAGGTTTACACAAAAATACATATTGTGGCATCTACGAGATTTTTTTAAAGTCTGTCCATGTTTATTTGGAACTTTCACTGTATTTAATTCTGCAGTTCCATCTTTTTAATTTAAGATTTTTGGCTTCAAAGATGTATTTAGCAGTAGCTAACACCTTTTAACCTTCCTCTGGAATAGTTCATCGGGACAGTTAGTGTTTTACACTTATGCAATCTGTATTGTATTAAACAGAGAGAGAAAGAGAGAGAGAGAAACATAGTATGCCACCGACTTACAAAATGTTCAGTGCATGTCCAATATGTTTAAAATGTTAAACTTCCAAAACTATAGGAGCCTAGATTCAGTTACCAGCCTGGTAAAAAAATATATAGCTTCAGCAGTTTCCTTGTTTCTGCATGGGAATTGGTTAAACTTTGTTGGGATATGTATGGGTGAGTATGCCTTATAGCAGGCTGGCACCAAAACCTGGGGTTATTTAAGGCCTTGTGCAGTGACTCTAAATTGAATAAACAAATTTAGAAAAAGGGTGGATAAATTACATGTCCAGTACTAAAACCAAGTACTAGAGTGCACTACAAACTAGAGTAGTCTCTTAAACCCCAGTTCACAAGAGAGCTTAAATGTTGATTTATACTGAATTTAGAATTCAAAATCTGATTTCATCAAAATGGAGTTGGAGAAGCAATACACCCAAGTTGAAATCACTTGTCGCATTCATATGCAATTTTCACAGATTTCTGTAGATGCTTTGATTTACATGTGAACTGTAAATCTGGTCTCGGCTATAGTAAAGTTCCATGAGCAAAGGAAAATAATGTCCACAAAACAAAAATAAAAAAATTAAGGGACTGCAAACAATCACAAGATGATTGGAACTTTACTCAATGGTTAATTAATCTGAACACTACTCAGTAGTCAAAAACTGAAAATAGTTCAAATATCTAATGATAAACTTTCATATACTAATACTTCATTGTGAAACTAACATGAACAGTCTACACACACTTAATGGTAATGTACTCTAAATGGTGCCCCAAGAATTAACACTCTTATATACAATAACTTGTATAAAAGAACGGTTCAAATCAAAAATTCTAATGTTCAATATTTGTAGACTGACCTATTGCAAAGAAGGGAGATGAATCTTGCAAGGACAAAAATATGTAATTAAGATGGCCTCTTTCTTACTGAGTTAAAAAATTTGACATTTTTTTGACATAAAGAGGTTCACGATTTCAACTTTAATAACTTCAGTTATAATATAAAGTTTATAATACATCACAATATAGTGCAGTAATTAAATTTCATTATTGTAATATTTTAAAACATATCAAAATTGCATCTGCTTCATATTGTGACTCAACTATAGGGATTATACCATACTGTAGGTCACCCAACAATTTTCTCCGTAACAGTTACAGTTTTACATAATCTTCATAATTCTAAATTATCAGACTTACTATATATTAATATGATTTAGAAAAAGGCTGCAATTACACAAGTTAAATAGGACATTTACTGTCGTTAAAGAATATCTGTGTAGAAGTCATTCCGCTTCTCAGCTGTCATTTGATCTGAACGATGATGCCTCAAAGTTCCCCTTTGCCAACTAATTTCTCACTTTAATACCAGTAGCAAAAGTGACCATATGTTACTACTCCATGTATTCAGTCACTGTGTCCACTTTCAGGGCAACTCATGTTTGTCAGGCAGTATAGCCTTTTAACAAATACAGTATAACATTAGCTTGAATACATTTTACACTACACTAGGAATGTCATTTACAGCAGTTAGTATTTATATATTAAAAAATGTATATTATTTCATTGTCTTCCTATCACATTTAAAAGTTTCTTTCAGAATAAAAACTACTGCTTATCAGATGATGGAAAATTTAAAAGGTTGACTTCAATCATATACCCACACATTTCAGAGTATTCAGAATTAACTAAGATGGACAAAAATATTCGGAGTTTGATTTTAAAAGAAATAATATTTTTAAACTGAATATAAACATGCATCAGTTGGAAGTAAAAGAACAGTTTTGTTCTATATTAAAAGAACCTCTTACCAAAGGAGGTTTTGAAGTTATTGGTCCAAAAGGGCAAGGGAGATTCATCTTGTTCATTAAATGAAGCACCTATTAAATCAGATTATAAAAATATTTTACCCATTTTAATACAAGCAATGTTGTAATCTTGTAAATACAGTTGTATAAAAAAAAAAAAAAAAAACAGAGTGTGTGAATTACCAAGATGCCAGCATTAATTACTTATGAAAATGCATTCTACTCTTTTAAGTCATAATATTAGATAAACACAATCTTTTTTAGTTAATAACACAAAAACAATTGTATTTGTCTTGCTAATACTGTATGTACTGTTTAAACATTCACGGTATAGGCTGGAAAAAGTATGTGAACCCTTGTATTTATTGACTGGTAAAGTCTCCTTTACCAGCAAAAACCAACACCAAACATTTCCTGTATCTGCTGTTCAGACTTGCACTATGGTTAGGAGGAATTTTACACCACTACACCAAGCAACACTGTTTCAGCTCACTGATATTTCTGTTATTCTGAGATGCCTTGTGTGAATAGCCA
This sequence comes from Polypterus bichir lapradei, assembly GCA_026402145.1. Taxonomy (NCBI): domain Eukaryota; kingdom Metazoa; phylum Chordata; class Cladistia; order Polypteriformes; family Polypteridae; genus Polypterus; species Polypterus bichir. The sequence goes on along the minus strand of JANRMT010062857.1, from coordinate 10,167,796 downwards.
TTTTCAGGTCATACAAAAGCATTTCAAGCTGGCCATTCCCGAACATGAATTTGGCTCTTTTGAATCCTTCCTTGTGTGGACTTTCTTCTATGTCTGGGTCACTGTCTTGCTGTAATAAGTAGCTTCCATTAAGCTTCAGGTATTAGGCCACTAATACTGACATTCCCATGTAAACTCTCTTAATACTGTACTCATTAATTCATCTGTGACAGCAAACTGTTCACAGCAAAGGTTACAAAGCAGCCCCAAAACATGTTGATCCTTCAGACGTGTTTTATGGTCAGAATGAGGGTTTGGTGGGTTCCTCCAAAAACAGCATTGTACAATTCCACCAAGGAGTTTAAAAAAAATGCTTTTGTAACATTTTATGTATCTGTAAGTCTTCTTGTACAGTCTTTTGATATATCATTTTATTAGTGTATTGTAGACTTATCACAAATAAAGCCCTAGGTTAAGCTATTTTTTTTTTTTAGTTTTTTAATGTCTTGTTTTTTGCATTACATCTTGGGTCCAGAGCCTAACACTCTCTGACCTACAGGTATTTTCAGGGTGGAATATTGGAAAGTTGTCAAGATATTACCAGTGGCAGGACCAGATTTTGTGAGGAGTGAAAGCCTGACAATATTTGTTTTAGACAGAAATTTCCAGAGTTTTTTTTCAATTTTTGAAGTAAGGGCATTTGACCAACAATAATCTCAGTAGTTGAAGCAGAAAAACAAAATTAAACTTTGTGCGTTTTATAATTTCTGTGTGAGCTTAAAACTGACTGTGCCTACCTATTTAACTACAACATTCTGTAATACCTTTACCCTGCATATTACCAAGGGAACAATGAGATAATGTCATTGAATACTTTTGTGTTCATATAAATGACTTATGGTATACCTTGAAATCACTTCAGTTTGTTTTGTCAAGCACCTGGTGACTCACCAGCATGAGAAAACCCCAACAAATGATATACTGCTCAACCTGCTTTGTGTTGAGCTTTTTAGAGTCCATCCCCACTGCCCCCCCCCCCCCTTATTTTTGCCCCTTCGAACCTGAAAAAAAAACCTAATTTTTACACTATTTTAGGACCGTATTCTTATGCAGGAAATTACAACCTTATTTTAAAGGGTCAACCTAAAGGTGTCTTCAACAAAAATGATCAGAATAGCTTGAAGCTGTACATGCCACATGAATTAACTCCAGGGGGTTCACCCCATAAAGGGATACAAGAGGTCAAAGTTCCTCCTTTTTACAAAACTCTCAAAAAGATGGAGATCAGTAACACAGGAATATGGAGTGTTGTTTAATGCTATTTTGAAGTTGCTGATCACGAACATGGTAATATTTTAGAAATCTGAACTTTACTGGTCCTCCTAGCCTTCTAAGAGCTACTCCCAAAATATTAAAAATGACTGTATGGGGTATTGTTTTAGACTATTTCAAGGTCAGCGATGAGAAAGGTTGTGTTATTTTTGATCCTTTACTAAGGATCTTGCCATCTTTGCAGCTTTATCAGAGGGTGGAAATGACAAATATAGATATATACCAAAACGCTAAGCACATTTAAATATTTTGAGACATTTACCTAAGATATAGGGGTATTAAAGATTATACTATTTATCTGTATTCTAATTGGTACAAACTAATGTGTTTCTTAACTCTGATATGTAAATGAATCTTTTACATCATATAATTGCTTTTGTTATATTCTCCAGTCTTGTCATAAAGAACTAGGCTGTTCACATTGAAGACTTACTCAAGTTTACTGTATTAAAGGACATCCATCTTTGGATTAGTTTGTAACAGTGACATTCACCTATGCATTATTTATAGATTATTTCCCTAGCAGTACAGCCAAACATTTGTTCTGACATTACATTTATATATGGTGCCCAGAGATCACTACTTCCGGATAAACTTGATTTACAGTAAGTATGTTTTTTTATTGTTTTGTTATGCACCACAATGTTGGTGAGCCACTTTGTGACAGCAATCTCCAGGGAAGATGATGGTTCTACACCAACTCCTCAACTCTCCATCTCTCTGACCTACGTTGCCATTTAATTTTTTGATAAAGTTCTACATATCAAGGTACAGTTTTTACAGCAAAGATTATCATCTCTCTGTCCACGTGGTTCCAGTTTTTTATTGCAGTTTCAAAGTCTGTTTATAGGTAACTTACACTTTTACAGTTATAATGTTCTTTTCTACAACCACTACAACACAAATATTCTGTGCTGTTTATATTTAAAAAATCCAATTGTAATATCATTATTCTCATGATGCCATTTTAAAGCAACAAATGCTCAAAACAGATGGAACTGGTAGATGAGCAAAGAACAATCAAAACCAACCAGTAAAGCACAGTAAAAAAAAAAAAAGATCAGATTTTAATTAACTTTCAATTCAGATGGAAAGGATACAGCCTAGTAGAACAAATGTGGATATGTTTTAAAGTACTGAGGACACAATTTAGGTATCAGCAACCGGTTTGTTTACCTCCCCAAGACCAAACTGTGTTTCAGAAAATTTCACAAATGCAAGCTAATCCAAAGAACAATAAAATGTTTACCATTTTTAGTATATATTTTTTTTATTCTAAATTTGAAAAAATTTCTCTTTGAAACATTCAATAAAAAAAGTCAATAATAAAAATACAAAGTAGCATATATTTGGGATACCACTTGGAAAAATCCACAGTAACTAATGTAAAATTAAATTACATTTTACTATACACCAAAAACACTAGTCAAAACAATAATTGCCTTTGTCAACCAGCACACACAAACAAAAAAAAGAAAAAGACACAAATTCACAAAGGGCACCACAGGCTAATTTCTCAAGTAACATTAAAACATTATTATGCCAACATAGTTTTTTTAATCAAACAAAACTAAAAAAATATGCATTTACCACAGCTGTATTTCTTGAACTAGAATGGTTTTTGAACTAATTGGGTATTTATACACAATTTCTCCTAAAAGAAATGGGACATTGCAGATCTTGTAAGTTATAGAACAGCAACACCAAGTGACAAAGAATTAAAATTTAAATTTCCCCTTGAAAGGTTTAGGTAGTATAAGCTAACACCTTTTTCATAATTCTTCTACTTAATCACTGAATCTATATCCTGATACTTTAAATTTTAGGAAGTCATGTGTTACGCAGCAGTCACTCTTCTGCTACTGTAGGTCTCTTTAGCCAGTTTTAATGAATTCAAACCTCCTAGACATTTTGCCAGTTAAATGATTCCACAAGTGGTTTAAAAACATTGCTAGAAGTGTAACAGTGATAAGCATAAGCACTGTAAACAACAAAGTCTACTGCTTTATGTCATTCTAATCTTCACTTAAAATTTTTATCTTTGTCTTAAACTATATTATTCAAACTTTACCATCACATCATGAAAATGTGAAAAAGTTGAGCTTCAGCACCAATGACACTGATCAGAAGTTAGCGAACCTTTTTTTTTTTTTTTAGTAAGGGTTACTTGCAATGCTGAATTTCATATCAAGGCCAAACAATGCAAGTAGACCCATCCAACCAGAATGTACTTTCTTTCCTCTAAAATAATACTCCCACCCAAGGTACAATTTCTAAAATTTAAGCTGATAACAACAAATATGAATTTATAACCTGAAACACACATCCTTGACCAACAAGGTAAGGCAAACAAGCCATCCATTCAAGCAAATATGAAATAATTTGGTTAATAATTTATAGTGTGTCCTTCATTCTCTACAGAAATGTCTAAAAAGATTCCATTCTACTAATATAAATTTATAAATGTTTCATCATCCTTACCATCTATGTCATATCTTATCAGCAAAATAAGTTGGGTGCACCTTGACTTGCCCATCACTAAACATTTCTAAAACATTATAAGGTAGCCTCCAGAAACAAAATGCTGCCAAGTTAACTCCATCCTATCGTCAACGTCTAACGATTCACCAGGTCTCTAATTGGAATTTTCTATCAGTACAAAAATCTGTTACTTAATGGGAAAAGTAATCTTTTTAGAGTATCGGCTCATTACAAACTTAACAAGTCATTAATGCTCTCAGCTGTTTCAATATTTGTTGTTTTAATTTAAAAAAATATTCAGAGTAATTTAAAAATGGACTAAAAATCTAAATTTACTTTGTTATTAGCAGTGTAATGAGCATTGACAAAAAAAAACAAAAAAACCTTTAAACACAAACCACTGATAAATTCTGCTTACATCTTCATTCCAGATTTTTTAATCAACATCTTTTACTTACACTTTTCAGGAAAGAAAACGGGATAAATAAGTAAAGTACAACCTTGCAGGTTTGCCACTTTGCACATATGACTAGATGTTGAACCAGAAACAAATGTATTAAAATAATGGCAGCTATGAGAAAGAGCAGAATCTGTTTAAATTATATACAAGACTGGTTTAGATGGTGAATAGTTTTTCAATTAGCTTACAGGGTATTTTGTAATACTTTTATGACTCATGTTAGTGTTTCTGTGATCAAATTTATAATATTAAAATTAGATAGGACAATGTGAGTCAAAGTTACAAAAATAAATTAATTTTAAACTACATAAAACACACCCCATCTTGAAACAGAACTAAAAAGGAGCATAAAAAAAGCAGCAAATGGAAGGACCAACACACACCCTTGTAGATGACATAAATGAACAAAAGAGAGAAGAGAAGTCAGGGTGAGATGTCTAATTCTACTGTTGAGATGAACGGTGGCTCCTCTGGGTAGTGTACAGTGGTGTGCCAGCAGATTAGATATGTTGGGGTAGGGTTAAAGGGAAGCTTTGCAAAGGAGTAAATATGAACCCAAGACAGGTTTGGGCTGAGAAAGGGCTGAAGTGAACGAAGTGAACAAGTACATCCCAGTACTGACCTACCGGATTTTGCTGGGTCTTTCTCATCCAGGTATGACATCTAATTTTGCTGGAAAGCTGGTCCAAGCACTCTTAGCAGTTAATACTTCCATAAAGTGCAAAATGAAGATGGCAAAGTGGTACAAACACATTACAACTGTGGACTCACAGAGACAGGAACCTGAATTTAACAAGCAGGGAAATCGCTGTCTATGTAGTTTGTGTATTCTCTATAGGATTTTTCCCTATGCCCCAAAGATGCTTGTAAATCTTTATTGGCCTCAGACAGGACTGTGTGTGTTAAAGAGAGAGAGTGTGCTTTGCAAGCAAGTAAGCAAGCAAGCATTCATTCAGGCTTTGTTTCTTCCTCATATCAAATGCTGTTGGAACAGAATCTTGCTCCCCTTATGCTAGAGTGGATGAGGATATATATCTCAGAAAATGGATAGATAAATATTGCAAAAAGTAAATATTGTGAATTATAGAAATATACTTACTTACTTGAACATAGAATTTTGGTACACTAGCCATTGCATTTGCTACATTTGCCAAAATAACATTTGTTGGAGGTGGGTATAAATACTTCAGGCAAGGGTTTGGGGGGAATTTTAACCTGAAATAAAAACATATGTTTTGTTTAATGTAACTTCAACTTTAAAAGAAAAACTAGTCAGTAAAACCTACATGATCATATCCTTATGATCATATCCTTATTACAAATGTGCAGACAATATTTTTGATTAGTAAAATCACATTACAAACAGTTCATGCAGATGTTTCATTGTTTAGACAAAACTCTTTAACTAAATTGTATTATTGAATAAAAAATTACCTGCACAACTGAATTTTTTTTCTATCTGAAGCTTCACAATAATGAAGAAACAAAACAAGGAAACATAAGTAATACTGAACTGTGTTTGTGCTACTACGACTAAGATTAGATAAAAGCCAAGCAGCTTGAGAGAAAATGGCGTTATAAACCGTCGGGCACTAAGCAAACTCCTGTCAATCATGAAGAATCCACTGCATCCACTGAACAGTGTCATCTCCAGGCAGAGGAGTAGCTTCAGCGACAGACTTTTGTCACTGTCCTGCTCCACTGAGAGACTGAGGAGATCGTTCCTCCCCCCACACTATGCGACTCTTCAATTCCACCCTGGGGAGTAAATGCTAACATTACTCAAAGTTATTGTCTGCTTTTACATGCATTTTTATTACTATTTAATTTAATTTTTTTTTGTATCAGTATACTGCTGCTGGATTATGTGAATTTCCCCTTGGGATTAATAAAGTATCTATCTACCCATAAATAAAAGGTTCCAACTTTCCAAAATAAAAGTAAATAAATGAGAACCCTTAAAATACCAAACCAGCTGTGTTACACCTGCAGCATACAATGTCATTTCAATCATTAAAATAATTAATCATTGCAAAAATGTTTAAAACACTTAAAAGTACCAGATTTGTACTGTCGATGAAATAAAAAAAATGTAATGTACCATAAAAATAAGCAAGTAGATTCAAAGTAGCAAAAACATAAGAAATTTCCTGATCAGTACATTGTTAAAAACATTTCTTAAACCAAATTAATAATTTTTAAGCTAAAAATGTATACAAAGTACATTACAATAAAAATAATTGTGAACTCGTAAAAACTGTAGAAATACTGAAATGAACTTACCCTAAACTGGGAGCAACCCCAGTTTCTACCAAAGGAATTGCAGGTGACACTGCTTCAGGCTTCCCCTTAGAATCTGTAATTTTATCCTTACTTAAACTAAAAAAGAAAAGACATAACACTGTTACAATAACATACTTAATTCCAATAATTACTTCAAATGTATTCTTGACCAAAATACTTTGTGATAAATTTGATACCATTACTCCCTCTAGTGGAAGACAAAAACATAAGACAAAAAAGAGTTTAGAAGGTAGACAAACAGAAGCAGCAGATAGTACTTTATTGATCCCTGAGGGGAAATGGACTAGTAAATAAGAAAGCAAAACTAGTCAAAATCTTTTTAAATAAAAACACAGCGGGGAATGCATCCTTGAAAATGACTATTGATACAACACTAAGATTTTGTATAACTCAAAATTCTTACCATCTTTGGGCTATATAGCCTGTAACACTTACCTTGTGTCTGAAATTGCTGGTTGATTTGAAAGATGAATACTGTCTTGATCTTTTGCAAATTCTACAACTAAAACATGATTCAAAATTTTCATTTGATGCAGTCTACCAAGTGCCTAGAATAATCACAAGCAAAGGTATAAATAATTTAAGCCAAAGTGTTTATACTAAATACTTTAGTAATATTAATTAAATATTTCATTCATTTTAAAATATTCTTATAACACATAGTTTTTCACCTTTAAACTAGCATTTGGTAAAACTGTGTAGTCTGCATAAAGCATATTTTTCAGACACGATAAATAATTAAGACATGGGTGTTTAGGGCTTCTTTCTTATACTGTATTCACAATTTTTACCATATATACTATCAAACAATAAACTCCGTGCTGTAGTAAATTGGAAAGAAAAAATATTATAATTTGCAATTTTTAAAGGATTGTAAGTGCAAAAAAGATTTTATGATTAACAGGACTAGAGTGTTTTTAATCAAATTAATAATACAGCTGCATACAGGATTTAAAGTCATGATGTTATCTTGGCCAGATGAGGTTGCAAGCCTTTTTGTAAGGCATGTATCCCATTATGAGAAACTGTGTGACAACTGCAGCAAGTGCTTCAACAGAATCCATATAATCAACAAACAAATATATTGTTTTCCCAGCAACTACGAAATGAGAAATAAGCAAATGTTATTACAAACTGTGCCATGCCCTCTTTAAGGTAAAAAAAAAAAAAACAACACATGGCCTCCAGTTTCACAGAGCTCAGAACTCCTTGAGTATTGTAAAAGGCATCAAAATTAATCTATTGATTAATAATGAATACAATACTGTATACTGCTATGGACATTAAAATAATATCAATGTACCCAGTTTACTTTCCATGCCTGGAATAATGCTAAGACACAGGATCTATCAAAAGTTTGCATTTATTTTAAAACTACACAGTAACAACTAATGCCAAGATAACAACAATGACAAATAATCTACATTAGCGCCTTTGGTCTTTCACAGGTAACTGTCTCCCATCATACCTTCCTTTATTGTAATCCTCTTCCTATCACCAGCATATCAATAGGTATTAAATTAACCTACACTTAATATTTTTTATTTCTCTGAAAAAAAATTCTTTATAATCTGGAATGAAATGTATATGTTTAATTTATTGGCTTTACAGCAAATAATTCTATAATAAATTACAATCAAGACCACTGTGCCCTCAATCACATTTCACATCTTTGAAATGTGCAGTTAGTATTTTCAGCCACTGACAAACATATTTGAAAAATGAGAGAAAAATTGTTACAAAAGAGAGGATAATACTTCAACTAAGTCTAAACATGTTTATTAAAATATGTCATTGCTTGGTAACAGAACAAACTGTATTCTAATGTAAATACATGATGTTAATTAGGCAAATTTTAAGGCCCTTTTATTGAAACAAAACGTCTATATTAATAACATATTTAAAATGTTTTACTATAGAACAGCCATAGATAATTATATTTTTGTGTTTCTGTCAATTTTGAATTGAATACATTTAGTATATTTACCAAAAGATACAATGTTCACCTAAACAATCTCCATTATCTGACGCAAACAAATGAAAAGGCATTAAGTTTTGATTGCTGTTATTCAATACACTTTTCAACTGTAATTTCAGTTACATGCTTAAAAAAATATGAGTTATACCAAAAAATGTTAGCAAGCTCCATGCACTTACATATCACAAATACACAGACAAATTTCATATCAACAAGCAAGAAATGTCAACAATTTAAAACCTCCAAAGTTGCAAATTCCCAGTTTAACTACAAAGATAAAAACTGAAAAAACAAAACTGTGTAATATTTTTTTTCTCTTAGATATTAAATTTCAGAAACCATATTATTATTTTGTAAATACACGCACCTTGAAGGCTGAAAATTCAGATTCAAAGTTTGCAAATGCTGTATGTTTCTGAAATTGAAATGTAAAAACAATTAAACAGGCATATTTACATAATAGCAAATACAAATGTAAGGATTACTGTTAAATCCATAAAAACCATTGTTGTCAAATAACATATTGTCACCAAATTAATTGAGTCAGGATGGATATGGGCATGAAGCTCATCCTATCAACATGTGTTGCAATGTGGGAACTAATCCTTTAAAAGGTGGCAGTCCACCACAGGGCACACTCATATGTCCACACTCACACTAAAATAAGACAATATACAGTTCCCAATTAGCTAAAATATCTCTCTCTCACACACACACAAAGAAAGTGCCCAGACACATAGGTGAAGCGTGAAAACTCTATACACAATGTTCAATCCGAGATCTCAAATCCATGAGTACACAATACAGAGCCCTCAAACGGCAACCCTCAAAATGCACAAATATAAAACACTGACTAACCATCCTTCCTTTGTCTGAAAACACTCGGACAGAAAGAGCACCGAAGTATTTCAGGAGGTCCTCTTTTTCATTCCTAGTCAGTTCCGAAGGCAGATGACGAATAATCAGGGTTTTACTTTTCCTGAAGTTAAACGGATCACGGTCTTGATGGCCTGCCAGGTTCATGATTCTGCAGAAAATATGAAGATAAAAAGGTACAGATCTCTGCACATTAACAGTTCATCACTTTCTATTCGTGTAAAGTTGGGTGTGCATGGATCTGGCGTAGGTGCGCAAAAAATCTTATGACAAAATATACCCAAAAACTGCGCAATCGTGCAAAATTTAGAATCTCAAAAAACACATTCGTTGCATGAAAAAAATACATTTAACCAAAAAACTGTAAAAGTCTCAAACGAACCACTTAGTCGTCATGGCATTGTGCAAGTAATTGTAAAAATACGAAGCCAAAAGTATGTTATTCAATAAGTCAGAAATAATACCATACTTGTTTCTAAAAACGTTTCTAGACAAATCTCATTTATCTGTTTTTACATTTACTTAAACATCCCATAGTAAAAGACAAGCCATTCAAATTTCAGTAGTATTGTTGAAGAGATATAACGTTGCAGTTTTAAAATCTGCAGTACAATTCAGATAACAATAAAATCAACACCAATTACATTTCTGCATTTTCAATTAAACAAAAAATACGAATCACAAGATACTTACTATATGGACAGCGAAGCCAAATGTACACACTGTAGATAAATTTCCGGAACATACGCAAATACAGCCGTACCAATGATATTAAAACTGTGTTTTTCTAACGATTTCAATTGAGAAACTGAAACGTCAATCATAGACGTTGACAAACTGCCGCTGGTAATTGGATAATATTCAATGTGGAGGCGGGCTCATACGGTGAAGCGAGAGCGCGCAGTCGTTTGTTTTTTTTTTTTTTTTTTGAAGTAAAATAGCACGACTGTAGCGGCCTCTAGCTGTACGGTGCGATCTGTTAAACTTCGCACAGAGTACGGTTCTCAACAGATTATAACTGTGTCTGACTGAAAGGTTGCAAGGTATTATATCATGGGAAAACACCGTATCATTTAAAATGTCTCTTAATTGATTTGAAATGATAGATAGATAGATAGACAGATAGATAGATAGATAGATAGATAGATAGATAGATAGATAGATAGATAGATACTTTATTTATCCACAATGGGAAATTAAAACTTTACAGACGCCCAACAGAAAGAGGGAAAATATAATATATTAATATTATAAAAACAAACACCAGATCTCCAAACATTCATAATAAAATTGTATACTGGAGGGGTGTTGCTGCCAATAACAGGCTTGTAGGACACTCTCCTTGCACAAATTTACAAAACAAGATTAAATACAACAAACTGTTTAAAATTCAACATCAAAGAAATTGTAATTAAAGGTCTAATTTTAGGTGCAGTGCTGCAGAGCCTCCTGGGATGTTTAAGCTGTCCGTCGCTACAGTGTTGATAACAAAGTGAAACATTTCTGATGCTGAGTTTAAAAATAATGTAACAGCACTGACAAGTTACTTCAGCCAGGGATGAGTCAGCCAAGTATGAGCTGGCATTACATCAAGATTGGCAGAGGAACCTATATAAACGGAAAGCTGGAAAAGTCACTTTTCTAACTATAGTGCTGGCAAAAGGCGAGCAGTCCTTTTAAGAATAACAAGCACCTCAAAGAACCATGTAAAGAGCAGTGAATCCATCCATTGTGATGCTCTGCACAGATGCTACAATAAACATCTACAGGAAGATGCAACCCCCTCCTAGGCAGTAATGTGAAAAAAATCATTCAGCATTTCAAAGTCTGGATCACACATAGAAGCTTTAATTGTAATGTGCTTGCTTTGTATATTTCTCATTTACACAGATCTCCAGAATTGCTGCTTTTTCCACTCTGTCTGATAATGAAGCCCATCCAGCATTATGCAGTATCTGAAATAGGATGTTTAAGCCAGTTTGCTATATTTACAAAAATGCCACATACCGTAACTACTGTGTTTGGATGGTTGTAGTTTGTTACAATATTTCTATTTTTCTTGCGCTTCTGTGAAGTTTTAATTTCCCCTTGGGGACAAATAAAGTATGATCTATCTATCCCGCTATATCCTAACTGCAGGGTCACACGGGGTCTGCTGGAGCCAATCCCAGCCAACACAAACTCCATGCAGGGTGGACCCGGGAAGCAAACCTGGGTCTCCTGACTGCGAGGCAGTAGCACTACTCACCGTGCCACCCCTCTATCTATCTATCTATCTATCTATCTATCTATCTATCTATCTATCTATCTATCTATCTATCTA
>JANRMT010062857.1:10142697-10156053 GCA_026402145.1 Polypterus bichir lapradei | reverse complement strand
CTATCTATCTATCTATCTATCTATCTATCTATCTATCTATCTATCTAACATGCAACACACTGCCACTCTCTTGTGTCATGATTAGTGGGTTTAACTACTGACCTACATACGAATTCAGGAGCATTTTATGGGCCCTGTCCAGGTAAGAACCCAGGAAAAGGGTGGCAAGGGTGACACAGTCAGTAACTACATCTTCTGTTTTTGGAGGAGGAAGCCAGAAATGAACATTGACATCCCTTTTAAGACTCTGTGGTGCAACTGGGCATCAGCACCATAGGTACACCTATATACATGCATGGAGACAAGTCAAATATTAATTTATAATACACCTAAACAATTTTTTAGGTCAGTATTAAATGCAAATAAGCATTCAAATGACAGCATATTTGTACCTGTATCAACTTTCCTAAATTCCATAGGAGTGTTAGAATCTGTGTCATCAGTAACAGTTGTAAATTCTTTGCATTTATATAATAATAATTCTTTGCATTTATGTAGCGCTTTTCTCACTACTCAAAGCACTCAGCAATTGCAGGTTGAGGCCCCCTTGCAAGCGAAGCTATCGGGGGGAGCCCCCTAGTGAGTTAATAAATGGTAACTGCGCTTACTGACGATACACGCTTTGTTATTAGGTACACTCGTACTTTATATAATGTGTGAAGCAGCTATTGCAATAGCCATGTCTGTCCATCTGTTTGTCTGCATAAAACAAATCAGCCATCCATGGAAGATTTTTGTTGAAATTTATCACACTTATTCTTCAAGGACATTTGTCAACACAGTAGAATTTTACTTGAGATATCTTGAACAGAATGAGCTGTACACAGTTTTAAAAGTTTTCACCTTCTTGGGAGTTTTCACATTTTATTGTTATACAAAATTGAATTACAGTGGAATTCATTTGGCGTTTTTGACACTAATCAACAAAAATGACTATTTAAAGTCAAAGTGAAACAGTTCTCTGAAAAGTGGCCTAAATTAGTTACAAATATATGTCCCAAATTAATCGATTACATAAGTAACCACCCCCGTTAATATAACTTACCTGAGTCATCAAAGGTGTCACCAAATTAGTTTTAGAAGTCACATCTTTAGTTCAATAGTGATCACCTGGGGTTTCAGTTGTTTGCAGTATAACTCCACCTTATTGGGAAGGCCCAACTTTTGGTGTATCATTATCGTGGACTATCCTACTGTATACAATGAATACAAAAAACACTCCAAGAAAAGTTGTTCACATGCATAAGTCAGGGATATCCCTTGGGGTCCAGTTAAATAAATTTTTAAGAAATGGAAAGAGTATGACACAATGGTAAATCAGCTTTGAGCAGGCCATCCACAAAAACTGGATGATCATAAATGAAGAAGATAAGTGAGGAAAGACACCAACAGACTGATTACATCTATGAAGGAGATACAAGCTACACTGGAAAACATTAGAGACACTGTGCGTGAAGCAACTGTTACATGTATTCTTCAGCAGTCAAAGATTTATGGGAGAGTGACAAAGAATAGATAGATAGATAGATAGATAAAATAAATCTATTATTAAAAGAAATGCACCTAACATCTCACATAGAGCTTGCCAGAAGGCACATGGTAAACTCTGATGTCATCTGAAAGAAGTATTTAGCTGACCAAAACTGAGATTTTTGGCAATCAGACTAAAAACTTTTGCATAGTCCAAACACTGAACAATATCAAGAACACACTATCCCCACCTTGAAGCTTGATAGTGACAGCATCATTCTCTGGGGATGCTTGTATGCAGCAAGCTCCGGAAAGCTTGTGAGGGTAGAAGATAAAATAAATGCAGTGAAATACAGGGAGATCCTGGAGGAAAACCTGATGGAATCTAAATGAAACCAGTGCATTAGGAGAAGAAAACAACATCAAGCATAAAGCCATAGCCACACAGGAATGGCTTAAAAACAACAATGCTAATGTCCTGGAGTGGCTGAGTCAGAGTCTACATAAAACTCAGGATTTATACAACAAAACTCAACAGGGGAATGTCCGCATATATAAGGCAACTCTGACCTATGCGGGGATGAGAGGTCAGGAATATTTCAGTCAAACTTCATTTTGTCATGGCTGCTTTGCTGAAAGACATCAGACGTCAACCAGCAAGGCACTACATCATGTTTTTGTATGGTGTAGGTAAACATATTTAGATATTAACATATTTTGTCCAAAACAGCAATTTGCAGCAACAACAACAACAACAACATTTATTTATATAGCACATTTTCATACAAATAATGTAGCTCAAAGTGCTTTACAAGACAAAGAAAGAAAAAATATAAAAATTAGGCAATACTAATTAATGAAGAATAAAGTAAGGTCAGATGGCCAGGATGACAGAAAAAACAAACAAAAAACTCAAGAGAGCTGGAGAACAAAAAAATATGCAGAGGTTCTGAGGCCATGAGACCATCCAGCCCCACGGGGCATTCTACCTAACATAAATTATCTCAATCAGTCCTCATGGTTTTCAGGCTTCATGTGTAAGAATTAGATGATGATGGTCATGTGGGCATCTGGACTTCAATCCATCAATGTAGGGACTGCATGGTGCCTTGATCAGGTGGTGGTGGCACATATCGTCACCACAGAAAACTGGTTAAAGAACAGCAGAGAAAGTAGGGGGAAGAAACAGCAGTATCCAGTTTTCCTAACATAATTGGAGCACTTGACTGCACTCATATTGCAATAAGAGCACTTAGCAAGAATGAAGTTGCTTTTGTTAACCAGAAGCAGTTAGATTCTATTAATGCACAAGTCATTTAAGATGTGTCTGGCAAACATCAAATCTCAGTGGCCTGGGTTCTACTCTTGATTCATTTATTTTGAGGCAAAGTAGCTTTGACAGATGTGATGGTGCTGGTGTGTTGGTAAGGTAACCTTTAAACACTTAGTGTTTCATATAACAGCAATAATGTTATTACATATGCCAGGTGATAGTGGGTACTTGCTCAGATGCTGGTGCTTTATGCCCTACCCAGATGCCCAGTGCACAGAAGAGACGTGCTGTAATGTTGTGCATGATCTTGCAATCTCAGTTAGAGAGCACAGCCAAATACACTTGAATGCAGGTGATGGGATCTCAACGCATCAATAGCGAGGCTGCTTTACCAGTCATGAAATGCATTGTGATTATATATTGTCACACACGTGTGCTTAGGAGGCAGCTACCAAGCCATAAGGTGAGTGATATTACAAGAGATGACGGGTTGATTGTATGTACTAAAGCCCCTCTCTCTCTCCATCAACAGAATCAAACAAAAAAAAACATATCTTACCCACAATACTTCCGGTTCCCTAAAATGGCTACTATTCAACGATCCCATCTCTGAATTCCATCAGCGATGTCACTCATGGCTGTTCAGAGACAATGTTGCTTCCATTATTTAAATGTGAAATGCTCGTGTTTTTGACCCATTTTGCTATTTTTTTTCATTGTGCCTGACGGACATTATACGGGGTCATTCCCCAACTCTTCTTGGAGTTTTTCCAGCGTCTTTATTTTATTACAATATGTAGCAGGTTGATTAGAATGCTCCATATATGGATGTTTCAGGGAGGCATTAGAAGCATTTTTACATGCACATAATTGCAGTGCAAGATGATTGTGACACATAAAGGGTAAATTATGGAGAAATGGGCATTTGTCAGGTCTTAGAAATCTGATTTTTTTTGGTGTATGCATTTACCTAGTTTTTTGTTGTGCATATATTTTCACCCATGAATCCACAGAAAGTTTTATAAATGAGGCCCCAGATGTCAATTAAACTGAGACTTTGTGGCTGGACTTGTATAAAGGCTGTTTACTCATGAACCACCATTGTGACCCCTAAAGGGTGCTTCAGAGCCCTAAGTCCCAGATATGACAGCAGCAGCACAACTCCTGGGTTCACATAAATATTTCTTTAGTTAACAAAGCACCTTTTCAGATTGGCTTCTTCTCCAGTACAATCCTCCAATTCTCTTTCTTTTCCTCACTGCTTCTATCCAGGCAAGCTTTGTCCTTCCCCACTCCTGACTCTTTCTCGCCAGGCTAGGAAGTAAAAATATTAGGTTTGAATACACAATGGGAGGTCGGAAAATCGAGAGTACACCTTATGAGAAGGATTTAGGAGTCACAGTGGACTCTAAGCTATCAACTTCACAACAGTGTTCAGAAGCCATTAAGAAGGCTAAAAGAATGTTAGGTTATATAGCACGATGTGTGGAGTACAAGTCTGAGGAGGTTATGCTCAACCTTTATAATGCACTGGTGAGGCCTCATCTTGAGTACTGTGTGCAGTTTTGGTCTCCAGGCTACAAAAGGACATAGCAGCGCTAGAAAAGGTCCAGAAAAGAGCGACTAGGCTGATTCCAGGGCTACAGGGGTTGAATTATAAGGAAAGATTAAAAGAGCTAAGCCTTTACAGTTTAAGCAAAAGAAAATTAAGAGGTGACATGATTGAAGTGTTTAAAATTATGAAGGGAATTAGTACCGTGGATCGAGACTTGTATTTTAAAATAATTTCATCAAGAATACGGGGAAACAGTGGGAAACTTGTTAAGGGTAAATTTCGCACAAACATTAGGAAGTTTTTCTTTACACAAAGAACGATAGACACTTGGAATAAGCTACCAAGTAGTGTGGTAGACAGTAAGACGTTAGGGACTTTCAAAACTCGACTTGATTTTTCTTGGAGGAAACAAGTGGATAGGACTGGCGAGCTTTGTTGGGCTGAATGGCCTGTTCTTGTCTAGAGTGTTCTAATGTTCTAAAGAGTATGTTCTAAAGGATGAGGCAGAGTGATTCTTCTTTATATCAGACCAGAAAGCACTTACAGGACAGTCTGGTGGAAGTTCCACCTGATAGAACACTCTTCTCCCAAAGCACTGTCTAATGACCCCTAAGGATCCCACCACAGTCACCCTCTAGAACTACAACTTCCCCGCAGCCCTGTGGGTGACCAAGCGTGAACTGTGGCAGAAGGATGCTGCCAGCTGGTGAACAGGGGGGACTCATGATCATGTGTGTCATGCTAGAAATACTAGCAAAAGAATTTATTAAGTAACAGAAAAATGTATTAAGTAACAGAAAAATAAGATGTAGCCAAAAACGCCAAAAAAAGACACTCTCAAAAACCTGGAAGGAACTGTACTGTAACCAAAGCCAAACTCTGAAATCAAATCAAAACATAATCAAAAAGTGATTATACAAGTTAAAACCAGAGATTCCTAGAAGCAAAGGAAATTTTTAGCAAAAGCACGAAAAAACAAAAAGGGGTTTTGAATCTGAAAAATTGGATAAAGATGTGATCTTTCCGAGTGACTTTTAATTCCTTTGGGTCATTAGTCTGAAGTTACTACATCCGGATGCAAGCCCCTAGAAAGATGAAAGTTACCCTAACAACTGATGAATAAGATGGTGCTGATCATCAAAAATTATGGAAACAAAAATGATAAAATAAAAAAAACAAAATAAAGTTTCAAATGAAAAAAGACCCATTCATAATCTGCACCAACTAAAACCTTTAATTAAAGCGCCAGAAAATTAAAAAATTGAAGTATTCTGATATACAAAGCTGCCAGAGACCTATGCCACAGACTCGAGGTTGCCATGGCTACTAAAGGTGCATCTCCTAAATTCTAACCTGAAGGCATAAATACTTATGTGATAGACTACTTGGTGTTTTTTATACCTTATCATTTTCTGAGCCTGCTTAATCCTGAGCAGAGTCTCAGAGGACTGGAGCCTACCTCAGCAATCAGACGACACCAGGCAGAAACAATCCCCTGGACAAAGTGCCAGTCCATTGTAGGGTGAACACACTCATGCACACACTGGGGCCAATTTAGCAATGCCAGTCCACCTAACCTGCATGTCTTTGGACTGTGGGAGAAAACCAAAGCACCCGGAGAAAACAAACATACAGTAGACACAGGAAGAACATGTAAACTTCATGCAGGGAGGACCTGGGACATTAACCCTGGTCTCCTTACTGCAAAGCAGCAGTGCTACAACTGTGCTTTTTTGTTTTATATTTGTAATTAATTTGAATCACTTTGCCAAAATCTATTTTCACTTAGACTAAAATAATAAGTCTGATTTTTACTGATCACTGTCAAAAATGCAGAATTAAATTCACTATGATTTAGCGATATATGATAATAAAATGTGAAATACTATTTACAGGTTCTGTAGCAAATGGTTCATACACCATTTAGGCATGGAGCAGTTGCCACATTTAAAATAATGCCAATAAAAGTAACTGTAATACAGTAATTAAGTGAAGACAGGCTGCAAATTGTCAGAATGACTCACATTTAACCAAGATATTTTATACTGTATGTAATATGAAGAAGAAGATTTCAGAAGCTGAACAATTTTTATGAAAACATTGCTACTTTTAAAATTTAGATTGCCGCGCCATTTTTGCAGGATGTCAGTCAGACCCTCTGTCTCTTTTTTACGTCTGACATCTGAATCAGAGGCACAGACAGGACTTAAACTGCATTCCTAGGGGACTGTAAGGAGATACTCCCACAACCCCTCTTATCCAGACATGACTTTGTATTCTTAGAATTGTTATATTAGGGTGGGGGAGGGAGTAATCTTTTGGGAAGGGGGTATGTCTTAAAGGAGACAAATTGTTTTTGTTTTTATAAAATTTATAATAATATCAGTGTGCTGTGTTGGTGACTAAAATATGCAATAAAAATATATTAAACAATATAACTTTTAGGTAGGAAAAGTGAAAAAGGCACTGGAGAATTTGGGTGAAATCCCAGACTAGTGATAATGAATTACCTTATTCATTACAGCTGCTGAAAAATACATTTATGCCAATATGCTAAGTTCAAAATTGCAACATTATTAGTAAAATGATATAAAAATTACAAGATATTATAATAATTTTAGACTTGGATTGGAGTCAGACATTTAAGTGCATGAAACAGCAGAATCAAAGTGGCTACAGTAGCAGAAATATTTATTGTGAACCATGGCGCCAGAATGATTGCTTTATGATAATGTATAAAAGAATTTTTCATGCAAGCCATTTAATAAGATGTTGTAAAATCGACTAGTACGGTTTTAATTGAATCTGAATCTTTAAACTGTGTTATATAACAGAAAGAGCTTTGCTAAGAACATGCAGTTTCGTTCAAGAAAAAAAAAAATCATTCATCTTTTAATTTTCTAAACTCCTTTTATAGTTCAGAGTTGCAGGGAGCTGGCACTTATTCTGGCAATTCTGACTGCGGGAGGGAACCAGCTCATTTACACACACACACACATACACACATATACAGTACATAATTTCACAGTGCCAAGAAAGTCCCTCATTAACCTCACTTAAACATTTTTGGGATGTGGGAGTAAAACCCATGTGAACACATGAAAAATGTGTAAGCTTCACCCAGGCACTGCTGAGGCCAGGTTTCAGACCCACAATTATTTAGATGCAAGACAACAGTGGTGTCATGATTAGGTCTGAATTTTAGGGTCTTATGACCTTTTTCAATATTTGACACCATTTTGCGAAACTGATGTTAGGGTCTCATCCTTTGTTTCTAGGGACCTGGTCTCCGGGGTTGTGACCTCATGATCATCAGCAAGACAGGATAAAAGGTCAGCTTGTATCCGATCTGCAGATAAATCCTTTAAACTCTAAAATAAACTGTTATTGATATTTAGGTCTTGCCTGGTTTTCAATTTTGGCTGATTTTTTCCTCTCATCTGGGTTTTAGTCACTTTGTTCATATTTTACTTGTTTTGTTTTTTATATTTTTTGCACACAACTCTCAGATCATCTCAGAAAAAGTAGTTATCTGTTTCCTGTCAGGACAAATGGTATCTACTGAGATACTGTGCTGTCTTTTTTGCATTCCACTTTCTCTATGTTATAATGTTTCACTTTTTCATTTATCTTCTGTGCTACCTGTCTAAAACTGATTGAAATCTAAATAATCAACATAGACCTCTCAATGCATATGTCTCTATTATATGCCATTCGGTATTACATTCGTAAAAGAAGTATTAATGTTTGTGATGCACCATCTTTGGAATGACATGGACATAGCAACTGAACAGACACACATATAGACCCACAGACACTTATCCTTTTATGTTTATTAAGGTGGATTCATTAGTCTCCAAGTAGCTATACCCACTAGGCCAAAACTAATCTTAGAGGGAGTACCTCTCTCTCTCTCTCTTTCTGTCTTTGTGTCTGATATGTAGTCTCTTCCGCTGTTCTTCCCAATCCTCCTTTATGGATCAGAAACATGGACCTTGCTTAAACTGGATATGAACAAACTCAAGGTATTCCAAATGCAATGTTTGCAACAGATCCTGGGAGCATCACCAACAAAACCATTTGGGACAGATGTCAACAGCAACCAACCATTGATGTACAAATCCAGCAGTGAAGGCTGAGGTGATTTGGCCATGGACCGAAAAGCATGGAAAAGCAACATGAAGCATTTTCAAAATCCTGTGGACTGTTGGGAAGACCACTAACCTGTATGTCTCTGGGACTTGGGTGAAAACTGCAGAAAAATGTGCAATCTTCACAAAGATGCTGTTCTGGGCCAGGATTTAAACCTAGGACCCTGGACCTATAAGAAAGTAGCTCTAAACTTTAAATATTTGCATTGTTTTTGATTACGAATTTTAATGATCAACATAATTAATCATTTTAAAGCATAATGATGAGATCTAACTAAGAAGTCTTTTGTTTGAATGTATTCTCGCTTGAAGAAAATTAAGTACAATTTTAATAGAAATAATGGAATATATTTCTGTTTGCTAATTTGGTGTCCAGAATAACATGAAATACACTAGTCACTTTGGTACTTATTGAAGGATTTCTTGGATACAGCAGATCAACAATCTTGAATTATAACTTGCATTACATCCAAAAATTCCTGGACACTCCCTTGCAGATGTTTTTGTCTGGTCTACCATCTGCTGTGCATCCTGGCATTTTTTCCTCTAATTATCATCAGCAGAGGTGAGAGATTATACAGGACATAAAGCCATATCATTTCACAAGCATACTGTAAATAAAAGAAAGGTACTGCAACTGAATTTTTACTTGCTTTTATATTCAAAATGAAATAATTAAAATTCATAATATAAACTTTTAAAACATAGTAAATAAATAAAATAAAAAGTATTAAGCCGTCTTTTTGAAGGTTTTCACTTGAAACACTGACATTCCAGTTTGATTCCCATCTTGAATGGAATCTCCTTGGTGTTTGCATATTCATCCTGTACTCCCTAATGTTGCCTTCTAAAACTCAAATTTCCCCACACATTCCAAAGATATGCAGTTTAGCCATTTAATGACATTGAACTAACACAAAATAATGGGAAAAAAATTAAAGCTAACTGAACATTGTTTTCCAAACTAAAGAGCTCATTGTGCTTCTGGAAAAACGTAATGAGAGGTCATTATTTTAAGGAATTTTAGGTACATTTTTCTTGCTTCTGTTTTTATTTTATATTTAAAGCTCTTCTTGTTATTAAACCTTGTCAGGTATTCTTTCTATCTCCTTCTCTTATCTTTCAGTGCTATGTTTTTCATTTGTATTTGCATTGAGTGTAATAGGGTGCTTAGCCCTGATGCTTCATGTATTCAGTATTGAAAGTCTGACCCCTGCATCTGGTTGCAGTCTGTGTGGTTTTGGCACATTCCCATCATGTCTGCATGTGTTTTGTTTCCTAGAACTTTGATTTTTCCACCCACATTCCAACAATAGACTAAAGACTAAACTGGCACTGTGTGGGTGTGTGCTGAAGTGGGTCCTGCAATAGACAGGCACTACATCCAGGATCTATTTCTGTCATACTCCTGATGCTGCACAGATAGGTTCAGTGTCCAGCAACTCTGAACTTAAGAGAGTTTAAAAATGTCATGTATTGAATTTTTAATGTTTTTGTTGTATTGATCAGTTGCTTATCTGGTACTGAATTGTAATAATGTATATTACATGATATTATTCACTATTAATGGCACTATATAACATAAAGAAGCGTTGGTGACTAAGCCGTGCTACATTTAGCGCAGCTGTAGGGGACTGGTTTCTAATCCAGATGTGGTCACTGCCCTTGTGGAATTTGTATATGTCACCCAAGGTTATTATCTATAATGAAAGCTTCAACAACTAGAATAGTTAAAAATAAATTTCACTAAACAACAAAACAATAAATAAATAAATGCTGGGAGAAAAATAAAATTGTATAATCAAAAACTGGCTGAAATTAAATTAAAATGGGAGGAAATGTAAATTTGTTTTTTCTATTTTTTTAAGTACATCATTTGCCCCATGATGCTTTTCAAAGTCAGTGTGACTTCACAGAGCTGTAGCAGCCATATTGGATAAGGATGTCACTACCTGAGGTGAGTTTCCTGAAAACATTCGTACTTAGTTGTCTGCGATGGACTGGTGACCTGTCGAGGGTTTGTTCCTGCCTTGCATCTTATGCTTGCTGTGGTAGGCTCAGTACCCTCCATGACCCTGTTCAGGACTAAGAAAATGACTGGCTGACATTTGAACTTAGTGAGTAATGAGCATCTTAAAGAAGTACATTGGTTTCAAATGAGCAGCTTTTACAATGATTTCCCAAAAGGCTCCTTAAGACTGAAATCCTACAAAACAAAAATAAAGTACAATGTGTGCGTATGTTGGAATGGACAATATTATGCTTCAGCACGCAACATTTTCCAGTATTACACAAAGATGCAAGTCAGAAAATTCCCCCAATGAAAGTTAACAAAGTAGAGATGGCTCAACAGCCCTCCTTCCAGTAATTATTAAAACTTGGAAATGAAATCCTTAAGAAATCTGCATTAAAGTGACCCAGTTAGTTTGACCTGTGCCCAACCATCACAATGTTACTTGCTTTGAACAAAGTAGTTTGTGAAACATGGTGAAGCAAAGCTCAGTGACCAACGAATAACCCAGATTTAAAGAAGAAAACCTAAGTGTGTTGAATCAGGGATGAGAACCCGTTTGCAGTTAAAGATGAATTTGGTCACCCATTGAGCTGACACAATTTGTAACAATTAGAATATTCTGAAAAATCACTCTTTTTTCACAGTGATAAGCAAAATGTAACTGGATTGAAGACAGAATAGCATGGGAAAAGTTGCTTTTGTTAAAATTTGCAAATTAATTAACAATACATACATAAACTGTATGTGCCTCAATAGGTTAAATACACATGCCACTTTATATATATATAGTAGCTGTGCCTCGCAGCTCCGCCCGCATATTAGTGAAAAAGGACAGTGAGGGGGACCCTGCCCGGCTCCCCACTCCTGACGTCACACTTCCCCCTCTCTTCGTCCCGCAGACTCTGTCTCAGATTAGCACGAATATAACGCTCCTGCAAGCGAACTATGATTCTTAGCGCAATGAAAGTACTCACAAAATCTACCGCAATGTTCAAGCAAATTATAGAAAAAAAAACAATCTAAATCCAATAAGTTGTTCTCTTGTTCACTAGCTTAGCGGTGGTAAGGTACACGTCCCAAGGCTGGTGCGTGAATGAGGAGGGCCCTGCCCACCTGCCCTCGGCCTGCTGTGTATCTCTCGGATTTGCGTAAATAAATCGGTACCGCAAGGGAACTATGATACATAATACAATGAGAGAAGTCACAAAATCAACCAGAATGCTTAAGCAAATTATAGAAAAAAACCCGATCTAAATCCGTAAAGTAGTTCTCTCATGAAAGCGGATAGACATACAGACAGACGTTGGATTTTATATATATAGAGATTTTCAAATGTGTTCTGAGATACATAAAAATGTAATTTTATTACATATCTCTCTATTATAAAAACAAATCTTGGAAGGCTTGGAAGGAGACGATACGTGATTTTCTCAGAGATACTTTAAAGTCCCGCAAGAGAAACTTTAACATCTCATGAGACAAGGCAATGAGACAAAAGGACAGCTGCTGTACAGGCTTTTAAATGATTGACATGTGGCATGACAAGCAGAACACGCAGCTCGGTGGCAGCAACAGCAAGACAGCAGCTGATCCGACCGCATCGCCTTAGCATGCGTTCAGCTCCCCCCTTCACAACGCGAGTGGCAGAAATGCAAAGTGGCTGGCATGCATCGTGTCCCGGTGGGGGGGAGGGGGTGGATTAGTGAAGCAAGCAGGGGGCACAGCCCCCTAGTAAATCAAAAATTATACTGCATAATAGTAAGTACTGCTGAAATTTTGGATCATGAAAAAATGACTATGGCTATGTAGTTAATGAGCATAATTATTGTTATCTGCTTAGACAGAGCGTGTTTTTCAGCATGGACACACAGAAAAGAATGGTTTGGAATTGGGAATATACTCTTTGGGAGAACTTCAAGCATAATGCACACAGTAACAAGAACAAGTGTGTATGTGTCAATGATGACACAGTGGTATGGTTTTTGAACCTCAACTAAATAGAAAAAACCTTATGAATTTAAAAACCCTTAAAATGATTTCATACATTGGTCTATAAAAAGGATGAGGACTGTGGCAAACTTACCATGGAAGCTATAATGATAGGTTAAGTTGGTTAATAAACTTTAGCTTTTCACTGTAGAAAAATAATGTCTGGTTGTCATTGTTTCAACCCTGGCTTATAGTGCCATGTGTTTTGATCTTTTGGTTAGACCTTAAATATTAGTATTGTGCATATTTTATGTTTTATGTACTGTTTTGTTTATCATTCTTTTATGTACTATAAGTATTTTGACTTTTATATTATTTGTTAATGTTCAGTTATGCACCCTGTCCCTTTAAGACTGAGTATATAGGCAAAGGCCACCATGCTGTCATCTAAAAGAATGCCACCTACCTATTTATTGGTATTCTGCCCAAAGGAGAGAAAAGGACCAGGGGCCTCATGTATAACGCCGTGCATAGAATTCGCACTATAACATGGCGTAAGCACAAAAGGCGAAATGTGCTTACGCACAGAAAAATTCAGATGCAGGAATCTGTGCGTACTCCAACTTCCACATTCTTCCTCTACATAAATCCCGGTCAGCGTGAAAAGTAACGCTCGTGCATGCGCCTTATGTCCCGCCCCAACTCCTCCCAGAATTACGCCTCTTTGAATATGCAAATCAATATAAATCGCCATTAAGCTCAGCCTTCTGTGAAAAGACAATGGGAAAAGCACAGGGGAAAATATAAGAATTTCAGCGAATACCAAGTGGAGGCAAAGGAAAAACATACTATTTGTTTAATTAAACCATGGTATAATCAACAAAAGGAAGTTGATCGAGTGACATAGCGTGTTGGAGAAACTTGAAAGCTCAGATATCAGTCGCCGTGAAAAGGCGAGTCGTAG
>JANRMT010062857.1:10115952-10142297 GCA_026402145.1 Polypterus bichir lapradei | reverse complement strand
GTGGAAAAGTGCGTGGCTTTACGTCAAGTGTAGGTTTTATACATCGCGATTTGAACGTGGAAAAGTTCTTACGCAACATTTCTGTGTGTATGCACCGTTTATACATGAGGCCCCAGGAGATTAAATGTCTGTCAAACCAGAAATTAGGTGAAACCAGAAATCAAAATCAGAGAGAGAAACAGTAGAGTCAAAAAACAGAAAATCAAGAAAGAATATGTGTTTTGTTTGATAGACTAGGTATTATAGCACTTTGTTTGCCTTCACTATGCTCACAATTGCATTTATTTGTATTATGAACTGCTTGTACACTTGTGTTGGATGTAATTGATTTGTGGCAATAACCTCAAAACAAAAGACAGATATGTGTTTCACTTTTAGCTGAACACTTAAATGTCTCAAAAGGTACAGTATTTTCCAGCTATACAATGCAAATATTGTCAATTACAAATATCCAAAATTAAAATATGCAATCATCCAGCTCTGCTTTTTCACACCATTCATTCTCTTTCTTTCTGTGCTTCTACACTGCTCCTTGGTGGAAAATTAAAAATGCACAATATGTTCTCTAGTCATTTTTGTGTATTCCTTCAAAACATTTGGCATATCTGCCAATTCTTTATTGTTTATGATGTACTATTAATGCAGGTACTCTAAATAATGTATTATTTAATACAAAGTGCTGCGGTGGGCTGGCGCCCTGCCCGGGGTTTGTTTCCTGCCTTGCGCCCTGCGTTGGCTGGTAGTTAGGATATAGAGGGTTGGATAATGGATGGATAATACATAGTGAAATTACAATTGCTACATCCAGTATGCTTTAAGAAATAAAAAAGTGATTGAAGTCCAAAATGCATCTCTTTTGTATTCATTTGGAACTTTCATCTGCTCCAGTTTAGAGGATTATCTATAGAACACACATTGAACATGAAGGCATTATATTCATTTGTTCTAATAGAAAAACAAACAAAGATGAAGCACACTGGTTATTTGGGTCATGAATGCTTACAAAAGCTACAAATAGATGGATAAATGCATTCATTTTTAGAATGATATACTGTAATTATATGTTATGTTCAATATAAATCTATAAAGTATAGGTTTAAATGGAAAACAGTTTAACATTCTCAAACCTAACTAATCCAGCTCAGGATCCTATGCAGACAGCACTATGTTTAAGACAGGAAACAACCCTGAAGAGGGTGCCAGCCCATTGAAAAGTCCACACATGCATACACTAATAGGGACTGTTTGGAATCACGAGTTCATCTAACATCTACTTCTTTGGGATGAAAGGGAATGAAGTGGGGTGAAGTCTAGAGCGCCTTGCGATAGGCACACACAGACATGGAGAGCATACTCCAACTCCACTAGGACAGGAACTGGGCCTAGGATTCAAACCAAGGATGCTGGAAACATGAGGCAGCAGGACGAACCAATATATTATTGTGTCACAATACATAGGAAACACTGAACAATATCTATTTGCTATCCATTGATTAATTATGTAACTATTTAATTCAGTTCAGGCTTGCTAGGATAGGCAGAAAACAACCATTTTCCAGAGTTTTTTTTGACATTGTTTGCTGTGGTCTAGCACTGTTCACTGTTGGGTTATGTTCTGTCAGAAATTTCATTATGTCCTTTCTCCATGAAAACATGAGATGAAAAAATTTTCTCAGCCACCACAAGAAACTACATAGGGTAAGTAACATATAGAAAATATATAATTTTCGGGCAGTTTATTCCTTTAAGGCCTTGTTCACACGGGCGTTAAGTTTTTGGATAAACGAACTTGCTCTGAACGTCCTAGACGTTTATGTTGCATTTTGTGGTGGCGATCGATTGACTTCTACACCGGCGTTCGTTTGTCTCTGTCTAACGCCAGCCTGCAGCCCAAATTGTAGTTTGTGTGTTAACCTGTGGAGGCAGTGTCGGGAACTGGATATGAAAGCCCTTGTCGTTTTTATTTGAGGTGCTTCCTTTCAGTATGGACCATTTTGCTATGTTAGATATTAATCTTCTTGTTTTAAAAATACTCGTAATACGGCGACGTAGGGAGAGAAAAAATCGCAGCCGCTACTGGGTTCATCCGCTGACTGCACAACTTCGGGTTAAAGGAAGTTTTTTTGTGCTTTATGAAGAAATGCGAAAATTTCCGTGCAAGTTTTTTTAATTACTGTCGGATGTCGGTTTCCACTTTTGATTGTCTGCTGCAGCTGGTGCAATGCCTCATTGCACGCCGATCAACCAATATGCGACTTGGTGTTAGCCCCGAAGAGAGACTATATATATATCCGGTCCTCCGAAGCGTAAAATAAACGCGCAGAAAACGAACTAGAAGCGGTTTCCTTGCGTTCGTTGGGTTTTGAACGCCAAGAAAAAGCTGCATGCAACGTTTTTTTGATGCCGTATAAACGCGCAGCCGGACAAACGCACGTCACCAAAGCCCGTGTGAACACTCTCATTGACTCCTACGTGTAGAAAACACTCGGCGCTTGATCCGCGCTCACCGGACGCTACGAACGCAAAAAAAACGCTCGATTTTAACGCCCGTGTGAACAAGGCCTAAATGCGGAAACATGCTGCCCAAAACAATGTCTACAATTTTAACAGCTTCCTGCTGACTTCACTTTTAATTATAAAATTCATGGTTTCATTGTTTCTCGCTTAATGAGAAAAAAGAAAAAAATTAACTGTAAAAAACAGATTTTAAGATAAAATATGCCTAAGATATACCTAAGATTTTTGCAAAACATCCAAAAATACCATTACCAAATTAATATTAAACATCTTTTTAATCTATAATTAATGGCCTCAGTGTAGTTTGTTAAAAAGCATGTTCAACAGATAAAACACAGTTTTTTGAATGCAATACAATGAATGATTGGTAACCACAGTGTGATTTAATAATTTGTTTTTTGCATTCAAGTGATACTCTCATAGAACAAATGCAGTACTTTAATTTGGTCACTAGAGGGCACTATTAACATCCAAATAACCCCAGGGAATTCTCTCAACTACTTGCACACACTGTGAGTCATAAGAAACAGTCTTCTTTATATATGTATATTTAAATCTGACATAAGATACAAACTATTGATCAACAGTTTTTTTAATCTGTAAATTTAATTGGGCATGAACACTCACCTAACTTATATTTTACCGTGTTAGTGACAGTGAACATTTATCATGCTAAAAGATGTCTCATAGTGAGAGTTCTCTATAAGCTATGGAGTAATTAGTGCCATTTATAAAACAAACAACATATATTTGCATATGGCAATTCATAAAGCTGTCATCAAGAGAGAAAATGCTTTTCAGAATGTCTTCATTGTAATCTTCAATGATTATTTTCTTTTTTATTTTAAATAATGAAGAATATAAAAAATATAGAACTAAGGTACACAGTCTATTGTGAGTTTGCTCTGTCTTCCTTATCACTGATCTTTTATTTTGAGAAATCCTTACAATTTCCAGTTAATGTAGCTATTGACTACATCTTCCCTTAGATCTTAGGTCCCTTGTTTAGCTCATTGCATTATACCAAAGGCATTAAACAAATCTATCATCCTGTTGACTTGATTTTATTTTTATTACTGCTGTATTCCCTTAGATAATTTGTTAAAGGAGTTGGTGGTGGATTTCCAGTCCTAAGACGTAGGACTTTCAGCATGTCACAGACACTTGTCACATTTTCACTAGCATGAGGGGTGGAGGCGTAATCATAATGTCCCATAAAGTCTAAGGTGTCGGACTGTATTGACTGTTGTACAGAAATCGGACAGAGAAAGCTCTTCCTTTAAGAGACTCACTCAGGTCTTTTAAGGTGTGTGGCACAATGGGAAGAATGTCCTACCAATCTGTAAAGACTGCCATAATGTTCTGCACGGGAGAGAAATACAGTATCAGCTCTGACAATATTTAAGAATATCCAGGCAACGTTCAGAATCCATTAAGAAAACTAACATAACATTAGGTTTAATGCTACAATATGTGTAGTACAAGTCAAAAAGGCTAAGCTTAAGCTTTATAATGCATTTGTTAGACCTTACCAGGAGTACTGCCTGCAGTTTGGGCTCAATATTATAAAAGACATAGCAGCGCTAGAAAAAGTCCAGAGAAGAGCCACTAGGCTGATTCCAGGTCTGCAAGATATGAGCTATGAGGAAAAGACTAAAGGAGTTGAGCTTTCTCAGTTAAAGCAAGCAGAGGTTAAGAGGTAAAATGACTGAGATGTTAGGAATTATGAAAGGAAGTCGTACAGTGGATACCAGCTGTTACTTTAAAGTAAGTTCAACAAGAACAGAATAATTGGAAGCTTGTTAAGGGTAAATTTTGTAGAAACGTCGGGAAGTTTTTCTTCACACTTAGAACTATAGATACATGGAATACGTTACCAACCAGTGTAGTGGACAGTAGGACTTTAAGGACATTCAGAACTCAACTTGATATTATTTTGGAAAAATTGGGTGGATAGGATTGGTGAGCTTTATTGGGCTGAACAGTCTGTTCACATTAATGTTTTCCTAACATTTTAAGTATCTAATGTCAGAGACTTGATTAAACCGATCAGAACAGTTAGCAGTACTACAGGAGTGACCCTGCTGGATTAATTGGAAAGAGTGACAGAAAAGAGAATCGTCAAAACTGATGCTGCCCATTCTGTTTAAAATGCATCATCTTAGGACACCATTACTGGGGCTCTGCGTTTGTCCACAGCCATCAGACTATATAATGCCTTCTTCCTTTTTCTCCATCTTTACTCAAAACAATTATAATGAACATATTGTTTGGTCCATTAAGGCCAGGTAGCTGATATATTGTGTGTATAGTTCAGGGTCTTACACTTGGGTATTCTTTTAGGCTTTCTTTTTCTTGTTTAACATTATGACTTTGTTCAATTTATTTTATGCTGCTTCTGAAGAATACTGTTTTTTTTCCTTTGGCTGTGAACAAAACATTTCCATAGTTTTCTACTAAAGCATGTAGACTTACCACTCTGTTTAATTGCAAAAAACAGGAAAACGGACAGAACACAGGTGCTCGGTGAAGTCATTAAAAAGCAACCAAAATAACTTTAGTCTCTGGCAGATCCATACCAGGAGTCTGTCCATGAAGCTCCATCCTGTAGAAGGCTCTGGTGAAGACTGAGACACCTTCTTCAGGGAACAGCCACCTTTATATGGTTCAGACTGGAAGAGGTGGGACATGTTGAGGGTGGAAACTTCTCTGAACTAATAGTGACAGCACCTTCTCTCATCCTGGAGTGGTACTGCATACCTGATCTGAGCTACCAAGGTGATTCAAGGATGCGGATGCATGACACCCCAAACTGGACACCAATTCATGTCAAGGCACACTTGCACAGACTTGCACACACTCACTTACTTCAGAACAATTTAGAGTTACCAATTAACCTACATACAGGACCTTGCAATGTGGGTGGAATGCCAAGAAACACACACTGATATTGGGAGAATGCACAAAGATAACAGACAGTGACTGGCCTGGAATTTCAGCTTAGGCTGTTGGAACTATAAGGCAACAGTGACTGTCATAGCACTATGCTTGTGTCACTGCACTGTCTTTCAATAGTTTTCAGATTACATTTTTTTAGTCTTGTTAATTAAAGTTGGTGGGTCGTCTGGAATCAATATCCATTACTGGTGTCTTTCCCAGCAAGTAGGTTTTCTCTAGATATTCTTGATTTTTACCACACTGCTAAGACATTCATGTTAGGATTACTGACATGTCAATATTAGTCATATTATTAGTAAATGTGTTTCAAAATACACTTCTCATAAAGTGTTTTGGTCCTTTATTATCTGAATGTTGCCACCTGGATATTAAAAATATACTGCTCGAAAAAATTAAAGGAACACTTTTTAATCAGAGTATAGCATCAAGTCAGTGAAACGTGGGCTATTGATCTGGTCATGGGCAACAATGAGACGACCCCTAAAACAGGAATGGTTTAACAGGTGGAGGCCACTGACATTTTTCCCTCCTCATCTTTTCTAATTGTTTTTTCACTAGTTTTGCATTTGGCTACAGTCAGTGTCACTACTGGTAGCATGAGGCGATACCTGAACCATACAGAGGTTGGTCAGGTAGTCCAACTTTTCCAAGATGGAGGAGATTCCAGGAGACAGGCAGTTACTCTAGGAGAGCTGGACAGGGCTGTAGAAGGTTTTTAGCCCATCTGCAGGACCGATATCTGCTCCTTCGGGCAAGGAGGAACAGGATGAGCACTGCCAGAGCCCTACAAAATGACCTCCAGCAGGCCAATGGTGTGAATGTCTCTGACCAAACAATCAGAAACAGACTTCATGAGGGTTGCCTGAGGGCCCAGCGTCCTTTAGTGGGCCCTGTGCTCACTGCTCAGCACCATGGAGCTCGATTGGCATTTGCCATAGAATACCACAATTGGCAGGTCCACCACTGGCACCCTGTGCTTTTGACAGACGAGAGCAGGTTCACCCTGAGCACATGTAACAGACTTGAAATGTTCTGGAGATGCCATGCAGAACGTTATGCTGCCTGTAACATGGTTCAGCATGACCGGTTTGGTAACAGGTCAGGTATGGTCTGGGGAGGCATATCCATGGAGGGACGCACAGACCTCTACAGGCTAGACAACAGCACCTTTACTGCCATTAGGTATCGGGATGAAATCCTTGGACCCATTGTCAGACCCTATGCTGGTATAGTGGGTCCTAGATTCCTTCAGGTGCATGACAATGTCTGGCCTCATGTGGCGAGAGTATGCAGGCATTTCCTGGAGGATGAAGGAATTGATACCATTGACTGGCCCCCACACTCATCTGACCTAAATCCAATAGAACACCTCTGGGACATTATGTTTTGGTCCATCTGACGTCGCCAGGTTGCACCTCAGACTGTCAAGGAGCTCAGTGATGCCCTGGTCCAGATCTGGGAGAGGATCCCCAAAGACACCATCTGTCATCTCATTTGGAGCATTTCCTGACATTATCAGGCATGCACACAAGCATGTGGGGGCCATACAAACTACTGAGTATGATTTTGAGTTGCTGCAATGAAATTTTGGTAAAATAGACTAGCCTGACACATTATTTTTTCACTTTGATTTTTGGGGTGTCTTTGAATTCAGCCCACTGTAGGTTGATAATTTTCATTTCCATCAAACGATGTGGCACCCTTTCGTTCCTAACACATTACCCAGTCCATATCAGTATAGATATCAAGCAGGATTTTTTTTCCCATTGAGATCCGATGTGTTTTCAAAGTGTTCCTTTTTTTTTTTTTTTTTTTTTTTTTTTTTTTTTTTGAGCAGTGTAGATGGATACATCTTATTTAGCAAAAATGGCCTGGTGTAGAATCCTTTTCAGTTGTTAACTATCATTTTAGATAATCTCTCATAGATGCCTATGCAGATCATCACTTTTTACTTACATAGCCAAATCCAGTTTGACCATGGAGAAAAAAGTACTAGCATAGAAGAGTCTGACAAAAGACAAGAACCAGGCATTGACATGGTGCCTTTCCTTAAATGGACACAGCAACGCTCACTCTTTCTGGGCCAATTTGGAGTCATCAGTTAACTTAACTTGTACATACCTGATGAAAAACCCTTGCAGACAGTTGGAAAGCGTGCAAACTCCACATAGACAGACCCCATGCTGGGATTTTAACCCTGTCTCTTGGACCTGGAAGGTAATAACTCTGTCCACTGTGCCACTATTCCACCTGTGAAATTTCATCAAAAAAATAATAAGTTTAATTATACAATGAACTGTTAAAAGGGGCAATGGACAGATGCTGGGGTAACAATCACAGCCATTTAAAAGTGGCTTAGGTTTGTGTTTAAGCCCCTTTTATGGCTCTTGGTCCGACTTTGGGTAAATCAAGATCTGTTATTTATGTCATAACTGGGAAAGCGTTATTATTTTTAATTGGAAATTTATTAAGCTAAAGGGTCTTGTTTTGTACTGTTTGTATTTTTCCTAAGGCTTTTCCTGGACATATAACATCTTTATAAGCATATTTTGTAACATCTGCATTTAAGGGTAGGCATTAGTATCTCTCTCCAAGTCTATTGCAACTTCAAACAATTTGGTCAGAGATTGCCTTAGTGGAATACTTACATTTCCTCAATAGCCCAATATTGTGCTTTGTTTCTGGCTGGCGGGTGTGCCATTAATTCTTATGTGCACAGCTAGAAGGAAGTGTTTGCCTGAGGTACCTCATCTGTTATCTGTTTTTCAATCAGTCTTTACTTTAAAGATTCATCTTTCATAATGAGCATACAATATTACAATGAGGTTACAATATTACAAGTGCAAAGCAATATGAAGGAAAGTTGCATACTGCCTAAGTAAAGGAGACATGAGGGTTTTAAATATTTTGGACCAAACAGAAAATGAAATATGTAGCTATTTTAAACTATACACAGCCTAAAAGCAGAACTAGGAGCTGTACAATAATTACAGTCATAAAAACTTCCGAAACGTTCTTTCATCCTTTGTTATGTGGCTTTGATGGCAAGAGTTAGGAATATGATCTTCAACACCTGTCCAACTTTGGCTTGTTTAAAATAAATGTATCTTGGGCCAGATAGATAGATAGATGTTGAAATAAGTACTTACAGAATAAAGAATTTCAGGAATATTTAATGATTGTTTAAAAAAAAAGTTAAATTCATCTTTTGCAATATCCTAACATGTTTAGATTCTTACATGAATGCTACTTGTATGTTAATAAAGAAATTAGATATAGACTGAACAAACACCACAGTTTTCAGATTAAGGGTGGTTAAGTGGTCTGAGTTTAAGTATTTTCTTCATGTTCCTCTCATATGCCACAGAAAGCATCAGAGCAGGGGCTTTCTCTGGATTCCCTGGCTTTCCCCCCCATCCATAACCACAGACAGCCAATGTTGGTTGGCAACTTTATATTAGTACGGTGTTAGTGGGCATGCCCAGGGAAGGACTGGTACCACCACTGAGAGTTCTTGTGCACAATTATGCCAAATTAAATTTGGCCTCCCTATGATCCTCATTTGGATTAAGCAGATTGGAAAATGGATGGATGGATGTATAATTCTGACATTATGGAAAGAGTCTTAATCTGTATTGGATTATGCAGGCTTAGAAATTAAATTATTTTTATAAATGTTCTTACATGATTCAGAAAGTTAATTAATGCATGTTAATTTTGAGGCTCCTGAAAAATATTCATTTATCCATTGTGACCAGTAGGGGGAGTAACAGCTTCTCCACCAAACCCTGAACACAGCCTTTGGGGGATACATAAAGTAGTACCTACAGTATCAAGAAAACTATTTGTAGATACTCATACCTAAATAAGGAGACTGAAGAAACTAGGACAGTATTTGAACAGCAGCCCTTTGTCCAAGGCTGCTGTTCTCTATATTCTTTTTCTCTTTTCCCTCTCTGTAAAAAGCATCTGTGCTACCCTCTGTACCACCACCACTGTGCCACCTCAAACAGAAGATTGTTTCCATTAATTGTTCAACAAATTTTAGTAATATGAAAAGAATGAGACTATACTTTGAAAGGAAACTGAGTGATACAGGGGTCATGGCTGCTGCCTCTCACTTCCAGGAAATTGAGTTTACAGTACTTGTTCTCCCTAGGGCACTTTAAATTTAAAATTTAAATAGTCCTCACATAAGTGAGGTGGCACTCCATACATTGTATGGTTCTTGTCTTGCTTCCTTTATTGCCAAAATAAGCACCAGTTGGTTATGGTTTCAGACTGGATTAAAAACATTTTAAAATGTACAGTTAGTTGGACATTTACTTTAAATATGAGTCACATCAAGAAGCTACTGGCAGCAAAAATTTGCATCTTTCGTTTTATCAAAAAATGCCATACAGTATGCTTACAGAGAATGTGACTCTGCAGTGGTAAATGCATACATTTGTTATGAGGCTGGAGGAAAGGAACCCAACTAGTTCGGTTTCTGCAATGATGTCTAAACAACTACTAATAGTTTTTGCCGAATAATCTTCTGTGCATTCACAGGCAAGCTCCAAATTCCTGTTGAAATGAACACTTTTCTTCCTGGACTAGGTCAGGCATTCCTGAGCAAACAATGCTGCTTTTCAGGCAGTCTCTGAAATTTCACAGGTGAAAGGAGCATGGCAGATATCTGATCTTGCCTTAAGGAGAACGAATAAGGTTTTTAAAAAGCAACTTTAGTCTCTCTTGGTAACGTTGCAAGTAATAAAATTAGGTAAGATCCTTTGGCAATACAGAAACATTTCTCATCACTTCTTATGCTAGGATAGAATTAAACATCATTGGTGTGTTTTTTAATGTACAGTTTTTCTTTTTTTAATCTTCATTAAATGAACAATAATGACTTACGCTTAACATTTTCACATGGCATGCCCGTAGACATGTGACATTTCTCTGAAAAGTTTAGTTTCTTCTGACCAAAGATGAACATTTTGATTTAACTGGCATATTAAATTAACAAAGATTGAGTATGCAGTTAGAGGAGTGCACCCTGTTGCAAACTTGTCTGCCATTCTTTTTCAGGCTATCCTTTACCTTACATCCAATAGTGCCAGCATAAACCTTGCTGCCACCAACTGTGTAATGAGAAAGTTTGAAAGTTCTAGAGAATGTGCTGCTGGGTGAATAGATGGAAAAACAGACTCTTGCATGAGTCTTCTTCTTTCAGCTGCTCCTGTTAGGGGTTGCCACAGCAGATCATCTTCTTCCATATCTTTCTGTCCTCTGCATCTTATTCTGTTACACCCATCACCTGCATGTCCTCTCTCACCACATCCATAAATCTTCTCTTAGGCCTTTCTCTTTTCCTCTTCCCTAGCAGCTCTATCCTTAGCATCCTTCTCCCAATATACTCAGCATCTCTCCTCTGCACATGTCCAAATCAACACAATCTCACCTCTCTGACTTTGTCTCACAACCACCCAACTTGAGCTGACCCTCTAATGTACTCATTTCTAATCCTATCCATCCTCATCACACCTAGTACAAATCTTAACATCTTTAACTCTGCTACCTCCAGCTCTGTCTCCTGCTTTCTGGTCAGTGCCACCATCTCCAACTCATATAACATAGCTGGTCTCACTACCGTCCTGTAGACTTTCCCTTTCACTCTTGCTGATACCCGTCTGTTACAAATTACACTTGACACTCTTCTCCACCCATTCCATCCTACCTGCACTCTCTTCTTCACCTCTCTTTCACACTCCCCATTACTCTGTACTGTTGATCCCAAGTATTTCAACTCATCCACCTTCACCAACTCTGCTCCTTGCATCCTCACCATTCCATTGACCTTCCTGTCATTTAAACACATGTATTCTGTCTTGTTCCTACTGAACTTCATTTCTCTCCTCTCCAGAGCATATCTCCACCACTCCAGGGTATCCTCAACCTGCTCCCTACTATCGCTACAGATCACAATGTCATCAGCAAACATCATAGTTCATGAGGACTACTGTCTAATCTTGTCTGTCAACCTGTCCATCACCATTGAAAATAAGAAAGGGCTCAGAGCCGATCCCTGATGTAATCGCACCTCCACCTTGAATGCATCCGTCACTCCTACCGCAGACCTTACCACTGTCACACTTCCCTCGTACATATTCTGTACATCTCTTATGTACTTCTCTACCACTCCCGACTTCTTCATGCAATACCACAGCTCCCCTCGAGACACCCTGTCATATGCTTTCTCCAGGTCAGCTTCAAGATATGCAGATATCCAATATGTGGCAGCAATTCACTCTTGCATGTTTCTCAATTTATAATCATAGTTTTCAGCAATTTTTGACATATTTACCATTTTGTTTGTAAGGTATTACTTTTTAATTTTAATAAAACAGGACATTCTGAGAAACACTTCATTTAATTTATGCTCTGGGGCTAACACATAGTTAAATCTGCATAATGACATAAGTGGTTAGCGTTATGGATTTATTGTTCTGGTTTTATATCCAGTCTATTCAGAGTTTACTTTTCTCCCTATGTCTTAGTGCATTTTCCTCTGGTACTCCAGTTTTGCTCCCATATGCCAAAATATCAGTATCCAAAGTTAATTGGTGATGATGTGTTTCCACTTGAGCAAGAGGATGGACAGGCTTACTTTTCTGGGTTAGTTCCTGCCTTGTGCTTGATGTTGCCAGATTAGACTCCAAGCCCCCCCAAATTGGATGTCAAGCCAATCTGAGGATATTACATTATGTAACTAGAATTGGAGATCAACAAAGCCAGGTATGGAAAAGAGTTTTTGCACCTCTATTTCTTCAACAACAACCATTACCAGGCTGAACACTAAAAGAGACTTTTCAATGTGTTTGTTATTTACAGGAACAAGTGAGTAAGATTGACAAGGGCCAGGATGTCTGTCTAATGGAAAGACCTGGGCAAAGAATGCATGCAGAGTGGTATCTCCCCTAGAGTGCTAGATGGCAGCTTCTCTGGGTTGCAGCAGTGCCTCAAAAATCCCTTCAAGTTTCCATGGGAGTTAGAGTTCAGCATAGCCTTGTTGGGTCCTGTCGATGCTGCCAGCGGGTGCTGAAGGAACCGCAGAGCCCTAATTTGTCACCCTTTCATCTCACCCAGAAGTGCTTCTGGATCACACTAACGGATCATCTGAAGTACTCCCAGGGGCAGGATAAATAAAAGCCTGCTATAACTTCTCTGGGAGTCAGGAGGAAAAGGGACAAAGCTTTCCAGAGGGAGAGTGGAAGCAGAAGAAGAGGGAGAGATAGAAAAACATAGAGAGAGAGAGAAAGGAGACAAGATAGAGAAGGAAAAATATTGTGCTATTGTGCTTTGTACTGTGCTGCACTGGTGGGAAAAGATTTGAGAAGCGCTTCCCACAGAAAAAAAAAAGAAGTACGTTGTTGAACTTGTGTCCTGCGTTTGTGCCAGGTTTGGGGAGCCGAGCACCCCCTGCAGGCCACACTGGATGTACCACGTATTTGGAACCTGCATGTATCCACTATTAACCACTAGGATTTAGAAATATATTAACATGTAACTTCATTCTTCATTATTGAATCCTTTCGTCTATCTAATTTTGAACACATTATCTATTTTGCATAATGGTGTCCATACAAATTGGATCAACACCTCTTGGTGTAATATTTTCAAGCGCATTGCATTTTATTCCATTTTATGAAGAAGTAATTGGGCTGATAAACCTATTTCCTTAAAGCGTATAAGTGAAAATACTGAAATAGAACCTACTATTGAACTGGTGGCTGTGGGAAAGTGTTGTGAATCTGCAAAAAAAAAAAATAAAAAGAAAATGTTAATCTTAACATTTCCAATTTTATGTATGAATTCATTTTTAGAGTAAATGATCCTTCTTTTTAATGAAATGCAAGCTATGGTCTTGGTTCACAGGTGAATTGATTCTGGGGAAAAACTCATGGAGGCCTTGTGGCCTATTTAATAAGATGGTAGACTGTGGACAATAAAGTTACTAGTTCAATTCCCTTCACTGACTCATTTTGTGACATTGCATATATTATATAGCCAGTCAACCCTGTAGTTATGAAAATGTCAATTAAATTTTAGTATTCTGTATCAATAAAAACCATAGTGGCATATATATTTAAATATGTATAATATTAATAATTTGTCATTACATTCAGGATCACAGGTAACTATCACCATACTGTAAGCTGATTTTATAGGCTACAGGAAACTCTACAAAACTCACTTTGGAAAACCATTTGTTATGTAGTGACATGAAGACTGACCAAGCAACAATAGGAGAATGCTCAGCTTAGTCAATCTTAAGAACTCTAAAATGGAGTCATACACATCAGGGCTATTTATATACCTTCATACAGGGTGATTCAAAATTATGTTAACATTTGAACGGCAGAAACAATTAATTCACAAAACATACTTTATATGTGCGAGATGATTTACAGGAATGTCTCAACCTTTTCACCATCATGTTCAACACACAAAAACCAATGAGCAACAGTACCATTTAAAGCCTGGACACACATTACGTGGGTAATAGATGATACCACAGTCCGTATTCTGTCCTCCAGGTCATTGATATCACAAACTTTCCTGCTACACATACGCTCCTTCATCATACCTCATAACCAGAAATCACATGGTGTCAAATCAGGGGAGTGTAGAGGCGAAGGCAATGGTCCACCACAACCTATCCATTGACCTGGATGGATGTGGTCAAGATACAAATAATCCATTATTGTTAACATAATTTTGACTCACTCTGTACTTTGGAAGTAAAATTATGTCAGTATACAAAATCTGAAAAGAAGGCATAGGAAAGTACAATGGTGGTTGCCAGCCAAGCAAACAACTCAGTAATGCTTATGAGGCCAATTTAAAGTCAACATTTAATAAAACATGTATATCTTTGGACATGGAAGGGAAAGCAGAGTAGCAGTAAAAACACTTGGGGAGAATGTGCAAAGTATGGCTGGGTTAGGAGTCAAACCTTGGACTGTAGAAATGCACATCCACTGAGTCAGTTACCATGACAGCCTAAACTATTATAGTTTATAAAAAAGAAGCTTAACACTTATAAAGGAAACAAGAACATTCCAGCAAGTTTTTCACTCACTTGTACAATCGTGTTAAGTGATGAGACAGTAAAAGTGACTTGACTTGAAAATGTTAAGTGAATTATGTTTTTGTATGTTGGGAATTTCATTACTCACCAGTTTCACGGTCACATAAATGATATGACTTGCCAGTGCAGTATAATTAATAGGAACTGCTCAAAGGGTAAAACTGGGCAAACCTGGGCCTACACCAATGAGTTTTCCAATGTGCAGTAGATGTGTTGAGCAGATGTTGGAAAATCGCTTTCTACTCCATTGCAAAGAACAACATCTATAGAGGAAATCCTCAAAAAAATGTTCAGTGCTCCAAACTGATGCTTGCTTTCAGACAACACCATCCCCCATGCATCCTAAGAAAAGGAGAGAATTATGAAGCCTAACAAAATATTCAGACTTGCTCAACGCCATATTTCACTAAGTAGGCCTATTCTTTGAAAAGGATGATTGTACTTCTCTAGCAGTGCCAGCATATAACCATTTTAGGAAGAAGTCGTCTCAGCATGCGCATGCTATGGTGTTCTTTCGTTAGTTGAGGTAATGAAGGCGCATGCAATTATTCCTGCAATTTTTCTTATCCTCGCTATCACAAAATTATTTTCTAAATGACTCTAAACTATGACTGCTTCAAGTCAAAAATGCATATACTAGAGATTCCTAAAGTAAAGTGTAGAGACCAGCTTCTTCCACTGCATGTATTTATGACTTGTTCTGTTTTTGAAATAGATTCTTAATGTAAACTATAGAGATCAGCTTCTTCAACTGCCTGTCTCATGTCGCTTGTTCAGTAAAGAGTTGTGAAAAATCAAGCTAATTCAATGTCATTTCTCTGATCTAAATCCTCTCCTATAGTGCACTTAGAGCAATCTTCTGTCTTTTCTTCATATCCTTTGGAAGCATGGCCTCAAATATACAGTAGTTGTCTCCCTGGGTTCCTTTAAGTGTCATTCAGCAATGTGCGTGATCAGATTTGAACAAGCTACCTATGGCCATCTACAACCTAATGATTTTGACAGGGGACTTCATGGAATTCATGTTGCTTTTTAGCTTTCATGAAATAGTTTAATAATTACTATTCTTCTTCTTCTTCTACTTTCGGCTACTCCCATTAGGGGTTGCCACAACAGATCATCTTTTTCCATATCTTTCTGTCCTCTGCATCTTGTTCTGTTACACCCATTACCAGCATGTCCTCTCTCACCACATCCATAAACATTCTCTTAGGCCTTCTTCTTTTCCTCTTCACTGGCAGATTTATCCTTAACATC
This sequence comes from Polypterus bichir lapradei, assembly GCA_026402145.1. Classification (NCBI taxonomy): domain Eukaryota; kingdom Metazoa; phylum Chordata; class Cladistia; order Polypteriformes; family Polypteridae; genus Polypterus; species Polypterus bichir. The sequence goes on along the minus strand of JANRMT010062857.1, from coordinate 10,126,432 downwards.
CTTCTCCCAGTATACTCAACATCTCTCCTCTGCCCATGCCTAAACCAACACAATCTCACCTCTCTGACTTTGTCTTCCAACCGTCCAGCTTGAGCCGACCCTCTAATGTACTCATTTCTAATCCTGTCCATCCTTGTCACACCCAATGCAAATCTTAGCATCTTTAACTCTGCCACCTCCAGCTCTGTCTCCTGCTTTCTGGTCAGTGTCACCGTCTCCAACCCATATAACATAGCTGGTCTCACTACCGTCGTGTAGACCTTCCCTTTCACTCTTGCTGATACATGTCTGTCACAAATTACTCCTGACACTCTTCTTCAACCATTCCACCCTGCCTGAGCTCTCTTTTTCACCACTCTTCCCCAATCCCCATTACACTGTACTGTTTATCCCAAGTATTTAAACTCATAATAATTACTGTTGAATAAAAATAAAAAGTGATTTGTTAAAGCTACTGTCTCACTGGTCTAGTGACCTAGGTTCTATCCCTGATTGTATCTCTATTTTAGTAGAGCATGCATGTTCTATCCATACTCACATGTGGTGTCCTCGGAAAACTCGAATTCCCTCTTATATCCCAAAGCAATAAAACATCACTGAGTCTCTATTCAGTTAGCCGTCACCTGTACCTTTTGGGCTAGCATAGGCTAGCGAATGGCAAGAGCCAACCTAGAAGGTATGCCAGTGTATAGAACCCTGCAATGTTCTTACAACCCACTCACGGCCAGTTCACACCTTGCTGCAGCAGAAAACTTTGACTAAATGTGTTCTGAAAGTGTGTGATGGATTATTCAAAATGTGGTAGTAAACATGACTCTAAATAATATGAATAAGGAGCATCTAGCTGCATAAGTGTTCTATTGGTGGAGCTAGACTGTTTCATTATAAAAAGGGTTATTAGCCAGCAGTTAATGGGACAGGTTGGAGATGGATATACAGGAGATGGAACTGAGCAGGATCAAGAAACAGATACGTCAGTCACAGTGATTTTGACCTACTGTTCTACTAGCCATGAGGAAATCCACAGCCTATAAAAGGAGGCTGAATGGTCTGTTGTATTCATTATATTTGTGGAATACCATCCATGGGTCTGGAGTTAAGGAAGGAACATAAATAATCAATACTTCCTCTGAAAGGATATAGGAATGGTGTCATGACTTAGGTGATTCTCCCACAAAGGAAGGCAAAAAATGCCTTTCTTTATACTGGAGAGGACTTGCAGAGAGGTCGTCAATACAGGAAATGGGATTTGTGGTATGTCTTTTTTGTAAGTGTGGTCTTAAGATAAAGTAAATATTTGTTTGAGTATTTGATGCTAAGCATTTACAAAGCATAATGAGTCTTTTGATTAATCATTAATATGAAGAATTACAGCTTGGTAGGCAAAATATCCTTAAAAATAAAAGGCTCTGGGGAGATCCTATGGCCATTATGTATATTTGTCTGGTATAGGACAAAACTGTTGCAATGCCAGTAACACAGTTTTCTGTCTGTTTTAAATTTATAGTGAAAAATGAGTGGCCAACACATTTGAAGTCAGTCAATGAAAAGCTAAATCTGGCCATTTTAATTTATTATGCATTGTCCCTTACTGTTCTGGAAATCCTCCATGCACAAACCTATGAAAGCTAGCACTCCAGTTAGTCAAACAGACTGGTACAAATATTTTTCCATGTCTATCAGCTAAATTGATGCAGTAGATAAAGAGTTAACTTGCTAAGAATTCCTAAAAGCAATTAACAATTTTATGTCACCTTTTTATCTTCTTCAAATTTTCTCCTTATCTCTTTTATTAAAATGTACCCCAGTTTCCCTTTCTTGAAATCTTGAATTATTAATGCTATACTGTAATGCAGTACATATTCTTCATTTATGCGTTTTACACTCTGCTCAGATGGAGCAATGCAGACTGCTTTCATTTTAAGTCTTCCATTTTGTTTCCTCCTCCTCCTCCTCCTCTTCTGTTATTTTTACCACATATGTCTTTGAAGAGTAACCCAGAGAAGCACTTAATTATAGCAATAGGATCACAAGTGTAATGATATGCAAATTAGTGTTTGCATGAATCTGGGTATATAATCATGTACTGTATCAATAATTAAAAGGGCAAAACACACACTGTTGCAAGTGCACAGCAGCAGGCAGACAAATGAGCCTCCTTTGTCTTCTTTCAATCTTATGATATTACAGATGATTAAGTGTTTAACAAAGAATAATAACTGGTACAGTGTACTAAAGCTCAGTCCTCTTCCTGGCTGGTATCCACTCAATTTGCACTTTGCATCCTTTTGTCAAGTTTATCTCAGTAAAGCTATAAGGATGATTATCAAATTTTAGCTAAGTTTGTTTGATTGTGTCTTTTGAAGGATAGCCAGCCAATTCCAGGATACATATTACATTGCACCAATTTTATCTGACAATAGCAGTAGTGGAAAATATACCATAGCAGTCACAAACCTGCTGAATCCATTTCAGGGTCACTGGGGCTAGCAGCAGGACCCATTCCCATATATCTACACTCATAGAGGGCCCATTTGGAGTCATCAATCTGCATAAACTGAGCATTGCTTCTGTGTCTTTGGAAAACTAAACTACCCAGAAACAAATCCCACACAGGCACAGATAGAATGTGCACACTCCATACAGATGACAGCTCGATGCAGGATCTGAACTCAGTACAATGGATTTGTGTGGCAGCAACACTAACTACTGAACCATTCAGCCTTTTTAAAAATATGTTTTTATTAATAGATGAATTAATGAAAACATATTTTTGTATTCCTTCGAGCAACCCAAATGAAGAATACTACCAGAATTCAAAATGGATGTTATATAATACAATCATCCAATTTCATAAAGAATTTCAAATTGTAAACCTTGAATTTTGTGTAGAATTAAAAAAAAAAAATTCTACTTTTTTACAGCTGAAAAGTTATATTATACTGTATGGCAGGAAATTATCACTAAATGAAACTTTCTTTATATTTTAATAGCCATACATTGTATTCGTTAGTCTGATGCTAAGTCGATTAAAATGTTTAAATGATTAAAAGGCCGTTTTTCTAATAACAGTGTTTTTTTCCCTATTCATTAGTATTCATCAGATTGCAGTGTTAATCTCAAACTGTAATAAGGTGCTTTGCAGTTCCGCAACATCTTGATAATTGCCCCCATATTTTTCTTTTCAAATAATTTACTAATAAGTTGTTTATTTGGTTGATGCTTTGTTTATGAAGGAAGCTGCTGTGCAGTTTTGATAGAGATTCCTGTAGCCTCCAGCTGTATAAACAGGAAGATTTCACAGTTACTGTACACTGCAAGAGATCCATGAGGTGAGTGATATATGGAACTGAAACAACACACAGTGTCATGAATTGTTTTCCTCTCCACTTTTTTATCTCCATCTCTGCTTATGCTCACACTTTTCTAGATTTGTATTTCTTTTATACAAACCAAGCTCATTCCTGGTGCTAGAATCACAAGTCAATGATCTGCTATCATGTTAAAATGTGATCTTTAATGAGTGAAGTAAGTAGGCCAAAATTGTGTCAAAGGAATGAAAAGTAATTAAAAATTATAGGAAGAAGAGCTCTGTGCCCTGTCCTTAAGGGTCTCAGTTGTACAACACACTAATAAATGATGATGATGATGATGATATACTTTATTATTGCCCAAGGGAAGATTGTCTTTTCGCATGACATTTGGGGGTCAGAGCACAGGGACAGCTATTGTATAATGCCCCTAAAGCAATTTTCCAGTTAAAGGCCTTAACATCACTTTTGGGGATGGTTCTGTCAAAAGGGAATAAATTAATTAAATGCATATTTTGCCAACATCCTTTTAGAATCTTGTACCCACTTGAATCAACTGCAATATCACTGTGTCTCTAAATATCTTACAATGAATTGCTACTTTATTAGGTATACCTATCTACTAGTGCGCTGCATCTTCTTCGGCTTTCACAATAGCTGAGATTAATCTAAGCATGGATGCATTGGACCATGTGTAAATAATTGCATTGTGCAGTTGCTTCAACCTGGATTGTCACATAGTTTTTCATTAAACAGCTCTTTCCACCAAGATCCAGGGATGGTGTGGACCACTGAAGCAATGAGAACTCACTCTCGTATTCCCAGAACCATTTGGTGGCAAAACCTACCTTGTGACATGATGCATTATCGTGCTAGAAGTGTTCATCCAAGGGTGGTTAAATTGTAATCAATAAAGGACAAACATGATCAGCAACACGGTTCAGATATGACTTGTCAATTCAGACATTTGTTAATGAGTGCCAAACAGGGTGGCTCATGTTGCTTGCTCTAAAATCAGATCCTTTCGTCAGCATTACAAAAGGTACCTGAATTCATACAAGCAACTTTTTCTACTCCTCAAAAGTACCAGTTTTGATTCATCTGTGTCCACTGAAGACATGCTTGTTTTGTTTGGTTTTGTAGCCAACATCGTCCTGTAATCAAAGTTTTCATCTATTGTAGCTGTGTAGACAGAGAGCCCCATTCTGCCTGCTGTACAATTCTTGTCACTGAACTCTGAGATCATCAGCAGGATCACCTGTCACTTGTAGTTTTTTGCTTTTCACAGCATTCTGAGATGCCAGAAACTGACACACTTACTGCAACAATCATGACATGGCCAACGTTGCTAATGTCACTCATTTTGCCCATTCCGATGACCAATTGAGCTCCGATTGATGCTAGAAATGCTGGTGTGCTTGATTCATCAAGTGGGGGGTGTACCGGGTACATTCTACTAAACATATGTTCATGTATATTTCAATTGTCATGCCCATGTTCACACATAATTACAATATTCAGTACTACCTATTAATTAAGATGTGCATTAACAAATTTCAAAATATACCACAACAAATTTCAATATCACTTTATTTTTTATTGTACCTTTCAAAGGTCACTCCTATAGGAAGCACTTCCCTAAACACACAAGAGTACAATTTAAACCAACAAAAATCTAGTAATTGCCTAGTACCTCCTTGTTACCCAGGCACCCTGTGATCTGGGGCAGAATTACTATTAAACTAATGAAGCTCAAACTTCAGGACAACTAATCCTGGAGTGGCCCCATAACCGACTTTAATTTTCATCCCCCTTAACTGGACAACTATAAGGCATAGGAATTTTTTATTCACACCAGTAACTCTGACATGTGAGATAATCCAGTTCAGCAATTTTAATCAAAATATGAGATGTAGTGGTGAATTTTTGAAAAAAAAATTGCCGTGATCTGTTGTAGAACAACCCCATTGTAGTGGGTAACAGTGGCTACCCGGAACTCATACCAGTTCAAGCTTCAGGGCCCAAAAAATGTAGCTCCACCACTGCCTGTTACCTTATCTATAACTGCACACATACAGTCTCAAACACATGTTATCCATTTCAGTGTTGTCAAGGGCTAAAGACAATCAGACAGCACTAAGTGTAAATGAAGGAAATAAACCAGGAGAAGACACTAGCATGGTACGCACATTTACATTTACTCACAATGGAGCCAATCTGGACTTGGCAACTGGCCTGTTTGTATATGAGGAAGGAAAACTGCAGTACCCAGAGGCCAAGAGAGAACAAGACAACAACCCAGGAGGCTGTATCTGTGAGCAACAGCACAAAATAACCTACATACTGTACACAAACTGTATAAAAAATAACAGCTTTTTAATTATAAATAGTAATGCTTGATCATAAACTAAATGGTCACCATTCAAATATGCTTGCAAAGTATTACAATACTGGAATATTTCTTGCATAACATATTGCATTTATTCACTTTCAGAGATGATTAAGGCTTATTTATTTTGGAAAATATGAATGTCTTTCTAATTGATAATATAAACTGTTGGAAGAATTTATATCAGGACTGTAATAAATAAGTTATGAGTACACAGTGTATGAACTCTTCACACAAGAAAAAAAACCTCCCTGCTTTCATGTCAAAAATATACTAATAATCTTATTTCCTCATTTATTAGCTGAATAGACTGCTGTGCCCAAAAAGATGAGAATAATGTGTGGGATGAACTTGCACTACAAAAGCAGTTTCCAATAACTTATTACAAGTAGAGCTGACAGTTGAACTGAAAACTCTAAGGACCTAAAAATCACACTGCAAAAAAGAAAAAAAAATCTACACAGCTGGTCGGGATTTTTATTTCTGAATTTTAAGTACCATTTTTAAGTTTTCCAAAATAAATATGTGCAGTAAATATAAAAAGAAAAAAAAACATTAAAGCCTGTATGCATTTTCTCTTGTGTATCTGTAATTATCCTAGAAATCATTTAACTGCAAAAAATGACTAAAACCAAATGATCATGAAGAACAGCATCGGTAGGCCGTCAGTGTTTATATTGTAGTTTTGAGTGCCAGTCCTGTCACGTGTGCAGATTTACTTGCTCATGCTAATCAACATGAAAGCCACTTTTTGGTAGAATGATTAGTGATTTTACTACTTTATCTTGAAACTTCTGTCTTAATTATCTGAAAAATTTCAGAACCTATTTGTCATATAACGTCTATAACATTATTAAAACAATTTAACCAAATTTAGAGTTTTGGAGGGCTGGAGACTAACTGAACATTATGGAGCAATCCCAGCAGCATTATGCAGGAATCTGCATAAATGTATTTTACGATTGTGGTCAGTAACTAACACACCGATTATATTTCAACATTCCTAATGAAACAGAAAGGCAAAAATCAGGGGGCACGCATGTATGAACATTTGGTGCTGTTACTCCGTAATGTTTGGGACAACGACACATTTTTCTTTGATGTACCTCTCTGCCCCACAGTTTAAAATTACAAACCATGCAATTCAGACGTGATTAAAGTCTACATTGCAGACTTTCATTTAAGGGTATTTGCATACTTTGCGGGTCAGAGCATGAAGAAATGACGCCACTTTTTCTACATGGTCCCCCCATTTTAGGGCACAGTAATGTTTGGGACAATTGGCAAGACAGGTGTTTGTGTTTACTCAGGTGTGTTTCATTGCTTTGTTAGTGCAGGCACAAGATACCTTGGCTTGCTTCTATCTACAGAATACCTTTGGTGTCTGTAATTGCCTTTGGTCAGCATGAAGATAAGAGCTGTGCCTATGAGAGGTAAAAGTAGCCACTATGAAGCTGAAAAACCAGAATAAAACAATCAGTAAAATTCCTCCATTTTAGGATTGCATAAATCATCTGTTTAGAGTATCATTAAGAAGAAAGAATGAATTGGTAAGCTCAGTAATTGCAAAGGGACTGGTAGACCAAGCAAGACCTCCGCTGCGGATGACTTAAGAATCCTCACTATGGTAAAGAAAAAGCCCCAAATACCTGTCCGATAGATCAGAAACGGACTGCAGAAGGAAGATGTGGATTGTCAGAGACAACTATCTGCAGAAGACTTCATGAATTGAAATAAAGATGCCACCCTGCAAGATGCAAACCAATAGTTAAACATAAAAACAGGATGGCCAGATTACAGACTTAAAATAGCCTGCAGAATTCAGACCTTGTGGACATCTGAGACAAAGACAAACCTGTATCAGAGAGATGGCAAGAGCAAAGTGAGGAGATGAAAAGGAAGTACTCACATCCAAAGGATATCAGCTCCTCTGTTAAACATTGTGATGGGGTGTTATGGCTTGGGCATGTATGGCTGCCACAGGTACTGGCACACTTGTGTTCATTGATAATGGACCAACTGAAGACAGTATACTGAGGTATATAGAAGCATCTTATGTGCACAAGTTTCAGTAAATGCCTCCAAATGCATTGGACTACACGTCATCCTACAACACGATAATGCCCCCAAAATAATGCTAAAGCAAGATAGGAGTTTTTCAAAGCTAAAAAATGGAAACTTTTTGAATGGCCAAACCAGTTACATGATTTAAATCCAATTAAGCATACCTTCCATATACTGAAGAGAAAACTTAAGGGGACAAGACCCTGAAAGAAGCAGGAGCTGAGGATGGAGTATTAGAGGCTTGGCAGAGCATCACCAGAGAAGATCCTCAGCACCTGCTGATGTCTATGAATCGCAGACGTCAAGCAGTCATTGCATGCAAGGGATGAACAATAAAGTACTAAATATGACTGCTTTAATAGACCTGCCATTGCTGTAACCAAATGTTATAGTGCCCTGAAATCGGGGGAACATGTAGAAAAAATGGCATTTCTACATTCTGTGATCAAAATGCATTCAAATACCTTTAAATGAAAGTCTGCAATGTGCACTTCAATCACGTCTGAATTGTTTGATTTGTATTTTTAAACTGTGGTATAGAGGGATAAATGAAGGAAAATGTGTCTTTGTCCCAAATATTATGGAGGGCACTGTATTAGTGCTAAAGTTTTCATTTATATTACTGAACAGTGTAAAATTAAAATGAAAGCTGTATGTTAACTTGTTTTTTTTCCTCACTGTGTAGGCTTATGTTTCATCAGTTTTGCTGTCTGAATACTATTACATTAAAGACTTTACCAAAGACATACAGTGCCTATAAAAAAGGATTTACCGTCTTGTAAGTTTTCTCATTTTCAAGCAATCCATCATTAAATCAAGTTAATTTAATTTTGCTTTTGTAACATTGATCAACAAAAAAGACTCCAATTTCAAAGTGAAAACAGAGCTCTGCAAGATGGTCTTAATTACAAATATAAAATTCAAAATAATTGACTGCATAAGTATTCACCTCCTGTAATATGGCACACCTAAGTAAATCAGTGAAAAGTTGATTAAAAATGGACAATGTATACACTGCATGGATTTTTTACAATGTTTAATTCTGTAGTAAAGAGCTGGTCTACATTTCCTCAGAGAAAAGCCTGCAGTCATTACATCATGGATTAGAAAAAGGAATTGGAAACGTGGGGCAGTCAAATTCAATGTATCCCATACTTTTTGCGAATTAGCCAGTGGTTGATATGTGATCCACATATGGATGGACATTCCTGATCCATTATGGCACCAATGGTTGCAGGCATTTGTTTTAAATTATTTCTTAATTCAATGTCAATCTTGTTGTTAATAGAACTGCTCATTTAATCAAATAGATCACTGTAGCTCTCTGTCAGCCGTCTTAGAAATGAATAATTATGTGACTTTTACTTCTTGAAATTAAGAGACACTTACTGCTGCTGTTACTACAGTGTACAAGAGTCTCTTAATTGGCTACCCCTGTTTGTTTAATTTTAATTCCCTTGCTTGTTAAGAATTTCAAGTTTCTTAATGTTCCTTTTAATTAACCACAATGCAGTTTAACATGAGTTGCAAATAAAAATGGAGACAGCAGCCAGCTAAACAGCTACATTGTGCATTTTTCGCTGGTGTTTTCATCATTATGCAGGCACTTTCAATAAAATAGTTTTGTAAAAAGAATGAAAAAATGAAGGCCTCTAATTTGATTTCACCATTAAAGGAAATTCAGGCTAGAAGGAATTACTGACATAGCACAATTATATCAGGCGCAAGGAATTGAATCAATAACCCTAAGGCAGACCTTAGTTATGGGACACACACTCTCAACACACTAGAGGTAGCATTGGAGGAAAGAATACAATGAAAACAATGGCCTCTATGAACAATGCTGCAGATGTCGTCTCTCTGACACACTAAAATCTGGTACTTTTAGGCAAAAAGTTATTTAGCAGGAGTGGGGTTCCTTTATACTGTATGCAATAAGTCGCAATGTGACGTCAGTTATTTTTTTTTGTGTTGATGTAACCATGTAAAGATTTTTCATTTTGTTTAAATAGTAATATGGGGTGCCTACCTTGAGGCAGTGGTTCAGAAACTTGGTCCTGAGGACCCCCTGTGGCAGCAGGTTTTTATTCAAACCAGCTTCTGTTTTTAATTGGACTCCTAGCTTCATTATGTGAGATGTTATTTCCCTGTTTCTGTGTTTTGGGGTCAATGTAGAAATAACAAAACTAAGTTTGGCCATTTTTTATATGGGGATAATATAGTGTTATTTTTAACAATATTTTAAACCTGATTTTCATTCTACTGTTTAGATGTTCTTGTTATTTAATCCATTATTTACTGATTAGTGGGTCTGATGCTGCAGTGTTTGCAGTCTTTCATCATTCAGTTTTGTTTGCCTGGATGTCTGCTTTATCCCCAGTGTGACTAGATGTCTCATGGTTTGACCACTGTTACGGTATGTAGGGGTGTGAGGCATCACACTGTACCTACAGCAATATGCCATTATAATGCCTCTCTGTGACTGCTTTATTATCTTTAGCCAAGTTAGATGTCTTTTACTGTTTTTTGTTGTATTTGTGTGTGTCTAAGTGGGGTTGTTGTTGCTGTTTATTATAATACTTCTATATTTCTTGAGATTCTGGAAAAGCTACATTTCTCTTTGGGACAAATTTAATCTATCTATCTACAGTATCTAATTCAATTTTGTTTAGATAGATAGATAGATAGATAGATAGATAGATAGATAGATAGATAG
>JANRMT010062857.1:10080900-10115942 GCA_026402145.1 Polypterus bichir lapradei | reverse complement strand
TAGATAGATAGATAGATAGATAGATAGATAGATAGATAGATAGATAGATAGATAGATAGATAGACTTCCCCAGGTGGAAATGTGGCCACATTTATGGATTCTTTCAGACTCTTACAGGGCTCTGCCCCTTTATTCAGTGAAGAGTGTTATACTGAGTGTTAACCGAATTGAATTGATTTGTGTTCTTCATTGGTGATATATGGCATCTTTCACAGTATGAAATATTCTCTGCTAGCCAGCTCACAATGGTGTTCTATTCCATATTAAATTATTGCACAATGAGTGTTTTAGACAGACCAATATTATGCATACAGTAGTGCAGATGTTTATATGTGTAAACTATTGTTTTCAGTTTAATCTAAGAGTATTATAATAATAAAAAAAATGACATTTTTAAACGTTCATGTGCTTAGGGAGATATCTGGTCACCATGAGGAGTTTGCACATTCCCCATGTGTTTTCCACCCAAGGAATTTGGTTCCACAGCGAGTGCAAGTGTGGGTGTGTGTCCATTAGTGTGTCTTGAGAGGGCACCTTGTACACAGTTGTTTTCAACCTTGTGTCCAGCACTGCTGGTGTAGGCCTGTCAGTCCCCCATGATTCTTAATTGTATTGTAATTGTATTGAACAAGCTTGAGAATGTATGTGTATGTGTACCTGTGCCAAGCCAATGAACTCTGTTTGAACTAGCCTGAACATCTGATAATTTTGGGAATTACTTTTTGACTGCTTGATCCATATATATTGCGTCACCATTGATTCTAGCTCTAACTTGGAAACTGATGTAGCCAGTGATAAGCAAAATGTTCATTTGTAAATGGCAACTGCATTCATTAATGTGCTGTGTTCAATTTTTAGCATCAGATATTCTAGGTTTACATCACTTGTTATATCTAGTAGCACTGAAAAAAGCATCAGCTTTGCTAAGAGAGTTTAAGATTTGATTTGTCTAAAAGCTTGTCTTTTCTGCTATTTCAAATCATCATACCACTTAACCATGATATATAGTATTCCACTTTTGCCTTGAAACAAATCTGAAAGAGTATTAAATAAGAAAAGCATGTTTTTGTAAGCTCTCAAACCTCTCAACTCAGTTTACATTTTTTAACATCTGCTGGCAAGGTGAAGCTGAAGTCACTGCTTATTTTTCACTAAAAATGTGTTGTGATTGCAGGGCTAGTGAAATCCAACAGAGACTTCATTATCAAAAACTAGACCTTCAAATTCTACAAAGGCCTGAAAACACAAAGTAGGCCTGGGCTAAGTGACTCTGGTGTAGGGAAAGGTTTAAAGAGACAAATGGGAAAGGATTTTAAGGTTGCACAGACTCTTAACTATTTTCAACCCCTTGACTCTGTGGATGCCTTCATTTCTTTTTCTTCCTTTTCTGCCAACAGGACCATCAAAAAGCCTCAGCTATTAAGGTTAAAATCGATTTACATCCAAATAAATAGGATGACCAGAAGAAGTCATAAAACAAACAAGAAATTGTAAACAGAAGATTGTGAAAGATCATGAAACCCAAAATATGGTCATAAAACTATAGTAGAAAAAGTAAAGATAAAGTCAGAAACCAAGGGATCTTTAGAAAATATTTTTTTAAGAAAGAAAACGCGCAAAGGTTTATTTAGAATCCATCAAACTTGGACAGTTAGAGGTCCATCACGTCATTCCTAAAACATCATGCTCATCACAAAATTTCTGGATCTTTTCTCCATGGTAACCACAAACGTGAGATAACATCGATATCATAAAATAGTGGCAACTGGATATAAACAAAATTAATAAAAAATCATTACAAAACCAAATGATATATACATATGCAAATGTTAAAATAAAATTAAACACAAGGAATAAATAAGAAAAACATTGAGCCTGGGAATGAATCTGGGAGCTGAACAAGACATAGTCAGTCTTTGAGTAGAAGAAAAATTGGATAGTACTAATTGGCTGAATTTTAATTTTCTATAACTTCTACCTGTCATTTTCTGTTTTGTTTTTTACAAAACCAGCCCAATTGATATTTCATGGGGCTTTCCAACTGTTCTGCCTTGCTGAATAGCTGTTTGTTGTTCAAAGAAATATTAACATAATCTTACAAATATCCAAGGAAATAGAATTTACAGGAAGTCAATAGTTAGACAGCAAGTTTCATGATTGGTCAGTGTTTGTTAGCCCCATTGAAGCAAAGCCTGTATAAGTATTATTTTAAGTTAATTGGATAAGTATATAGCAAAGTTATAGTGTTTATTTTAAATCAGTAATTATTTGTAATTTACTTCTTTTCAGTTTCACTCTAACATCAAAAAAAAATTGGAGCAAGACGCTATTGCGTAACTCTATGAATCTTTTTTGAAGTAGAGTTTGGCTGCTGTTTAGTTTCTGGTTCAAACACCACAGACGAGAACAGTACACCAACCCTTTACTATTGTTTCTTTTATTTCTATTAACTATAAATATAGTAGTTTTCTGAGAGATTTCAATACTTCGGCTTTATACAGTTCATCCCCAAGGTAGCACTTTTGGCAGTGGATTGTAAATAAATTTCTTAGTGTACTACAGTAGTATGCCAAACAGGCCATTTCTCTTCATAACTGTTCCTGGTCCAGCAATGCATTATACTGAAATACAATATATTCCTTAATGGTACCACTAGACAATAAGCAAACAATAAAGAAATCTCTGTTCCCACTTGCCATCTATCCTTTTGTGGGGTTTCTTCTTTCCCAACCGAAAAACCACCATTAGAGGCATGGCAACATAGACATGTCATTCAGTCTGGCACCGATGTCTTGCAACCAGGAGAAAGGGTCCCAGGTGTTCCATTCATGGAGTTTGATTGATCTTCTTGTGGGTTCCCTCCAGGTGTTCTCCTACAGTCCAAAGACATGCAGGTTAGGTGGATTTGTGATGCTAAATTGCACCACCACCATCTACTCAAAGCACCGTGATGTTCCAACAGTGATAGATTAAAAGCCAGAAGTCTGCATGACCATCATCATCAAGAGCATCCGTGAGAACCCTAAATACAAAGAGGACTGTTTCATTTATGTTAGGTAGAATGCCCAGAGGGGACTGGGTGGTCTCGTGGCCTGGAACCCCTGCAGATTTTATTTTTTTTTCTCCAGCTGTCTGGAGTTTTTTTTTTTTTTTTTCTGTCCTCCCTGGCCATCGGACCTTACTCTTTTTCTATGTTAACTAATGTTGTCTTATTTTAATTTCTTATTTTGTCTTTTATTTTTCTTCATTATGTAAAGCACTTTGAGCTACTTTTTTGTATGAAAATGTGCTATATAAATAAATGTTGTTGTTGTTGTGACATGATGGTCATGTCTGTAAAAGTAAAAAATAAAGGCAACTAAACTTATGTAGAAATGTATCCAAGATGGCTCGGTGACACTTTATACTGCAGCGACTAAACATGTACTCAGTATTTCTGTTACACTAAAAACATCCTCATGGCATTATCTAAGGATAACAATAACTCACTAAAATGTATTTGCAAAGCACCACAATGACCCACTATCTATCATGTTCAGATGCAGCCAACAATTTTAGTTTGAGACTTTAGCACAGATTTTATGTTCCTGTCGGCTACTTTTCTGAAAAAATTTATGTTTAAGAAATTTGAACTATAATTAGCCACAGACCCTCCATATCCAACAACAGCTAATAACATCATCTCTTGAATAGGAATCTGCTTTCTTCATGTTAAACCGTTTAATACCATCTGCTGTCTTAATGTTAAACTATACATTTCTTTCTTACTTGTTTTTTCCTAATCTGCTGTATGCACTTTCCTGTCATCAATCACTAGAAGACTATGTGGGCCTTTATAACCTTATTTTATTGAAAATCATGACAGGCTGTGAAAAAAAAAGTACTATTTCTTTCTGCTGTTCATCTCTACGGTTCGTTGAACAATTTACAGCCAAAAGACTGTGCTGCAGGTTACAGCACAGGTGGAGAAAGACAGATTTATCTGTCCTTCAACAGACTTTTAGGAAGTGCTACTCTGTCCACTTGGTATTCTGGACTTATAAATACAAATAATACAGAAGCGTAAACACCATTAATTACATGGCTGAAGCTTTGTCAGTTGATCATTTTGTTTCATCGCAGACATCATAAAGATCAGGGAAAGAATAAAGCCTGCAGTTATGACCCAGCCCAGCTCTCTGTTTATTTAATTTCCTAAAGATATTTTTGGTATTCTTTTTTGAGATCAACAAGGCTGAACTCACTCGCATTGTTTTGAGGATGAGCTCTTCTACTTCTTCCCTGGATCATATTGCTACCTCTTTCATTAAAACTTTTTTTCAGTTGTCTGTCTGACAGACACCAATATCATTATTATATCTTTGACTTCTGCCACTTCTTTTAGTTCTAAAAATATATTTTTTAAATATTTAGAATATAAGAACATCAGTAAATGACAAATAAAAAGATACCATTTACTCCATCAAGCCTATTTGTTTAGCTAATAGCTAAACTGTCCCAATATCTCATCCGGACACTTCTTAAAGGTTGTCAAGGTTTCTGCTTCAAGTACATGTGTTGGTAGTTTATTCCAGGTTCCCACAGCTACTGCATTTAAGTAAAGAAATTATTCTTAGCTTCAGTCCTAAATTGTCTTCCCCTTAATTTCCACTGGAGTCCTTAAGTATGTGATTCACCATTATTCACTCTTAAGTACAAAGAATTCTGCTGGACCTTTTTTATCAATGCCTTTAAGAATTTTGAGGACCTGGAATGGGTCCCTACATAGTCTCCTCTGTTCGAGACCACACAGGTTTAATTCACTGAGTCTTTCAGAGTAGGACATGTCGTTATGTCCTGGGATGCATTTAGTTGCTCTCCTCTGCACAGCTTCAAGTGCTGCTATGTCCTTCTTGTAGTGTAGTGACCAGAACTGTACACACTACTCCAGACGTGGTTTCACTGATGTATTACATCAATTATGTCAATTAAATAGACCTATTCCTACTATTATTGCAACTGTTTACTGCCCCCCTAAACCAAACGATGACTTTCTGAACGACTTTGCTTTTTTCCTTACACACTTATCTACTGTTTCATCAAACATAATACTTCTGGGGGATATCAATACACATATGGATAATATCAATGTCCCTACTACTAGAGACTTTTTCTTCCTGCCTTGAGGTTTTTGGATTCCAGCAGCATACTGATGTTCCCACTCATTCCAAAAGACATATCTTGGACTTGATTTGCTGTTCTGGAGTTATCGCGCTTGATTTTACTGCAGATGAACTCCCCATAACTGATCACTTTCTTATTTCATTCAATGTTAAACTTGCACTTTCCAACACCAAGCTTTCCTGTCTCATGTCTTTCCGTAATATTAAGAATATTAACATAGACTCTCTTTCCTCTAGTACTGATTCCCTTATGGACATTGATAATTTATGCACTCCTGAAGAACTGGTCTCACACTATAACACTGGACTTAATGGTATTCTTAACTCTGTCGCTCCATTAAAAACTAGATCTGTTTCTTTCTCCTTTTCTGCTCCCTGGTTCATGCCTGAACTTCGGCTTTTGAAAGCCAAATGCCGGCAACTTGAACGGCTATATAAAAAAAACTGAACTCTTTGTACATCACAAAGAGATGTACAAAAACCATATACTTTATTACAGGGACTGTATTGCCCAAACTAATTCCAACTATTATTCTCTCATTATTTCTTCCAATGAAGGAAACACCAAGTCATTGTTTTCACTATGGATTTTTTACCTTCTCATCTTTACTCAACTGAATTTTGCAATTCCATTATGTACTTTTTTAATGAAAAAATCCAGAAGATTCACCAGTCTCTCTGTACGGATTCGCTCCAGTACTTCATTTGAATTTCACCCACCAACTCACTCACTTTCCTCTTTTCAGCTTCCTACTTTGTCTGTAAGTCTAAGCCATCCACCTGTCAACTGGACCCCGTCCCTACAGTTCTGGTCAAAGCCTGCCTCCCCTCTCTGGTCCCCCTTATCTCTGATATAATACACTCTTCTCTCACTATTGGTACTGTTCCTTCATCTTTTAAAACTGCTGCAATAACCCCAATACTGAAAAAACCTGGTGCCGATCCGACTAATTTCAGTAATTTTTGTCCTATTTCTAATCTACCCTTCATTTCCAAAATTCTTGAAAAAATACTGGCTATTCAAATTCATTATCATTTATCTCAAAATAATCTGTATGAACAGTTCCATTCTGGTTTTCGTTCCCTCCACAGCACAGAAATGGCACTTATAAAAATTACTAATGACCTCCTTATGGCAGCTGATTCTGGTTTAATTACTATTCTCACCCTCCTTGATCTGAGTGTAGCCTCAGGTCTCCTAACTGCGAGGTAGCAGCACTACCAACTGCGCCAGCATCCCACCAATTCTGTAACGTAACATCTTATTTCTACTATGCATCTTAAATGTGTTGTCATGCTTTCTGTACTGAAACAAGACAATATCATATGAAGTATCATCATGTAACATATACAAGATTTATAAATGATTAAATGATATATTTGTGTTGCGATGGGGGAACCCCCCCACCTGGGATTTTACATATGTGCTAGCGTCTAATCCAAAACATAAATCATATGAATCAAAAGAATCCATTCACTTAAATAGGTAGTTCGTAAGAATTGATTCAGTAAAACGAATCAAAATGTCCATCAGTAGCTAAATCACAGTGGACAGAAAGTGAGTGTATGAGTATTTTTGGTTAATCATTGACTCTTAGTTGCTGGTAGTGTAGTGTAGTGGTTAGGGCTTTGGACTTCAAAACCCTGATGTTGTGGGTTCACATCCTGCTACTGACACTGTGTGACCCCGAGCAAGTGACTTCACCTGCCTGTACTCCAATTGGAAAGCCAAAAGAAATGTCACCAATTGTATCATAAATATTGTAAGTCACGTTGGAAAAGGGGTCAGCCAAATTAATAAATGTAAAAATGTCAGTTGATTAGAAGATGGAATTAGTTCTGTATTTCTCCATTTGGGATATAAGGTAACAGTTCTGTCTTTGTAATCTGTTGGCTGTCACATTTTATTTTACACAATCTGGATTGTCTTATTAGGAAGTTTGTTTGTACCTTTGAAAATGTTGTTTACATCATTAAGATTTTAACTCCTTTACACATGGCATTTCTCTTCATTTGCATGTCCATCCATAGATTTCAAAATTTGTCATTTCATTAATCCCCAGCAAATGTTAGACATCTGCTACTTTAGTAACTTGACTGTGGTAAAGGTCAAGGGGGAACACCAATGTGTATTTGTGCCACTCTGTGATTTTGTTTTCATCTTTTTTTATTGTAGTATTATGGGCATAACACTTATTCAGAGCAACCTGTTAAGTCTTTCTGAAAGCTTCTGTCTTCTAATAATAGCAGGCATAAGGATCTGTTTCATTTGAAATAAAAAGAGCAACTGAACCGAAAAAGTCATTGTTTAATACTGATACCCTGGCAACAGATTGACAGTCTGCTAAACTAATGCTCTCAAAAAGAATGCTAAAGTTAAAAAAGTTTAGAATCCACTGGCAAATAGTTCAGTACTTTTATAGACCTTTTCAAAATATTATTTAAGAAAAGATACAGTCTTACTGTGGTATTTTTATTCCTAATAAAACCACTGTATTTTTATTTCGCATGATACATATACTCAGTTGCACTTCATTTCAGCCTTTTAATAGATAGTGTTTGATTGTTACTAAATTTCCACCTAAAAGGGTTTAATGTCTTTTATAAAAAAGCCGATTTCAGAGAATTCAACTGTATAAATACAGATGGGTTCAATTTGACAAACCATTCCTGCTATAGTCAGCAGGAAATAAAGTTTCAGTTTCTCAATCTCACACACAGAGTGATTCACTGAGAGGCACCATAGAACTCAATCGACGCCCATTGAATTCTAAGGCTTCATGCTTTATTCATTCCCATCATTCCTTTGTTGACTTAGGACTCTGTCTGAACAGGCAGCTGTACTAATAAGTGAAAGTGATGATGGCAACTTTAACTCATTTTCTTCAAGCTTGTTGTCCACACATTTAGCATAATGATTAAGAACAATGAATGACATTGATAGTGCCTCAGAATCAAATAATAGAGTGTTTATCATGTATGTCAGAGGAGTGAGCTTGTTTGATTTAGTTTTTGTCTAATTTAGGTAAAGATTGATTTATCTTTTTTTAATTTTAGGAGTTCATTTTATATAAATGGTCATATTTATGTTGTTAATAATTTTACGGTTATTTGTCTTTTTTTTTTTTACAATATTTTTGATTTGTTTTGGTTTTTTTATTGTAATCACAATCACAGTCACCTTCAAATTCAATTTTTGTCTTTGGAGATTGTCTTGTATAAACAATACATCAAATTTTATACATTATTGTTTCCTCTGTAATATGCCAAATATATACATATTTGTAGTTAATGATATCATCTTGGGCTCCCTGCAAATTAACTCTGTGGCAGCAGGTTTCTGTGAATCAATAATATCTTATTTTATATGCATAATTATTTTTTCTGCAGATTTTCAAGTAATGTATAATTATTTTTAAGGAAACCATCACTATAATAATTTTCTCAACTTTAATATTGGTATTTTTTCCCAAATTACAACTGTTCATAGATTTATCAGTTTTTTATTTAAGATTACACACAATGCAGCTAAGCATTTTTTGGACACAACAATATCCATCCATTATCCAACCCGCTATATCCTAACTACAGGGTCATGGGGGTCTGCTGGAGCCAATCCCAGCCAACACAGGGTGCAAGGCAGGAAACAAACCCTGGGCAGGGTTCCAGCCCACCGCAGGACATGCACACACTAGGGACAATTTAGAATCGCCAATCACCTAACCTGCATGTCTTTGGACTGTGAGAGGAAACCCACGCAGACACGGGGAGAACATGCAAACTCCACACAGGGAGAACCCAGGAAGCGAACTCGGGTCTCTTAACTGCGAGGCAGCAGCACTACCCACTGTGCCGCCCCACAACAATATCTTCCTCAGTAATTACTGGATATAGTGTTAGAATCATTACCATTTGAACTAGCATAAACTGCATGCTGCATTCATTTTTACAATTGTTTTTCTGATACATTTTGCTTCCTACAATATTGAACACAACTGGGGTTTTCATCCTGCTTTATTACTTGCATGTAATCCGCAAATCTGCACGAGTGTCCTTGAGGATTCTCTTCACAAAGCGCTATTCTCCAACTGTATGCCGTGTCTCAAAAGGGGATATTCTTGTAACATCCCAAAGTCCAAAAATGCCCCAAAGAGATAAAAATGGTGACAAAATATGGGGGCTTTTTTATTATTGAAACAAAACACAAGAGATGAGAAAACAAAAGATTGGACACATAGTGCCTAATAAACAAATATGAAACAAACCTGTTTTGTCTTTCTGGACTTTACCACACAGGCATTCACACACTGTGCCCATTGGGGTGGCTCATCCACTGTTCAACTCAATGAACACTGCACTTACTTCCCTTCAGTTCTTCACTCTAATTCAGCATGTATCTCAGCACACCTCCTTGAGTCCACTCTTAATTAACCAGTACTGCTGAGGCAGCTTTATTCCTTAGCCTGGGGTTTCTTTTTGGGTAATCCCTAAAAACTACTTCTGAGGCCAAGGAAATCCTCCTTATAGCACTTTGTTTTGAAGCTCCAGATATTCTCACGTCTCTGAATGCCAATGTAGGGAAAGGTAGCCTAGGCCAGGGCTACTGTACGTTTGGCATACTATATTCAAAACGTTTACATTTTACATAACCTACAGAGCAAGATTCATAAAGTGGCATGTGTTGTTTGTTGGTGAAGCTGGTAAATAAGAATGTAAATATACTTTGCACATGACAATACTTCTGAACTCAGCTGATTACACTGCATTACACTTTTAGTCAAATCAAAACCTTAGACTTTGAATGAGCCAATACAAATTGGCCACTTGCTTGTAGTCACTAAGGTTAACACATCAATCAGTATTCAGCACGATATGCTGTAAGAAGTAAGACAGAAACCTTCAAAGTGTTAGGGCACCCTAAGGCAAAACCCATATAATTGAAAAAAATGTAAAATGCAAAACAAGTCTTCTTCAGTTTTGAGTCTCATTTAGTAGACTACTGAAGATGGTGGTTCTTCCAGTTATATGGCAAACAGGCAAGAAAAGGCAGGTCCATGTGTTAGTCTTCCTGTCTGCAGAAGGACAAAAAGAAAGGACGTTATTACACATTGCCAACCCCTGGATTAGCAGGGAACAACCATCACCAAAGCCCTGAAACTGCTTCCTATGGGCATTGGATTCTATGGTTTGGAGTACACACAACAAAAAGAAAAATACAGAGGAAATAATACATTCAAATTATGTGAAAATAGAGCCAACAGGAAACAAAATGAACTGCCCCAAACCAATAACCTTTTTTTAGTTTTATAGTGTATGCTGAGTCACTTTTGTTGAGAATGTGGAGGAGAGAAAAAGAACATTTGAGGATGGTGTGTATGTGTTATTAAAATTAAGTAATAAGTTTTACTGCTTCTTACTGATAGATATTTATTCAAGTCCATAATGTAACGAAGCAATTTAGAATAATTTAAAATCAAATCAGAATGGCCTTTAATTATCTTTGGATTATTACTGAAAGCTGCTTCCAGTCCTGTAGCAGGGAGTCTTATAGCTGTCATGGTGTATCAGAAACCCTACCACCTCCCCAAAGCCGAGTCCTGTGTAGCCATCTACTGCACATCCTTCCCATAGTCCACAGATCAAACCAAGCAAGTTTATTTTGTAAATTATAATAACTATAATTGTTTCACTAAGTTATTGGATGAATAGTTATAAATTTAGATTAGGTACTACAAAAATACCCATGCACTATGAGCATGGGATTTGTAAAGACGTAGAGAAGCATTATGTAATGTTTGTTAATGACTTAATATTTAAATGTTTTTATAAAGCACTGACACATAAACTTTCATTTAATGACATTGAAAACTGAATATAAATGAACTAATAACCTGTTAATATTTATGACTTTTAAATTAAAGTTATTTTCTTCACAAATGCAGTTTGTTACTTTCTTCTCCTCTGTTGTCAATGGACCATTTCTTAGGTTGATTTTAATCAAATTGAAATTGCTCTGTTTTACTGTGTATTCATGTATGACTGTGATGTGTGGTTTAGGTATTTCTGCTTTTGAAGTTGGAGCTGTAAACTTGTGTGACTGCTCAGAGCCTATACTCAGTGAAGAATGCTGTAGAAAAATACATGTCTATGTAAAATTGATGTAGTAGCCAGTTAGGGGCATTGCACAGCAGAAAAAGTAAGTCAACTAATAACTATTATGAAAATGAAATATTTTGTAATATAATGTAACATTTATGTGGTTAAATATGTAGATTTTTTAACATTATTTCTGAAATGTAATAAAACATATGTTTCCTTTAACTGCAACAAACATATTTCCAAATATATTGTGTATAAGACAGGCCATAAATTGTGTCTCCAGATCCATAGCAAATAGTTCATGCCTTATCTTTTTACCTGGAAAAAGCTTACCACAGTCTTCCTAATGATTCCAATTTATTTTGAGCCTCCTATAATTCACCAAGAATAGTACAAGTAAGTGGCTCTGCCAGCATAAATAAGCTGCAGTTTACAACTTTTTTGAACTAGGAATCAAAAGCACTAAAAGAGTTCCAATGCATTTCCAATAATGCCCACCGGAGGGGGATGTCACCATCAAACCCCAGCCATTAATAAGGACAAGAACTGAATATTTATAAAATTAAATATTTATTCTTTATGAAATAAAAGATTTATTCTTCACAAAAAGCATTCTAATCACAATGAAGCTCTGTGGATGACAAAGGCAAAATGTAATTACCTGAAACATGAAGACAATCCAATTCAAAAAAATCCCAAAACAGATTCCAAAAGCAAAGTCAATTTAAAAAAAAAAACAAAAATCAGAAAGTCAAAATATCAGCAATCCAAAACTCTCAATAAACTTAAGTAAACTCACCACTCCCAGGCACATTCGAAATGAACGGCCAAGAACTATGGAAGACTCACTGGATTTATTGGGTGGAGAGCAGTTCTTGGCTGTGATTGGCTGGTGGCCCCACCTCTTGGGGGACAACCAATAAAACACACGGAGCATAGCACAGGCTGTTTATATACATAAACAAAATCAAGGAACATGCACATAATTCTAACAAATCATAGAATTAAAAATTAACAAAAGAGACATAAAGCATGATTTTGAACCCCAGCCATGGGAGGAACCCTGGCTAAGACATGACAACTACCTTATTACTTATTTGTACTATGTTAATAAAACATTTATCATTTGTGTTGTAACAGTTCGATTATGACTAGAATATATCTCAATTTAAAAAAACACCTATGAGATATCTATTGGATGATATTTTCAAAGCCATGTGTAGACGCTAGAGGCACTGTTGCTCCGTTAAACCCACCAGACAGACGTTTAGGACACACATTTAAAAGCACCAAGAATAATTTCTTTAATAGTTTTCTTAGATAAAATGCACAAAGCACCGCACACTCCACAACTCAATAATCACAATAAACACAATAATCAATTCTCCACTCCCAGCGGCTTAGTCCCCCTACCTCCGAACTCCGGCTCTCCTTGCTGGGTTTCCCAAAGTCCTTTAAATAGTCCATGACCCGGAAATGTTTCTTCTCCAGGTCAACTGCCACATCCTCATTCCTCAGATAGCCCAGGAGTACTGCGGGCTTCCGTCTTTGTGATTTTGAAGTACTTCCGGTTTGTAGTAATAATATAAATCCCCAGGTTCTTTGTAAGCTCCCCTTGGCCCCCAACAGAGCTGAGGAAACAGACTCCATGTCCTATGATGCCCTGAGGGAATCTGGGGAACCGTTGCCGTCCAGGGGAGCTGCCACCTAGCGTCCCAGGGGAGGCAGTGCCCTGAAAAGCCTACCTTCCTCCATTCTTCTTGCTCTGGGATGTTATGGCCGGATTGAACAGCCGGCTGTCTATCACACAGCTTAATGTATTTTAAGAGTACTGTGATACAAAATAAAGAAAAATATAAAAATATTGCGATACAAAATAATCTACCATGAAATATATTACACAATGTATTAAAACTAGGATTTATAGTATGTTTAAAAATATTGTAATAGTTTCCTAAATATTTCTTACCATATGTTATTCTTAATGTTTTAAAATATATTAAGTAATATACTTTATACTGCTGGAAAATATATTGCAATACACATAAATTCTAATTATGTAGATTTCATTTGTATTTTAAGACACATTTCAGTATATTACAAGATATTATATGTATCCTTATGCATAAATGCCAATAATGTACATACTTTACAAAACATTTCAGTATATTGCAAGATTTTCTAATATATTAATCCTTAAATATAAATGTCAGTAATTTGCATGATTTACAATACATTTCAGTATATTGCAATATATTTATCCTTAAAGTAGTTTATTACATATTTTAAAATATATTTATATAGTGGGTATTATATGTATTTTTTTTAACTTACATGTATATTATTTTGTAAGAACACTGTGTTTATAGGGTTACAGTAATGTATCTGTCACAGGTTTTTAGAGATATCTATGGAAATTTACTACAAGTTAGAATCTATAAATAAGACTGGCAGATGACAACACAATAGTCTCTAGCAAATTGCAATTATTTTATGCTGCTTCCATTATTAGTGTGTAAAGTAAGAAACACATTTAAAATGTCTTTTTGTTGAGGTGGTCAAGTATGCCAAGATATACTATAAGAAGTAATCCAAAAACCCTACACTCTCATTACTTGTTAAGGATGAAATTAACTTTTTCCTTTTCTGTTTTCTATTTGCAGATGCATTGCTGCATTCACTCTCTTTTATCCAGATGTGTGTGCTTTTTCTTTTTTTCTGCTTTTTTTAACAGCAATTCTCAGAACAGCACAAACAGTTCTATGAACAATTAAAGGTAGATCATAATCTTATGTTCAGTGCCCTCAGTTTGTAACTACAGGACTCATTAAATTTAATTTTCATAGAGAAGTTAACTTTTTCCAGGACTTCTTCATGGTTGGGAGCTTCTACTGACACAGATACTTTCCTGAATGTAAAAACTGCCACCCCATCAACAAAGGTAATAGTCACTTTAGCAAACTAATCACTCGTCTCCATAGGGAAGGCAGGAATTACATCATTGTTCAAGCAGGACAAGTAACAACTCTCCATTTACTACTTGAGCTTTTTTTTCCTGTTCAGTGGGGTGCCACCACACAGTAGTGTACCTGCCTTGAGGTATGCCATGGTTATGTGTATCGTCTTTCCAGAAAATCTGACTGACTTTCACATAAGCAGTTGTTTCACTGCACAACACTTAATGAGAAAGTGAAAATAAGGTTTCACACAGAAGTAGCAGAGCTGAAGATTGATGTGCTTTGTACACAAGACCTGACTGTGAAGCTTGCACATCTGGGTCTGACTTGTATTTATTAGCTGCATCACAGAAGATCAATGGGATTTTCTTTTCCCCTTGCTATTTAAGCTTCTGTTTGTTTGTCTGAATACAAATCATTTCAGAGTGCCATTTCACTCAGCAATCTAAAGATAAATTAACACTAAAGTAAATGAAGTGATGATGCCACACATTGTATTTGATTCCACTACTTAGTAATGTCAATATAAATCATATACTAAGGACAAGGTTCTTAGTTTTCAATTTTTGCATTTAATTGTTTGGTGAACAAAATCTAAAACTCTATCCAGATGTGCATTATGTCTCTTCGGCTGCATGCCAGGGCAATCTGCTCCACAGATGTCCTAAATAAATAAAGGCAAACTTGTTTTTTATGTATATTATTTTACCAAAAGGAAGCTTTTTTCCACATGTAACTTGTAGGCAATTTTGAGTTTGCTTACCAATTCATCAAGGACTTCTCACATACAATAGTTTATATGCTAGTTCAGATCAGTTGCAGAACCCTGTAAAGTTTATGCTATCAATAACTGATTCCTTTATTTATAAATAACATTGCAAAGACTAACATTCTAATGACTCCACCACCTCTGCAGTGATGAGGGTGACTTCTGTAATGAAACACTCAGAATGCACAGTCTCTCCATTGATAGAGGGTAACCTTCTCATACTGTGGATAGGAATTTCAATCAAGTCCTCTCCACCTCCACTCCAAGAGAAACCCTAATTCCGCTGGTCCTCTCATTCCACCATAGCACCCTCTCTCTCCCGCAGCTCATTAAACAACATTTCTCCTTTTTGCAGATTAATTCTTCCACAGGAGCCTTTTTCCTAACCTTCCCTTTGAGCGGAGTGGTGGCTCTGAGTCTAGGGATCTGCGCCGGCAAGCGGAAGCTTGCTGGTTCTAATCCTGTAAATGCCAGAAGTGATTCCACTCCGTTGGGCCCTTGAGCAAGGCCCTTAACCTGTCCTGGGTATGACGTTAACCGGCATCCAGCCCTGCCAGCAGGTCCTCCAACTTGTCATGGGTCGGTGGCAGGATTGGCACTCTAGCCACTGTGAAAAAAATCACACTGTTCCATTGGAACCAGTGTGGTGCAGAGGTGTCAACTGTTGCACGACTGCCCTCGGGACCTAATTTTGGATCATGTGGTGGGTGTGGCAATGCGCTGTATTCTCCCAGTCTCTCTCTCTTTCCTCAATTCTTTTCCATCACTCACCTAACCTATGCAAATGTGTTGTACTCAGCCACGTGCTATTGAGCTGTGACAGGAGTCATTGTGTCACTTGCAAATATGTCACCAACATATTTGGTATCCAGCATTAAACAACAGGCCTCTTGCCAGCCTAAAAATCGTGTTTGCTACATTTGTTGTAGGAAGTATCCAGCCATCTAGGTGAAACAGACTGATGTGTAGCAGACAATTTCAGGGAGGATGTTCAAGCCGTTAAATCCAAGTCCCTTACAAAGCCTATTGTAGAACACTTCACATCCCTTGATCATAGCCAAAATGATCTCTCTGTTTGTGTACTGTATGAGGGCAAAAAAGACACTTTTCAAAGGAAAACAAAAGAATTTAAACTCATTCTCACCCTGGGATCACACATTAATGACCAACTAACTTTTCAATCTCTCTTTCTCTTTGTCTTCTCTAATAACAGCTTTTATAAAACTACTTTCTTATTTTCTTCTTTCACCTGCACTGGATTTATTTCCGCCTTCCCCTCCTACATATGCTGCCGGCTTCATCCTTTTTAGTTTGCATACCTGATGAAGACCATACAGGCAAAACATTGTGTCTTCTACATTTTTTTCATTGTGGAAATAACCTTTAAGCTTTGTTTTTCATAGCATTCCAAAATCCAGGTCTTAGGGACTGGACCTCTTCCTTGCAGCAGTGGGTTTAATACAGGAATCAATCCTGGACGTTGCACTTGCAAATTGCATGGACTTTTCATACACACATCCACACTCATACATGGCCCAACTTAGAAATGCTACCCACCCTAACATACACATCTTTGGAGATGTGAGAGGAAAACCACAGTACCAGGAATAAAAACCAATACAGATATGGGCAGGATGTGCTACACTACACTGCGCTACACACAGAAAATAGCTCAGTGCAGGGTTCGAACATGCGATTCCAGACGCATGAGGCAGCAGCGCTAAATAATTTGCCACCCTGCCACTTTATTAATGAATATAAAAAGAAAAAAGTAATAATAATCAAAATGAAATAGTATTTGTGTTATTGAGCTACATCTCATTAGAGAAACTGGAGAAAATATTTTTTTTCCTACAGGACAAGAGTGGCACAGTAGTTAACACTGTTACCTCACAGAGCCAGTGTCCTGCATTCAAATCTTATGCTTGGATTTGGTAACACTTTGTCATTTTAGGATTACTGCCAAGTCTAAGTTGGCATGTGCAAGGATAAGACCTGCAATGGACTAGTAGTTCAACCAAGGTTGGTTCCTGTCTTGAACGCAATGCTACCATGATAAGCTATTTTCCCTTGCTTTCTTGATTTTTTTACTCATATTTCTTTATTTTTGAATAGTTTAGTTTTGAAGTTTACTTATGTTTTTCGATCGTTTAAGTTGGACAGACACTGTGAGATTTTGACACAATTTTAAGCTTGATTTACAGTTGACAACTGATTTCTTGAGGTGACATGCATTTTAGTTTCATCAGCTGTCTTTTTACATGCAGTATAAGAGGGAATGTGATGTTCGATTGCATCTTACAACTGGGCCTTCGTCCAATTATAAGAATATCTGTCATGTCAGAAATTTCAGTCGGCTGTCCTATGGTGTGAACGGTCTCAGCAGCCAATTTAATAACATCACTGTCAAATTTCCCAAAATTAATTGTGCAGTAATCGCAGTGATTGTGCATGTGGCAACAATAATAACAATAATGATAACATGTACAGAGAGAACAATGCATTACGTGAACAGAGTGAATAGAGGCCAAGTTGAATGAGCTCTGGCAGGGCATCTCATTCCTACATGAAATGTCTGCTTCATCATACCATGACTGGCAGGACCGGGAGCAATGTTTGCCAGAGATGGCCTAGTGACAAAAGTACAGTATCTTAGGCACTGTTTACTGGAAAAACCCAAAGTAAACACACAATAGTGAAATGCATAAATTGCTTACCTCTATTTCTCTCTGTGACACAGACAGACATGCTATCCACAACGTTCCAACCATTTATAAGTTCAGTTATACCTTTTTCTTTTCTTTGTAGTTTCAGAGTAGAATACAGCAAGACTCAGCAATTGTAGCTCTTTGTTGACATTTTGAGAAGACTGTGCCATACTGTTTTTTTAATGGGTAAAGCTGTTTTGTAAAATGTCAGTGGGTAAAATTGTCCATCAGAGCCATGTACACATACGTATGGTCTGAGCACACATATTGTGGCATGTCAATCAGACCAAACCTGCTTGTACAGTTTGAGCACATATACAACTGGCGACTCTATAATGAACTCTATCATACACTCACTTGACCACAATTTCTAAAAATTTCACAGTGTGTGCCCGTAGTTAATTACATTTTTAACTTAAAGAACAAAACACAATCCAGTTAAGAAAAAAAATAATTTGTACCAAATGCATATACTGTATTCTGGAGAAATCAAAGAAACATAACACCTAGTCCCCTAACCTGACTCAAAAATCTATACAATAATTACTTAAGTGGTTCCTAATATAGAATAAAATGGCAAATAAACTAAAAGGCTTATCAAATTGAATGACTTAATTCTTCTTTGTTAACTGCACTAGTTGTGCATGATCTGTTGTCTAGCTGCCATGGCTGATGCCTCAGTTTAAAACATTATGGGCACTGCCTTATTTAAGGACAATAAGCTGCTATTATCCCTCATATGAACTTTAAATGAAACAAAGAAAAGTCTCTTCACATTCTCTAAAGAAAATATTAAAATATACAATCTTCAAGTTAATGACCTTGCTAGTTCTCAGCTTTAAATTTTGACCTAGGCCTGTTTTAACATTTCCAAAGTCCATCATTGAACAATACTAAATTCATTGAAGTCGAAGGGGAAGGTGAAACTGAACTAATTTTGAGTGGATTATAATAGTGCAATTTTTTTATTGATTTTATTAAAAGTGAGTAACATTCCATGCAATCAGGTCAAACTTAACAAAATTAAATTCAACTCAACCCCCACACAAGAGAAAGAGAGGAAGGCCTACAGCCAGAGTAAAACTTTTAAGTGTAGAAACGTTAGAAGAGAATCATTTTCCCCAATATAAATGCTTATTCTAAAATGTTATTGATTAGATCCTGCCTGGTTTTAAAAAAAAGTTTTGAACAGATCTTTTAAATGTGTATATAATGGCAGTTACCCACTGACTTAAAAGAGGTGGGCTAGGATTCTTCCAAGATGAGCAAGATAAGTCTACGTGTTAATAGTGAAGTTAAGGTGATTGCATTTTGTTTGTCCTTCTCCACTTTAAGCCCATCTGGGAGTCCACCAAACACAGCTGTTAGTGAATTAGAAGGGATTGTGACACCAAGGCTGTCTGAAAGACATTTAAAAATTTTGATTCAGAATGTTAATTTGGTGCACGCCTAAAGCATGTGTCCCAGTGAGGCTGGAGCTCGATTGCAACATTCGCAGGTTGGATCTTGCTCTGAAATAATTTTGGACAATTTTAAACGAGATAGATGTGCTTGATAAAAGATTTTATCTTATTACATTGTAATATGTCCTTATTTTTCTTAGGAAAGACGGTAATTAATGCTTGGTGAAAAGTTTGAGGTAGAATGTTATTGTCTCTAGCTTCTATAAATGTTGCTAATACAAGGGGAGCTAACTTTTTTTTATAAAATTTAGCAGGGTAGCCATCAGGTCCTCCTGCGTTCCCAGAAAATAAATGGTGTTCTGAAATGTGCCTCTTGACAAAGAGCATTGGTGCAATGGATTAGGGAAAAAAGAACTCACCACTGTCCCTAAATGTGGTGGCCGTGCACAGTCCTTTTCCGCTGTGAACATCCAGTTGATAAAGGTGTTTAGGTGCTACTGAAGATGAAATCATTCGAAAAATGAGCAAATCAGAAGGTCCTGCCACATCCTTCTCTTCCGGTTTTATGCATACAGTGCATACAAACCCCAAATTACAATATCTACAAACCCCAAATTATTAATCCCACCTGCCCCTCTGCATCTGTCAATACCTGTTTAAAGACGCAGACCCCATAGTCACAAACAGGAATAAGTGCAACCAATGTTGTTAATAATGTTCAATTAACAGCAAACAGGATGTACCTATAAACAAATGACACCACCTATGTGGCACCACTACACCTGACCCTGTTGATATTTCAGGACACAGCCAAGATTTACATTATATTTATAATAAATAAATAAAATGGTGCTTAAAATATGTACATTTTTACTCATTTTTTAAACTGTATGTATGTTAATTAAAGAAACAAGCATTTCCAAAAAAGTTTGATTTTATTGTTGTACACTGAAACAGATGGGCAAGCAATATTGTATGCCATTAATGCCGCAGAATGAAAGTTCTCACATTTATAACTTTATAATACCTAAAAATATAATACATTTTTTTCATACATAGCATTAGAAGATAAAAACAATTCAGATGCATTACATCATTTGCAGATACTATTTTAAACACTTGCACATAAGTAAACATTGCCATATCTCTGTATTCCTTTCAATAAAACATGATTTGTAATGCTGTATAAAGCTTCTGACCACATTATAATTCTTTTACACATACTTGCCTGACACATTTTCCATTATCTTTTATTGTCTACAATTTATGACTGCCATTCCTTTCTCGGCCGGTAGCTTTCTTATAATCACATGTGGAATCGCCAAGAACATCTTGCCTGGAAGTGCTTGGAAATGCCTGCATTAGCCACGTGTTCTTCTCTCACCTTTAACGTTTTTTTTTTTTTTATATTGGCTTCCTGAGTCACTGTTGCAGGGCCTCTGGGACTGAACAGCTTTAGTCAGTGTCAACTCCGACACAGAACAGCAGGATTCACATGGGCTGCCTTTTGAGATACATCTGTGTTTTGCATTAGCTTTTACAGATT
The DNA here is from genome assembly GCA_026402145.1 of Polypterus bichir lapradei. NCBI lineage: Eukaryota > Metazoa > Chordata > Cladistia > Polypteriformes > Polypteridae > Polypterus > Polypterus bichir. Next base: position 10,095,298 of record JANRMT010062857.1, on the reverse strand, counting down.
TTCCTTTTGGCAAAATAGAAAAAAAATATTTTAGGTTAGCTAAATGGACTGTTTGCTGCTGTCTTTAACATAATGTACTCTACATCAATTTCATGGTCCCTCATTAAACTGATAATACTGATGCATTCCTGCAGTATAAATGTAGAAACATGGAAATCAACTTAGGCTTACCCCAAGAAGTAGCATCCTGTCCATAGTTAGTTCCTGCTTGGTGCTGTTTGCTGCTGGGATCGACTTCAACCCCCCCTCAGCTCCAAACTGGATTAAGCTGATTCCATAAATGTGTGGATGAAAGTATGAATTATAATCACCCACATTTTTGTATGAACTTTTCTCAGTCAGTGGGCTGGCGCCCTGCCTGGGTTTGTTCCTGCCTTGCTCCCTGTGCTGGCTGGGATTGGCTCCAGCAGACCCCCGTGACCCTGTGTTTGGAAAATGACTGACTTTTCTCAGTCACCTACAGTAAAGCCAGCTTTGCAATTGCCAATGCCCAAATGAAAGGAAGGAAGCCATAAAATTCTGAGCTATATGATGTCAACAGTTTCTTCTTGTCATTTTTCATGCTCAAAGCTTCTTCTCATTAGCAAACATATAGTGTATACAGAATGCACAGATCAATCACCTATTCACATTTCAATTAACTTATGCTATTGAGCCATTTATAAAGTAATCAATTGATTCTTACTAACCTTTATATAATCATCAACAATGATTAAGTTAAGTTTAATTCAAGTTAATGGAAAACATAATTACATGTCACTCACATGCTAACCTGTCAGTCAGTGAAGATATGAGGGAAAACTGATGAACCTCTTTAGTTTTGTCCTTGCTTACTCCTTCACCAGGCATTGATTGATTGATCAAAGGTCGGAGCTGCCACTATTCCACTATAACATTTTCGACAGAAATGGCTTTGGACTACAGTTTTGTCTTCTAGCTCAATATCATTAGATTCAAACTTGGTTTTGTTACCATGGGCATATGGTGAAGCTTAAGACATTTAGAGAAATTGAAGCAAACGTATTTTACAGTCCAATGAGGTAAACTACTCAGGTGGTTTTACTAGCTCTTTTATTAGTTCATAGCAGATTAATGAAAGCTTCCAGAACAGTGTAAAATGTGCTAACTGTTTTCTGACCTTTACTTCTTTAGTTTAATGTTTGATCCCCATGACTTTAATTTAAACTTTTTACTTTTATTTTAGTCGGGATATTTTACTACATAAATCTACATAACTACATCCATCCATGATAACTTGTGGTTGAAAAAATAGGCAAAGTTAGAAGCCAGAAAAAGCAGACAATCAATCGTTAAGTTTGAACACAAACCAAAAATCAAGTCTTGGAAACTGGTAAAAGTCTGAATTATCATAAGCTGCATTAATTTGGGGGTATTTACAAGAAATGTAATGATTTAATTCATAAAGTAAAAGTACAAAATAAATAAAAATAGTTCTGTTACATTTTTTGAAATATTAAAATGTATGGTTCAATTTAAACTAAAAAGTCTGAATATTATCTATTGTAATAGTAATTTGTCATTTTCACCCTCTGATAGTGGTCCATAGAGGACTAGATCTCTAGTAAATGATCAAAAATATCATCATATTCATGACCATTAATATTCTAAAATGATTCCAGAGATACTTTTGTTTGAAATTTGTCATTTTTAAATTTCTGGTAGTGACTGTTAGAGGGCTAGTACCTCGGTAAATGATCAAATATCAAAAATATCCTCATATTCATGATTAGCAACCTCGAAATAGCATAAAATGAGACTCCACATGCCTATAACCCCATTATTTAGAAGTTTTGTGAAAAGTAGTAACTTTGACCCTTTGTACCCAGTTAGATACCCCCTGGGTTCAGTTGATGTGGCATGCACAACTCCAAGTCCCTTTGATCATTTTTTGCTAAAGACACCTATTGGTTTACTCTTTATCGTAAGGCTAATTTCCTGTATAAAATATGGCAAAAAATTCATGTAAAATGAGTGTATTTCGGGTGAACAGAGTCAAAAATAGGGGGGCACCCCAAAAAACTTAACGTTTTGCATAACTAGAGATCAAAATGAGTTGAACTCTGTGTGTATCATATGAGTTGTTTTCCTTGCAACGGTGAGTCATGAGGCACTGATGTGATTTCAAGTAATTCTGATGAATGCAAAAATATTTGCTCATAAAGAGTTAGAGAGAGGGTGGCATGGTGGCGCAGTGGTAGCGCTGCTGCCTCGCAATTAGGACACCTGGGTTAGCTTCCCGGGTCCTCCCTGTGTGGAGTTTGCATGTTCTCCCCGTGTCTGCGTGGGTTTCCTCCGGGTGCTCTGGTTTCCTCCCACAGTCCAAAGACATGCAGGTTAGGTGCATTGGCGACCCTAAATTGTCCCTAGTGTGTGTGTGTGTGTGCCCTGCAGTGGGCTGGCACCCTGCCCAGGTTTTGTTTCCTGCCTTGTGCCCTGTGTTGGCTGGGATTGGCTCCAGCAGACCCCCATGACCCTGTAGTTAGAATATAGCGGGTTGGATAATGGATGGATGGATGGAGTTTGAGAGACATCAGAATAAAGCAACGCACACAGCACATAGGAATCCTAATATCAGACCGACCTCGGGTGATATAACATGTCACACACTCCTGAAAGATTCTGGGAAGAATTGCCTTGGCAATGATTAACACAGTTACAAAAAGATGGCAACACTCAACTCATAAACAAAATGGTATCTTCATAAGACATCATTAAAGTTTTTTAAAGTTTTTCTTTTAAAGTATTACATAACTCAAGAAGTAGATGCAAGAATCATATTTCTTGGGGAACAAAATCCCACATTCCAAGCATAACATGTACTGTACTTAAATCTTAGATGGAAGGCAACAAAAATTAAAGAAAATAGCACATTATAACTGCTAGAAGGAGATCGGCCCAACAGGTGTGAATGAGAGAGTGAGAGAAAAGTAATGAGAGGCTGGCAGGTGCTGAAAAATCTCTTGCCCAGTTACAGGCAGCACATACAGGGCCTACAGAAATCATTCAGCCCCTTGGAAGTTTTCCTATTTTATTCCTTGCACCACTAAATCACAGTGGAATTATTTTGGCCTTTTTGACTTTGATCAACAGAAAAAGAGTCCTTAATGTCAAAGTGGTAATGTATCTCTGCAAAGTGGCCTAAATTAAATACAAAAATAAAACATAAAGTGATTAATTGCATAATTATTCACCCCCATTAATATGACACATCTAAACATCACTGGTGAACCCAATTGGCTTTAGAAGTCACACAGTTCAATGGAGATCACCTACAGTATCTTACATATAAACATTGTCACACACGTGTGACTAGGAATGAGCTGAGTGGACCAAGTGGAGGTAATTACCCGCCAGGCCAATGGGTGGTGGGGTGCACTAAACCTACATATCTCTGTTATTTCTGCAGGCCAAATATGGGAAAACCTGCCTGATTCAAAATCACGTCCAGTTCCGGCACCCAGACTGACGTCACTTCCATCTCCAGTGCCCAGACTGACATCACGTCCGGTTTCGCCGCCCAGAATGATGTCATTTCTGGTTTCCGGCCAGATGACATCACTTCCACCTTTCGACTTATAAAGCTGCCATCTTTCCTCAACTATTCAGTTCAGTTCAGGACTCAAAACAGTGTACGAGTGCTGTGTCAAAACCCTTTTGCAACATCTATGCATGGAAGTGTGTGTGTCCGTCCAGCCTGGAAGTGAGTCGGGGTAAGAGCTCCGCCACCAACGAAACAGAAAACTCGCTTAGCCGCTAATAACACAAGCAAGGCCAGCACGTCAGCAAAACAAAATCTCAGAAGAAAGACAACGTTGCTTAGCCGCTAACATTAGCAAAATGGTATCCCTTTTACTTTTCCTCCTGCAGCTAATGCACAAGCGATGTGAGCACGTCCTCCTAGGAGAGAGATGCCCAGAGTAGTTCCTTTCAGTTACCTGACATCTCTACATTCCAATTCTTTCTGACGATTTTAATAGTTTCTAGGACCCCGGGCTTTTTACAGCACAGACTTACAAAGCTAGGGATGTATAAATGCACAGCTGGAAATCCACCTCGAGCATACTTTCTACAATTACTGAGTGATTGTGCAAGAAGAACACTAGTGAGGGAGGTCACCAAAAGACAGATGAGAAGACTAAAGGAGTTACAAGCTGCAGAGGAGACTAGAGAGACTGTGCAGTCAACAGCACCAGTCGCAGCTTAATGTAAGAGTGGCAAAGAGAAAGCCACTGTTAAAAAACACGCACAGAGAGTTTGCCAGAAGGCACTTGGGAGACTCTGAATTCAGCTGGAAGAAGGTTATATGGTGTGATAAAACCAAAATTGAGCTTTCTGGTCATTAGACTAAACACCATGGTGTAAGCCAAACACTTTACATTATCAAAAATACAACATGAAGCATGGTTGTGGCATGCATCTCTGCAGCAGGCCCTAAAAAGCTTGTGTGGCTGAAATGAATGCAGCACAATGCATAGAAATCCTGAAGGAAAACCTGATGCTGGCAAGATACCTGCACCTTGGTAGAAGACCCCATGTATGAAGCCAAAGCTACATGACAAAGAAAGTGAGTTACTCTTGAAGTGGACAAGTAGATAAGCAACCTCTGGGTAAACAGGGACAAGAATTCAAGACCAATATAGGAATACTCAGTATGACAGCAGAGCTTTGGTTCTGTTCTCTTGTACATTGCACTTTCTGCTTTTCCTTTTGACTCCATTCCTCCATTGTTTGTTTTCTTAAATAAATGCATAATTCTGCATCATTTTGGCATCATTGGCTTTATTGTGGGTGTGGATCACATAAAGATACCATCTTCTTGCAATATTTGGCTATGACTTTTATAAAAGGATTACATATCTAGGCACAACCAGATTTGGGAAGTGGCCAAATGATCGGATCCCTGATGGAGATCTCGTAAAATTGTGATCTACATTACACAATTCAGTGATTCACTGCTTAAAAAAAAACAGCACTTCAAAAGCTGAGGTCACAGTTCTCTCCCTGAAAAAAATAATTTTCTTTTTCTCCAGGAGATCATGAAAAAGAAGTAATTAATGGGATAATTACACTCTTTCAAAGTAGAAAAATGACTAAGTGCAGAGTGATGCACGAAGGCAAAGATGACATTAATTGTAAATATAAGATGGTAGACAGATCTACAGAAAGCAAGCCCCAAAACAAACTTAACAAACAAACTTAACATTTATGAAAAATTTTCATTCTCTGGGTGTGACACCCTGTGTAGTTGGAATTGAGGTCACCAGCCTACACTCTAGGTGTTTAGTATGTGGGACCGAGCGTGACCAGGATGATGGTGTAAGACAGGGAGACATGGACACAAAAAGGGTTGGGTTTCTTGAAAAATAAAGTGAGGTTTTAGTTACAGGTGCACTTAAAGAATGACAAAAATAATGTCCTGCAGAATTTATATATCAATACACAGTCCAATACCGCAAAGGACACACAAAAACAGTAATTAAATGGAGCCCAAAAACAGTGACACTATATACAGTATTTATGGTGCTGGCTGAAAGTCCCAAACAAAGAAAAATGCACACAAACTAGTGAAACCCATATATACTCTAAACCAATATGAAGCAGTCTTCTTCCACAGTGCTCCAAGTCAGGAAGCTGCTCTTCAGTGTATAGTACAGGATTAACCAAAAACAACAATATTCAAAATACAGAAAAAGAGAAAAAGTGTATACCGTATACAAAAATAAATAGTGCACCAATAACCACAACCCAATAAATACCTCCACTAAAAGTTAATTCAGAGATATTTATCGAAATATATATACAAGAAAAAAATATTTACAATAATCAAGGCACAAGCTTTAGTGCTTGGTTAAGTCAAAGCGGAGTTCTACCAAGTACCTTTCTGTTAACAAGATCTAGCCAGAAGACCCCCTCTAGAGGCCACAATTCCCTTTTGTATTCGGCGCCCCTGCGCCGACCAATTAAACTGGTCTACGCCATCCCTCCGTGGGCATGTGATGATGTGAACGCGTCTGCGAAAGGTGGCGTCTCCTGTCCCACACAATTACTATAAAAATTCAGCCTTTGAGATGCGGACTGCCCTTCTGCCTTAAGTGAAAGTAAGAACTTTTAATTTTTTTCCTCCTTCCTGAGATACAGCCCAGACAACTGCCAATCCTCTTCTAAACCGCGGCAAACTAATATTAAGGCGCTATACAAATAAATGTTGTTGTTGTTGAGACATATCAGTTTACACCAATCAGCATAAAGATAAATGGATAATGTTTTAGCACACTTATATCATTTGCATATCTAAAGGTCACAAAATGTTGAAATAAGTTAAAAGTTTAGGCCTATATCTGTATATAAACAGGAACTTATTTTATATAAACACAACATAAAAAGTATTGCTTTGGCATTATCTCATCATTCCCTTGGCAATGTCCTGGGTACAAATGGTACAGAATGTCTTAGCTAAACAGGCAGTCACAGTTATAAGGACTTTACAAATTCAAACAATAATGTTTCCCTTACAATGAGGACCAAATCTTAAAAACCTTGATAAAACAGATCCAGCAGTTCTTTAAATTAAATAGTAGATATTGGTCTATAGAAAAGCAGTGCAAATTAAGAGAAAGTGCATTCAAAATGGAAGCCTGTAAGCAATTCTTAACAAAAAGTCTTGAAAATTTGTAATTCACTTCAAAGTCATGTAGTTGAAGCACAATCTTTAAAAAGAATCTGCAAGAGATATTGGGGCAACTTATCTATTATCCAACAAAACAAGCTTCACAGATTGTGTGAACTCCTTTCATTTGTCAAAATTCTTATTACACCTGTTGAGAACACTAATAGAAGTGTTTTCTGTAAATTTTGATTTTGGTACAACACTTAACAAAACAGTTTCCTTCCCCTTTGTCCATTTCAGTTCGATGTAATTTGTAGGCTTCACTAAATCAAGGTTTTTCAGTCATTCAACCAGTATTGTCATTTCCTTCACATACATACTTGCCTAACAAGTATTTTCATTATGTTTCTTCTGTTTGAAGCAGAAACTGAAACAGTTAGGGTAGAAATTTAGCTACCTTTGCTCACTATGGATGAAGGACAATTTCAGACACTCCTCTAGTCTATTAAAATCATATTTTACCTATGATCCTTTCTTCACGTACAACAACAATTTATTTCTTGTATAGCCCAAAATCTCACAAGGAATGCCTCAATGAGCTTCAACATGCCCTGTTTTTTAAACTTACCTGGCAGCCAGCATAAGGACTTTAGAACTGGAGTTTTGTGTTCGTACTTTCTAGTTCTTGTAATAATCCCTGAAGTAGCATTTTGAATTAACTGAAAGCTGTAAAAAGAATGATTTGAATAGTCATTGAACACTGCTTTACAGTAGTCAATCCTACTAGAAATAAATTCATTTTTCGGTATCCTGCGTATTAAGAAAATGCCTCAGTTTTCCAAAATTTTTAAGATGGAAAAAATATGTTTTGGATTGTTTTGTAATGTGTACTTTAAATGACATGCTAGTGTCGAAGGTAACACCTAGATTGCACTATTGTGATCAGCATTATTCCCTCGAATAATTAACATTTCTGTTTTACCTGTGTTCAAAGACAAGTAATTCTCATCCATCCACTTCTTTAACTAACTAACACAACTAATTAAGGACAACATCGAAAAAACATCATTTGGTCAAAAAGAAAGTTATGACTGGGTGTCATATGCGAACGAGTGAAAATTAATGTTATGTTTTACTAATCATTGTTTCCAATGGAAGTATGTAAAGGGAAACATTTCATATTGGCACACTATAGTGTGGAACTAGAAGGGTTGAATCATGGGTACCAAAGGGTGCAGTAAGTTTCAGAGGTTGAGGAGCATGACATATCAACCACCTGAACACCTGGTTGCTGCTTCTCAAGACTGAGGTATAGTAGTGCTAGAGACAGAAGATGAGCAACATTATCACAGTTTAATTGAGATCATAACATTTTTAAATTCTTGTTTTTATTTTTTAGTAGTATTATTAATTATTTTGTACTGCTTTGTGCTCTGGTGATGTCATTAGACTAGTTTTGATTGCAATTATTTAGCATGTTGCTAAGGGTTAGTCCTGTTTTTAATTGCATGCATATAACATAATGGTGACTGTCCTATTTAAGAGTGAGCCAAATATTATTTTAACTTTGTTTTGATAATGACTTTTTGACTTTTTTTTTCTTTTTGACATACAGCCTGCCCTTTCCTATTGCTTTGGTAGCCAATGGTGATGAGTGAAACAATTTGCATGAAACTGAATTTGCAAAATAAATTGCATTGGCGAAAGCATTTTCATGCATTAATTTCACCTACATCTGCCTGTCATTTAGTTTTTAAATAAAGATCTCTAGTGAAAAGTGGATGTTAGGTGGTTGGGTTTGGCAGTACCCATCTTTTGTGTAATTTTCTTGTGGAAAGGAGAGACAGTAATGTGGATGATGGTGTGCCTTGGCATTTCTATACTATATACTAGCCATATTGTATATTACTATTATATGTTTCTGTTATATGCCATTTGGTATAGGATTCATAAAAGCAGTGCTATGAAATGCATTTTGTTACTACAAATGTTTGTGATGCACCATCTTTTGGAATGGCAGGGACATAGACACCAGATGGACACACAGACATATCCTTTTTTTAAGGTAAATTGCCATTACAAATCTGGCCATCGGTATAATAAAATATTATGAATGTAAAAACACTGGAGATCCAAAAATCATTACATATCAAGTTTATTACTGTAGTGTAAGAAAAATGCTATCCCTCTCTGACATAGTGATTTTACTAAATTTTAATTATATTGCATTTTTTTTTTATTCTGCCTTATTCCAGATACTGTTTTGTTAGGTATTATGGAGGCTATAGATGTTCATTCTCTATGATGTGGAAAGACTAAAAATATATTCACAGTTTTTTTAAAACTGGGTAGAACTTCAATAACGCTAAAGCACTGGGTCAATTAGTTAACGCTTTGAAGATTCATAAATTTTATATTTAAATGAGTTAGTCCAGCATTTTATGAACTATAAACCCCTTCTTTAAAAATATTTAGATTAATTCAATTGAAATTAATATCCTTAATTTAGATGTCAAAAACATTTTTGCAACGAAATAGTGGTTAACAAATCTAACATTTCTATTATTATTGCTGTTGATATTTTGATTTTCATTCTTCCAACTTTTCTGGTGCTTTTCCACTTCAGGCAATAAGCAGCTTGTAGCAATCCCAGTATTATTGAGCATCAGACAGGTTCAGCCCTGAATTTAAGCATAATTTTCAGCTGTTTTGAAGTATTTAGACATAAACCTTACATGATCTGATTACCCATTAACAGTAATTTTAGTGTTTTAAAAACCAATGGAAAATGAATGACAACTATTTATGTACAATATTTTAAACCTGCCAGATTGGTTAGTTAAAATAAAAATATAAATAAAAACCGAACGATACATTTTTCATCTTATAAGGAATTATTGTGCTGTGTCACATACATTTTCTTTGTTTTTAGGAAGAATCGATTATTGTTTCTGTCCCCTTAATCACACTGTGATTTGCTCTTTATGGATATTTCTGTTAAAGATAATTTACAAACATTCAGCTATTTCAACAGTTATGCTTGTCATTTTAGTGTAAAAATGATGAGAATGTGTGATATTTTAAGCATGATCAAATAGTTTGGTTATCTATCCTGGCAGCATTTTGTAATTGGCAAGGTAACAGTTGCACCATAAAGTTGTAATAATATGCTTAATACTGTGATACTTCTTGGTAATGCTTACCTTTATACATCTCAAAATTCAAATATGCCGAATTGAAATGGGTTTAGACGGTGGTTCAGTAGTGAGATGAAGTGGTTGTCGTTGTGCACAGGATATCAATTCCTTTTATTATTAGGCTAGCATTTTTATCCAAGGTGAGTGTTGCCCGGGCTTCCTGCAGCTGGCATACTACTTTGAACTTGGCACATCAATAGTCATGACTGAAGAAAGACTGGGCAATGAGGACAAACACACAAACACACTCACATGTTCACGCACACGCGCGCACACACACACAGCCAAGATGTAAAAAGGCTTAGTGCTTTTATTTTCAATAAACAAGTGTCCCAAAACAAAGTGAAGTTCAGCTTCCTCCATAAATAAATAAAAAATTCTAATAAAAGCAGTGTTCAAGTGGAGATTAAAATGCTAATTAATAATCAATAAATAATCCACTGGTAAAAAAAACAGGGTTAAAATCATTTTCAGAATCTGTTCATTAAAACTATTACCAGCTTTGGTGCCTCTTTCCTAAACTAATGTCTCCTCCGCTCACCATTTTTGGTCTGTTCATCAAGGGTAGACATCCTCTAGTAAGCACAGTCACCCTTCTGTCTGGCTCATGTCCCTGCCACCATCCTTTGGAGTTAAAAAGGAGCCCCACAAGCCCTGCTGCCTTCCTCCGTCACCATCCCTCAGCATTCAGCCCCATGGACGCTGTCCACTTGCTCCACTTGGGGCTACTTCCTGACCGCTTCCCTCCACGTCATTGCACAGGCTCAACCACTATCCTGCCTCTTCATCTTCCCTTTACTTTCTAATTAACCTCCAGACTCATCACACTTCTATCTCTCATGATCTATCTGTTCTACTCATGCTCCTTTTATACTTCAATACATTTTATGCTTAATTACGAACCCCAGAGTGCTAATGAAGAAACTGGCTGGGATTACTGCATCTGGACATGAAGGTGTGATCAGCCAATTTCACCATGAACACCCCATGGTTGCTTTGGCTACACTACTGTGTGTTCCTACAGACCACACTGAGCCAGAGCTCACAGATCACAAGGCAACTTACAATATCTGAAATACAATTGGTTTCATTTCTCTAGTTTATCCAATTAGAGCAGAGGCAGGTGAAGCGACTTGCTCATAGTCACATGGTGTCAGTAGTGGGATTTGAACCCAGAGCTTCAGGGTTTGAACTCCAAAACCTTAACTATCACACCACATTACATTGCATTTGTTAGCTCCCTTAATCTAATGAAGAGTCATGGAGAACATTACTTTATAACAACAGCACTGGAAACAAGGGAGATAACCTTGCCTCGGCAGGGCTTGATCAGAGAACTGATAAATATGCATGTTGTGGCGAGCAGACCATGAGGGGGCAACTGCACTGGTGGCTATGGGGACCACAGGAAAGGAGCATGGAAGCTCAACCCTATAGGGGCCCATAGTCACCGCCAGGGAGCGCCCAGATGCCTGAGGAGCCCTGGCCCTCAGCACTTCTGCCACACCTGGAAGTGCTGGGGGGAAGACCAGGGACACCCAGAGTGATTCTGGGTGCACAGCTGGCACTTCCGCCACACCAGGGAGTGCCGGCAGGAGCTCATTGGAAGACATCTAGAGCACGTCCGGGTGGATATAAAAGGGGCTGCCTCCCTCCATTCGATGGCTGGAATCAGGAGGTAGAAAGACAGAGCTCGGGAGGAGAGGAGTGGAGGCGGACCTGAAAAGAGGCATTATTGACAGGCCTGGACTTTGGGGGTGTTTGGTACAGGGTACTGGGTTGTGTGTGCGCGCACTATAAATAGCAGAATGTATATTAAACGTGTGTTGGGTGTTAAACCTACAGTGTCCACCTGTCTGTGTCCGGGCCAGTCTCCAAAATGTATATTACCAAATCTGCTTAAATTTATTTTCTAGTCACAGGCATACTCTCTCCCAGCCACCCTGGGTAGAAGACAGAAACCAGCCCAGATGAGGTGTCAGTCTTTAAAGAGCAGACACAATTTAGAGTCGCCAAATAATTTTTTTGTGAATGTGGAAAGACAAACCAGACTACCCAGAGCAAAACCCACGCAGACATGAGGAGAACATGCAAGCTCCACATCTTAGCATAGTATTGTAGCACACATGATCCATGAGGCTGCAGTCCTTACCACCACACCACCATACTCTCAAATGAGAAAGAATGATTAATATTATAATACATACTCTTCTATCCACTGTCATTGACTGTTGATAGTTTTGATTAAATGCAATTCTGTTTGCTCTAATCACCACTGTTGTGTTTTTTCTTTTTTTATTTCTGGTACTCTGTGGTGGTGCCCCCTGGCTCAAATATGCTGTGCCCACCTGATTAGCTGGGAACATAAACAGAGCTCCACTAGAGTATCCTGTTAATGGTGACACAATCATGTACTATGGAATGCGCAGATAGGGTTGGGCAGACTTTGGCCTTGGAAACCCACAGGCTTATTTTCTCCAACATCCAACCAACTGGAAATTTTATTTTCCTGTCCACCCTGACCATCTGACCATAGTTTGTAATTAATTTGGACATTATGATTTTGAACTGTTCTAAATAGCTGTTCTTTAGTCTGCATTTCTTCTGTAATTCTGTTTAGCTCTGATTATTACAAACCATTTTGAGCTTCTTTCATGTGTGAAAATGCACTATATACATAAATGTTGTTGTTTTTCAGCATTTGTGTAAAATGATAGTTCTTTAGCTTTGCTCAGTGCCTGCTCAAACATTTGTGCTGCCCTAGGTGAAGCTATAAATGGCTGCACAAATGGCTACTATGTTGTATGATTATTTATTTATATAGCTTTCACTATCACTAACTTTAATATTAATACAAATATAGAATAATCATATTTACAATAATATAAAATAGGCATAGTATAGCTACTATATAGCTAATGCAATTCAAGAAATTCCTAGGCTGTAAAGTGTATGCTGACCAGTTAAGTGCTTAAGCAGAAATCCTGTCTTTTAGAGATTTTTTGGCAGGATTTATAACAAGCATATAAATTATCCTTCTATAACTGTTTTCCCCAGCAGTGCATTATGCTTGTGAAATGAGTAAGATACAAAAAGAAAAATAAATGTATGTATCCAAAATATATATCAATATAATATTGAAAAACAAAATGGAAAATAAGGTAAAGAATGAACTAGCTAAAAAAGGAAACAAGAATGCTCAGCATAAAAAGAGCCTCCGTGAAGCTCAGTTTGGTGCATCTGGGAATTTGGAAGGACACACGTAAACAGCTTTTGTAGGTTGTCAAACGTTAAGACCAAACATTGCTAATACATAAAAATAATATACAATCATACCTCAGAAAAAGTTGCTATGGTGTGGAAAATACAAACAAAAATAGAAAGCACTTCAACTTGCAATCCATCATAAACAGTATAATGACAAGATATTTAGAGTTCAGTCTTGTCAGCATCATTTTTTGTTAAATATACATCCATTCTTTCCATTGAGGGCCTGGAACACATTCTGAAAAAGGTTGGGATAGGGCAATTGAGGGCCAATAATGAGTTAAAAAAAGAAAATAATGATGTGAGTAGAAACAAATGATATTCAAGAGGTGATTATAATCCTGCTTTGGAATAAAAGCTGCATCCAGGAAAGAACATTTTCACACAAATGCACGAGAAAATCATTCATAAGTTAAAAAACAATGTTTTTCAAAGACAGATAAGAAGGGATTTAGATATTTCACCCTCAATAGTGCATAATACAATTGAAAGATTCAAAGAATCTGGAAACATTTTGTTGCACAAAGTGCAAACCTAAGCTGACTGCCCATGATCTCTGATCCCTCAGATTGCACTGCCTCAAGAATCAGCATTCATCAATAAGTGATATAAACCTATGGGTTCAGGAGTACTTTGGCAAACCTTTATTAAGTAACATAATACGTAGTTACATCCACAAATGTCAGTTACAGCTGTTCAGCTGTATGTCCAATTGTCTATACCTTAACATCAACAAAACCACGGAACTGGTTATGGACTTTCCCCACACCAAAGATTCTTCTTCCTTAGGAGACTATGTTCCTTTAATGTAGGAAGTGACATCCTTCACATCTTCTATAACTGTGATGGCCACTGCGATTTTGTATGCTATGATGGGCTGGTCTGGTAACATCACTTCAGGAGAGGCCCACTGAATCAACAAGCCAATTAAAAGGGCAAGCTCAGTTACAGGACACACTCTGGACCTCCCGGAGGAAGCAGCGAAGGACAGAATGAAAACAAAATTGAGTGCCATTATGACTGCACATCCCCTCTCTGACACACTGAGGGCTTTCAGGCAATAAATTATTCAATAAAAGTGTGTCAAGAAATGCTACAGAGGCTTCTTTATACCAACAGTAATACACCTGCATAATGCCTCACTGGGATGGGGACTGCCACGTCTGAAGTTTTTTTTATTTATTTAAAGAGCTCCTGCAAATAGCCAAATTTCCTAGTGGGGACAAATAAAGTTCTATCTATCTATCTATCTATCTATCTATCTATCTATCTATCTATCTATCTATCTATCTATCTATCTATCTAT
>JANRMT010062857.1:10032019-10080890 GCA_026402145.1 Polypterus bichir lapradei | reverse complement strand
TATCTATCTATCTATCTATCTATCTATCTATCTATCTATCTATCTATGTTAACAATGTCCAAAAATGCCATTGAAACATGTATTGTGGTGAGGCGAATAAATATTTCAGGTATTTAAAAAGAAATGCATGTCATGTCCTCCCAAGCAAAGAAGAAAAGAACCATCCAGACTGTTGCCATCTACAAGTCCAGAAGCCAGCCTCTGTAATAGTATGGAGTTGTCGAGTGTCCTAGGCAAGGATAATTTACACTTCTTTGAAGGTGCCATTATTGTCGAAAAGTACACACAGCTATTGGAGCAACATGTGATGCCTTTAAGATGACATCTCTTCTATGGACACCCGTGCTTATTTCAGCAAGCAAATTCCAAACCACATTTTGCATGCATTAAAAAGGCATGGGAAGAGTGTGTGGGTGCCCAACTGCCCTGCCTGCAGTCCTTACCTGCCCACGATTGAAAAATGCAAAATGCGATAACAAAGACCCCTTACTGCTGCTGCACACAATAAAACTTGTTTGCAATCATATGGAACAAAATACACCTGAAACACTCAATAAACTACTGCCTTCAAACCTGAATATTTATTAAGTGCCTTGAGTAGGAAAACAAACATTTTGGAACATGTTGCAAGTATCAAAATCAAAATAAGTGTTTATTTTTGGAAAAACAATAACAATAAAAGTCAGTAGTTCAGTTAATGGGCTGTTATATTGTTTTCAGGCCAAAGATCATTAACTATCATTTTTTAATTACTGCTTTCTGTTGTTTTTTTTTTCTTTTTTTTCATTTTTGAAACTGTTAAAACATCTGAGTTGGGGGTGTAAAATACAATTAAAGGGCGTTGAACAGTTCTATTGAGTCCATCTTTTCATAGCTTAGGGTCTGTACCATTTAATAAAATAATATCCAAACCCTAAAATGTTGACACCCTGGGCGAACACCTACTTGGCCTAAATGGTAGAGCCGGCCCTGGTTTCGCTTGCTACTTCTTTTCATCCTGATTAGGATTTACTTGCTAGACAAAACATTCAATCAATTTCTTGGTCAGTTGGTCCTTCTATCCATCAATTTTCTAATCTAATTTGCTTTTTCATGTCATGGTCTATAGGAGACAAGCACTATACTGGCAGCAGTGGGCATAAAATGAGAACAAGCCCTGGACAGAATATCAGTTCATCACAGGGCACATTCATGCTCACACTTACACTCACACTCACATTTAGGTATTTGGGGGCTGTAAGAGTTGAATTTGAATCCTGGTCCAATGAGCACCTAGTGTATGTCTGAACCTCATATCCTTCTGAGCTTATGCTGAGCTTTAAGCTGATGTAGTTATTTTATTATTCACTATGATAAATGCATTTCTTATTATTTTATATAACCCCTAAGAGAAAATGTTATGTTTTATGGCATAATCATTTTTCAATATATATTCGCTTAGTACTAAGTTTCCTGTTTTTGAACCCAGCTGGATCATCAAAAATTAGATCTTTGTCCTATTCATTCAAAATAGGATAAACCTGTAGGCGAATTCAAATGTCTTCTAAAATATGAATAAGCATAATACATTTATAAAGTCACATACAATCTAAGCTAACAGGACTATCAATCAACCTAGTGGATGGGGTCAACTTGTGGTCATTTAAGGTATCAACGTTTGCCATGTCCCATTAGCAACTAGGTGTAACCAATCATGTTAAAAAGTTTTCTGGTTATGTAATGGATTCCTTTTTTGAGTAGTGACCTATTCAATGAATTGTATAAATATAGCGCATTTCATTGTAACATGTTGCTAATAACATATGCATTTGTCGCCTCTCGCGAGATTTAGATAAAGAATAATGATTGACGCTTTCTCCTGCCTGTATTTCATTGCTTAAATTGGGGCATTCTAGTGGGGTGGGTGTCTGTTTAAAAATACATTTTCTTGCGCAGGGCCAATTTATCTTTACACACAAACTAGCTACATTACATGTCGAAGACAGGTATCAAATATTTCTGATATCTCTTACCTTACATGTGCCCTTAGTATGCCTCCTATGCCATTTCTTGGTATCCTAATGTATCTCATCCTCTATTGCAATCTCCTGAGGATGTTCGTGTCAGACTCTGTCATTTCAGGGTGCATTGCTCACCTCCTGTCCACTTTTTCACTGCCACCAAAGGTAGGTGGGCCCCCATTGATCACTGTGAAAACATCCTTTATATTCTTATGAATATTTCCAGTCTTTGATGGCAGCTCAAGTTGCACTTCTTTTATACTTAGCAACCCAACATCACTTGGTATATTATTCAATTTGCTGGTGTTGAAATGCTCCATTTTAACTCCTTAAAAAAATGTCACAATCAGGAATTGAACTTTGCATTCCTAAAGTATTGTGTCATCATCCCTACCACTGAGCTTCAAAAGCTAAACTGACCAATCACATTGCTCAGAGACACTGGACAAATGCACACACACACACTTAAACAGAGTGTGTTTTATTACTGTATATAGCAGATAAAATATGAGCACAAATGCAAATTGAAATAAAATATACTTTGTTATATAAAACTGAAAATGAATTTTCAAAGCTTCATGAAAAGAAAATGATTCCCTTTTATTTCTTTATCTATCTACCAAGTACTTTGGGGAGTTTATGTGTTATTATTCAGAGGCCAAAAAACTGATAATACACACATTAGTCGCATCTATTTTCCAAATTGCTTAGTTTGCCCCACACACAGAGCAAACTGTTATGCATTAATGTAATGGAAAAAAAGCTATGGCTACTGTACTTTCAGACAAGCCTGACAGAAGCTTTAGTGACAATTTACACCAACATCTGGCACTGATTGCAGAAGTGCTGCCTTCTGTAATTATAACTAGTTTTCTCTGAACCATTGCCAATGTCAGAATTGTACCAGTGTTTATTTCTTACAAGGCTTCCAAGTTTTATTTCATTCACCTTACTTGGCACCATTTAAAGTTACACTAATTACTGCACAGTTCTCTGAATTACCAGTCTAGGAGAATGTTTGGTGCAGTGGTTTAAAGAACAATCACCTAACAACTTGCTCACTGCTCTTCTCCAGCCAAACATTTCACTTTCTGGCACCCTAAATAAGACATGAAATGAAGGGCTCTAAATCAACTACTGATGCCGGTCAAAGCAGTTATTATTTTTTGTGTTCAAATATTTATTGTTATTTATTATAGTTCAAATGACATTAATGAGCAATAGAAATAAGAACAAGTATCTCATAAAAATAAACAAACAGTCAAAAGAGAACAATGGTAAAGACAGCAATAACAGTAAAAGTACAACCCCACCCACGCACTTGCAAGCTTTGTCCTGTTAAATAGGTAAAAAGAAAACCGCCAAACCAAAACCTAGGAGGAAAACACAGCCAAAACCTCAGACTCTACTAAGACAGGATTTAAGAAGCACGAAGAGGAGAACAATGACAACCACTGAAAATCCGACTTTGCAGAATTTCCTCCAGGCCATGCCATTTTGTAATACATGAAGCAGATGACCCATTGATCACCGCTGCTGAGAGTTCTGGGAGTGTAAGATTGAAAAATGTGGCTTGCCAAGATGGAAAGGAGACAGAAACATCAGATTTGCAGAGAGAAGCGAAGGATTTCTTTGCAGCGATTATGCCTAGACAAAGCAGCCTCTGCTGGACAGATGAGAAGTCATAGAAGTCATGGACAGCAGAAGAAGAGGTGGAGGGATTTAGTACAACAAGATATGAAGGAACTACAACTTACACCTTAAAGACGCAGAGGACCTGAGCCAAATTTAAAGTGAAAGCAATACTTTTGTCAATGTGATATTTCAGTTTTTTATTTTTAATAAATGTGTACAAATTTCTAAAATCCTGTTTTTACTCTGTCATTCTGTGATATTGAGTGTTGCTTGAGAAAAGGAATTTAAATGATTTTAGCACAAGCAAAATGTGAAAGAAGGGAAGGTCTGAATCCACTAGATATAAAATAAAGAGTGGGCACAGTTTCTGACAACATCTGTTGAGCCTCTCTGCATTAGTTTTGTGTAGAGGCCCATCTTTGATTCCTAATTCCTTGGGCTGTATTCTTCATCACCTCAATACTGCAGTAATTTTGCTCATCTCTGTTCTCACTCCCCTTCCTCGCCCAGTCATCTTAATTAACCTCATAGTAAAGGGGGCTCATGAATTTAATTCCAGAGTCATTTTGTTGAAAAATTGTCGTTCAACAAAATGCTCATAAGATTGATTATGCAAATAAAGTAAATACTGTATATAGAGCTTAATGTAATAAATCATTGTAGATTCTTATTGTTATATTAAAATGAAAGGTTACATTTACATTTTGTTTTGAGAAATATCATGAAATGGATTAATTACAGCCAGGCCTAAATGTGTCTAGAATGCAATGAAATACAACATTATTTGTTCAAATCCTGTTAGCCAAAAAAAAAACAAAAAAACAAACGAAAACAACCAAAAAAGCTTTACAGTACATTATAAAATAGGAAGACACAATTGATCTAATATTTGATAATACAGTACACCCAGCCTTCCAGAACGGGAGCCTATTAGAACAACAGAGATAAGACATGATATTACATTTACAGCGCTGACTCACGGTACAATACACTTAATTTCAAATATGAGGGCTTATGCTAGTTGTATATATCCTTATATTTCTGTCTGATGCTTTCAGAATATGCTAGGATCTCTGGGATCCTGGGTTGCATTTAGCAAGTTCAGAAAAATCATTAGATGGATGCACTTTTATTGCCAGTCATCCAATCTTTATTTTACATTGTGCCTTTTATAGTGGACTAGCCACATTACCTAGTTAAAGACAGGAAATAAAATAAATTTAAAAATATTTCATATCTCTTGCCCTACATGTACCTCCTTTCCTCTCTTGACTGGCACTCCCTCTCTCAAATGCATTCCCATAAAGCCTACCTCTAAAATTTTAAGGTGCCTTGCTCACCTCCTGTCTGCTTTTATACCTCTCGTCTCTAAAGATAACTCTCAGTGGGCCTACAATGCCTTTAATCCTCCTGGTGTGTCTCACACTTACACTCCCCCTTTCAATCAGGTTACAAAAGCCAAACTGACCAATCACACAAAAAAAAAAAAAGCCAAATGACCAATCAAATTGCTCTGAGGGACTGGACACACAGGCCTTTGTGTTTTATTATATCATAGATACTATTCCACAGTAATATTTCAAAATACAGAGCAATTTCAGAAGTCTAGGCATACGGCTCAATTTCAGCTGTTAATTAATACTAACTGTATGTTCCGTGTGTGCAGTGATCACCATCAACAGATTGTAAAGTGCATTTGTGTAGAAACCGCACTCAAGAAATTGATTGTTTGTGCCATATGTGGGAGTTATCTGATGCAAATATTAATAAGGATAAGATTTCATTATATAAAAGAGTTGTCTTGATCAGCAGGAGCTCTCCTCATTACAGGTAGCAACAGGCATCCAGAAATTACCAGAGGAAATTCATTCTTTGTTTAAAAAAGAACCCAGCAAGCAAATTGATCATGGTTATGAAACAGACGAGCACTCAGGAGCATTCTACATGTAATAAGGTATGTGGTGTATTTTATAAACTATTTTATATATTAAGCAGGTCCTTGACATTTTCTTGAATTTTGTTTAATTACTCATTTGTTTACAAATATTTGTTAACATATTGTCTGATTTTGAAACTTTAAAAATGGCTGCTTAGTTTCCCCCTGTTGTCTTTAGCTGAAATGATTTTGCTAGTTAAAATAAAACATTTATATGACAAAGTGTTTAAAGAGTACATGTGAATGTGTTTTATACTTAACAAGGTGGTTAGTTTGTACTAGATATTACACATGACTAATGTAATAGAAATAACTTCGTCACACTTGACAAAAACAAAGTTTTGGGGACCGTCCCCGTATATTGTCTTCCAGACAATTAAAGAAAAAAACGGATTCAAAGTCTTTTACACATTGAATGAAATTTACTGTATAAGATGGCGTTTATATACAGGAAACCAAAAACATGCGACAGGAAGTGGTTGGCAATGTTGATGTGGAGGCGGAACTGGAAACTGCGTCATTGGAGATGAGCCGGAAGTGAAGTGATTGCTGGTGGCCGGAAGTGACGTCATCAGGAATGGCCGGAAGTGACATTATTGCGGCCATCTTGGAACCCGGAAGTGGCTGTATTATTTTTCTTCTTGATTATCTGTTGGCAAGAAGGAGAGATCAGGTAAGCACCTAGTGACAACCCCTTATCTCGCGATGTTTCACTCACCTTTAGGCTCTTTGACTGCCTCCTAATCACACATGTGTGACACTAAGAAAATTTGAAATCTGTGCATTCATTGTTTTAATGAGCGGTGACACATGACATAGCTGGATCTTTGAAACCTCAGAGTAAAATCTGTAAGTGCAAAGACAAACATTTTGCTGACCTCATCTGCATTTCAAACATACTGTAATAATGTCTACTAATGACAAAGGTCATTTTCTGTTTACAGTTTTATGTCTGTGTGCTCTTTATAAAAGAAGTTAAGTACAGAAATGAAATTTAAAACTAAAGTCTTGACCCTCTTTTCCTGGTGGAAGTCACAGTAGAAGCTGAACAGGTCAGGCTTTTGGACCTTTTCTCTTTGGGCTATGCTTAAATAAATTCTCAATTCAACTCTACTGACGGAAGGTGAGGATGGGATCGTAGATTGATGGGTAAATGAAAAGCTCCATTTGACCACTTAAATTTTCTCTTTTCTTCCACATTATAGAAGAACATCTGAAACACTTGTATTTTGGCCATACTTAAAATGAGTTTTTGTGATACTTGAACAAGGCTCTGTGTAGTAGAACGCCTCATTCTCTTGGGTAACGTATCCTTAAACACTCTGGTCTAGTAAATGGCTGTGGTCTGAGATTGGGGGGTATAAATTATCATACCTATCTAGATACTTTATGAGCCTCCAGTGCATCCTGGCATCCAGTAAATGAAAATCTAAAACATTAGAGAAGCCAAGAAGCATCCCTGGTGACAACCTATACCCACATTAAAGGATGTGATTTAACAATAGGTCTGCATAAACAACTCACAGGGTGCAAAAGCGGAAGCTGAAGAGCGAATAGCAGGAGCCCCAAGGATCCTCCATTCTCAAGGCAACATCTGCATCTTCCAAGAGTAGTGTTAGCCAAGGCACTTCAACGTTGTAAAGCATTTTCAGCATTTCTGACTCAGTCTCATCTATCTTAGTAGCCTTGCTATTGAAATGCTTTTTTTTTAAATCACTGCAGTGGATTCAGCCAGAGAAATAGATCTAACATCAGGCAAGGCTTCAGGCCCTGTATCCTCCAACAAAGTGTACCATAACGTTTTTAAATTCTTCAAAGTGCTCTCAACATTTCTTGACAGAATCCCTAGTCAAGGTTACCATTTCCCCACTTTTGCTGAGAGTGGTCTGGGTGACATAATACCTACTTGTTAGAGACAGGGGATAACTTAGGGGGTCTGAATAAGTGTGGCAATTTGGCCAGCACATTGGAGTACACCCTACACTTTTCGAAAGATGCCCAGGCTTCTTTTATGACCACAGAGAATCAGGACATCGTTTTTACATCTCATCTAAAGGAGAGCACCATTTTTTCAGCACAGAGTCTGCGTCATTCCCCTTGGGCATTTGGATCCACACGCAGACCACAGCATAAGCACACCCTGATTGCCGCACCAACACCTCTTCCAGCAGAAACCCAAGCTTTTCCCAGATGGCCTTTCATCCAAGCACACATGCTTAGCTTCAGGTGGATTACCTGTCCTGCAGGTGGTATGGCCACAGTGTGTAGGGGGTTTCAGCAAACCTCAATAACACATTACACACACTATTGTAAGAAAACATCTAATAAACAAAAATGCCCTTTTGATGAGGTTAAGAATAAGTTAAACATGCTCCAACTTTCAAAATAGTTAAGCCAATCACAGAAAGCACCTGATTGTTATATCATGCGTACTGTCATGTGTGTGTGCATAGGGGATATCTAAATGGCTCTAATGAAAATAACTTCTTCTGCATACCAGAAGATTGATGGCTATACCACCACTGACATAACTTTCAAAGTCTGTCAACCTCAACCTGCATCTACCTGCAAGAATGACTGAAAACCAAAAGATCTGCCATCTCGGGCCAGTACTGTTACGAACTTGCATCTGTGAAGACGTTTCCACAATTGTTGTGTGCTTTCCTTTGTTTACAATCATTCGGTTCTACAGGGTTACCAGGGTTGTACCCCAAATCTTTATCATGGTTTTGTCATTCTTTTACAGTACATTTTCTAACTTGCTTAAAAAAATAAGAAAGTTCTTATGTAGCCACAGCTGCAATAATTACAAAAACAAACTACTGTATATACTCACTTATAAGCTGGGTCTTGAAACCCGAAACATCAATCATAAAATCAGACTCCGACTTACTGTATATGCCCATTCAGAAATGCGACAGTTAATTTTTTTTTTACATCTTCTTTCCTCCTTCAATCTCGCACCAGTTTCTCAGATACATCGAATTTTGCTGCAGCAGCACAAATACCAATTTCTTTTGCTACTTCAACAATGTTTAATTTAAAACCAGATTTATATTTTCTTCTGATCGAACGCGCCATCATAGATAAAGGTGTATGAGGGTGCGTGATACAAAAAACACAAATCAGTGTAAACGTCACTTCAGAATAGTTTGGGTATTACCATGTGGTCACATAGGCACAATATAGAGAAAGAGAGGGGTTAAGAGCACACGCTAATACAGAGCATTGCCGTACCCACATAGACAAAAAAGGCAGTATGCTCAGTGGTTACTCTCTCTGGTGGGCTTTAGTATATCATAATCTCTTGGATCAATAGTGTGAGTTCTCCATATTTAACTTATAAGACCGACATTATAAAATACCAGAAATTTTACGATGAAATCAAGTCCTGACTTATCTGCGAGTATGTACGGTAAAATAAAAAAAATCTGTCATTTAAATATAGTACTTGTGTACTTTTTGTAATATCAAAGTTTTAAATGTGTTAATGTGAGAATCAGTATATTGTGATTTTATATTCTTAACAATTAATTAGAATAAATTAGGATATGTTGCAGATATTTAATAGTATTGTTGTGAACAGAGGAAGTTTGTACCGCAGGGTGCTGGGGCACCGTCCCCCCAAATATTATAAAAACTCTTTGTAAATTAATTAAGTAATGCAAAATAATCATTAAATTAGTTTATTTATTTGCACAATGGCCTGGTGTCGGCATATGTCAACATCAATTAAAAATTGATTCCAACTTGTATTTGTTTAATTTCTATGTGAATAAAAAAAATTCTGGGTGAATACCTATATTTCCTGAATGAAAGGGGCCAGCCAAATGAGAGTCTGTGTAAGTCCTTGATATTTAGGCAAGCAGATGACCTGAGGCTGCCCTTTAATTGGTTGCTTTCAGATTTTTCTGGAAACACAACACTGTGAGCCCCGAAAACTCCCACATTTATTGGAAGTGAATTAATATTGTTTTAGTGTTTTTAAACTAATGTGATTGGACATCCGTCGATACACTATGTCATATTCATGTCAACGATTCACCGTTCACACTTGCCATTAATGGAAGTACAGGTGAGCAAGTGTGACTTTAGGGAATTGACATCTTCAAGTGGGACTTCAGAAATCAATGAAAATTCAGTTATTTCTTTTATGAAACACCCCTTCATAAATCGTTCGTTTGAAGAAAACAAAAAGAAGACGCACATACACATGGACTTTATCTCGCTCGTTATAACAAATGGAGATGGCTAAATGCATGTGGTGAAAGCAGTTCTTTTTTTGCTTTCCTTGTTTGCTGTTTCAATGTGTCTGTACTGAAGCATTGTGAACAAACATCTTAAACATCTTTATGAAAATTTGCAAATGACATATAAATAGCTACAATCATCTAGACCAGTGTTTTACAACCAGTGTGCTGCAGCACAGTGGCCCACTATGAGAACTACTGAGGTGTGCAGTGCTGTGGAGATAATAGTGTAACTCACGTGGGTCTGAACCCCAAGGTTCGCCAATGAACAGGCAGAGAGGGGTGGACAAAGGGACAAAGCAGCTTGGTGATGTCACCAAAGTGCTCACTAACTGCAGTGTCTGTGATCGTAATCTCGAAGCTCCTTTTTTTCTGGTAGTCGCACCCCTGTAGGGAGTTGAGCAAGTGTATGTGATAATATGTGTTTGTGGTTAGTAAAACAGTGATGTGCCTTGAGATGATTTTGGTTACAATAAGTGTGCTACTACAGGAAAAAAGATGGGGGAAACACTGCTCTACACAAAAGCATGAGGCTAATTGTTTTGGCCCGGCTTAGTGAAATGACTCAATTTAGACAGAAAGTAATTGTGAAATTGTCAGGCAAAATTTACATTCAAGGAAATATAGGTATCCTGACCATAAAGGCAGAATAGGATTTAGGTTGGACTTGTCCTGTGGATATAGTACAAGACAGGTTGGGGGGTGAATTATGTTTTAAGATGCGGGGTTCTATTGATCTTACAATGCAAATGTGTGCCCATGTGAGTTAAGCCTGGAAAACTTGCATAGGACTGAGAAGACTGGCCATGTAGAATAAAAGTAGGGTAGGAATGACTCTGTGGGTGTGGTAAATGATAAAATGGGATGCAAAAATCAGAGGACTAGTGAGTGTATGAAGTGGATTTATGGAATACAGTGGGAATGGCCAAGTATCAGGCTCTCCATTAGCAGAGGCTGAGTAAGATTTGGATTGGATTTATGCTATGCATGTGTTATAAGACAGACACAAGCCTGTGTTATTGGCAGATTATGGAGGTGGGAGTGCAGACATTATGGTATCAGTTTTGGCAGAATGGGAAATTGGGCAAGTTGGCAGAGGACCGGGTAATTTAGAGACAGTTGTAGTATAACATTTGGGTGGCAGGTGCATGTGTTCCTTTCCACGTCTATATGTCAAATTATGGGAAGAATTACGGGAATGTGGATGTCACATACTGAAGGTTAGGAACACAGTAAAAATGGGAAAGCTGGCATCAGATTGGGCAGCATGGTGGAAAGGATATAATACATTTTAGCCTGGATTTTTCCTGTGTCTGGTACTAGACAGGCAAAGATGTGCCTTGACACTATGATGAGGACCACAAGAGCATGTGGAATGACCAGATAGATAGATAGATATGAAAGGCAGTATATCATAAACAGATGTGAAAGGCACTATATAATAGATAAGTGCAGCTTCAGTTTGTCCCCCTAAAAAAAGCATTCCCACCCATTTTTTTACCAGCCACCACTGGTTGTGAATATAAAAAATTATAATTTGTCTGCCCGCCCCCAGATTAAATGTCAAATTCTGCTTATCAATGACTTCTAAGTTGAGGATGCAGCATAATTTTTAACATACATTTTTGTGGTTGGTTAATTGAATTGCTCAGAGTCACAAAGTGTGTTAGAAATGGGGACAAAAATAGTAATCTGCTGGAGTAAAGTCTGAGGCCTTATCAACTAAACCA
Organism: Polypterus bichir lapradei; assembly: GCA_026402145.1. Classification (NCBI taxonomy): domain Eukaryota; kingdom Metazoa; phylum Chordata; class Cladistia; order Polypteriformes; family Polypteridae; genus Polypterus; species Polypterus bichir. Next base: position 10,069,339 of record JANRMT010062857.1, on the reverse strand, counting down.
CCTGTCTACCTTAAGCTGCCTTTATACCTTTGGGATGTGGGAGGAAACCTCACACAAACACCCTGAACCAATAACCACGACATAGAATTTGAATCCAGGACACTGGAATGGTGGGCTAGAAGCAATAACCACTGGGCTACGATAACAAGATAAACTGTCTGATTAATATTTAACTAAGCAACAAAGATACTGCTTCCCTAATGTCTGAAATGCATTATTGTATAATTTGGATTTATACCTAAGCTTGTTTGATTGATTAGAATTAAAAAAATAATAATAAAAGTAAAAAAAAGCAAAACAAATCTCACCCAGTTTTGTTGATTTGTATGATTTGACATAACATGAGATTGGATTTATGCTATGCATGTGTTATAAGACAGACACAAGCCCGTGTTATTGGCAGATTATGGAGGTGGCCTCATGCCTTTCCGTGAGAACCCTAAATCCAAAGAGGACTGTTTCATCTATGTTAGGTAGAATGCCCAGAGGGGACTGGGCGGTCTCGTGGTCTGGAATCCCTACAGATTTTTTTTTTTTTTTCTCCAGCCGTCTGGAGTTTTTTTTTTTTGTTTTTTCTGTCCCCCCTGGCCATTGGACCTTACTCTTATTCGATGTTAATTAATGTTAATTTATTTTGTTTTCTTATTGTGTCTTTTATTTTTCTATTCTTTATTATGTAAAGCACTTTGAGCTACTGTTTGTATGAATATGTGCTATATAAATAAATGTTGTTGTTGTTGTTGTTGATGAGATATGATATGATATTTGAGATTCTTCAAGAAGATACTAATGTTCTGTCCCTGGTTTCATCCGTGCCATATTTTGCATAAATATGTCTCCTAATTTATCCCCCCACCCTGATATACACCCTTCACGCCTGATCACCGGTGCTACCCAGGGTGCTCGGCTATTTTGTTTGAAAGTCTTGCCTTTCCTTTACCTTGATAAATGCCTCTTTTGCAGTTCCCGTGGGAGACGTCAAAGGGCAAAGCAACAGTCCTGCCTTAGGGTTTCATTGAGCCTACTCAGTGCTAACCTTTAACCTTTGCCTGGCATATACTTCTGGAGCCATGAAGAAGTAAGAAAAGCCCTGACTGGTGGTGCATTAACGTTTTGTTTGGATAGCTGGAGACCCTGTGTGTCTCTCAAGGAATTTGCGTTCTTTCAGGTTAAATAACTGTCATTTTGTAGACTTCATTCACCAAGTGTTGTTAAGGTACTAATTCAAATATGACTTATGCTGTGTCAAAATTACATTTTTCATGTTTTAATGCTTTTAAAACACACCTGTTTAAAAAAGTAATATTTTTTCATTAGGTTTGTCAAGTGTCACAAAATTAGGAGTGTGCTGTGGGAATGGTCTGACGTCATTATCTCATACAGCATTAATGTCTTCACATTTCTGGGTACAACAGGAAAACCCAAAGGGGTATCCATGATGTTATTCAAGAAAATGCAGCATAAGAATGTGTTTGGCAATGGCTGAGAGTATAATACTTGGTATGGTAGCCTCAGGCCTTTTTAGGTGGCCTCTGACCCCTATCATATGCCACGTCATGCTGCAAGGTAATGAAAAACAACTTTGAGGGTTAGTGGGGGCAGGTTGCAATTCAACAAAAGAACACAAGAAGTATTCTAACAGGAAAAGACCAAGCAGAACATTCACTGGAACTGAGCTAGTTGATTCAAAATCTAAAACCAAGCTGAAAATGAAAGCATCCATACTATGATATCAGATAACTATTTCCTTATGACTACAGTTCTGTTTCTACAGTCTACATTTTACATTCAAATCTTCCATTCTAGATATATTTAACATTATTGTTTAGAAAACTTTACATTTATTTAAATTCAGCTTTATTTGCCACATATCCAGCCAAACTGGAATGTTTATTGCCTTTAAGGTATATGCTCATTTGATCAAACATTTTTGTAACTTTTTTTTGTCAGAATCACTAATTTAATATTTAAGCATCAATGTTTCTACAGTCTTAAACTGGATCAAGCTGGTCTGATAATGGATGATGGATGGATGGATGGTTTAGGACTGCAGTCTCACTGCTCTGTTCATAACACAATCAGTGTGGAGTTTGCACGTTCTTCCCATGTTACTTAGGCTCTAATCTGGTTTCTCTTATTTGCCCCTCATATCCCAAAGGTATGTTTTTCGGGTCACACAACAACTTTTAATTTCTGGAGTGTGAGTTAACTGTACTGGGCACTCATTACTTAGAACTAGGAATACATGAACTCAGAAATGGATGAATGAGTAAATGGATGGGTTCAAAATGGATAGATGAACAGATAAACCTAATCTAAAAAAAGCTCCTCACATCATAACCAATTATTTTCTGTAGTTAATCCAATTTTACAGTCATATGCACACCACACCCTAAATCCTTGTCTTTTATACTTTCTTCATAAGTTAGTAGAGCGTAAAATACTATATTACTGTCTTAGAGTCAGTGTAGATATAATATGCTTTATGGTTATCAGTTTTTTTTTCTTTGTTACAAAACTCCAGCACATTAAAAAAAGAAGACCTGTGTTGTTTAAATCCACTTTGTATGTTAAAACAGCTGTATAGGAGAGCGGCAACTCAGATTTGAGTTCAATAAGCAACTTCATTAATTTATGCTTAGTACACGTTGACCGGCTTATGTTTAATATTTTTTCTTTTGCCTTTTTTGTTCACTATTTATTATTGTTATTTATTTTTCCACCTTTATTATGATATTGTTCTGGTCTGTAATGATTTGTGTAATGTATTTTATATTATATGGTAAAACCTTAGTTTAAGTACTGCAAAAATGCATCTATCACTCATTACTATGCAACAAGAACTTAACACTTCATAACACTTCTAAAATATCAGTAAAGTGTTTATTCATTTCTGCATTGTGATCTACTAAAGAAAACTTCACTCTGGAGTGGTCTGAGGTGGCTTAACCAAGACACAATTTGGTTGATATTACATATTTAATGTAAGACCTGTGCATCCTTCACATTAACCAGTGGTTCTCAAACTGTCGGGCGGTAACAAAAAGGGGGGCACAAAGATGTGAAAAAAAGAAAACAAGAATCAAAAATATGAAAAATACATCTATTGAAACCAAAACAAATTAACTGAAACTACATTCTGATACTAGAAAAATAAATATAGAGTTAGATAAATGTCGTAAAAGTTAAGTAGATATAATAAAATATGCATCTATGATATATCATTAATTAAAAAAGAACAAATTGGTATTAGTGGTATCAAAAAAACGTTAAGGGGCGCAATTAAAACTGTTATGAAAGCGGGTCACAAATACTTAAAGGTTGAGAAATGCTGACATTAACAAATAATTTTACCATCTTGATAATATGCCACACTGCATGAAGTAAGTGAGTTATGGATATAGTTTTGTAGTACCTAAACTAAAGTGTTACCATTAATTTTATTCTATTTAGTCATTTAGTTTCTATTTGCTTAGATTTGTTCTCTGTTATTCCTTGTATTTTGTGGGTGGTTCCACAAGGGGTGGGATGAGGGACTACTAACAGCCCAATAAAGGCTTATGCAAAAATACAGTGGACTTGTCTCTACCTCCAGCTGGAGTTTTTAAGGGCATACAGTGGTGTGAAAAACTATTTGCCCCCTTCCTGATTTCTTATTCTTTTGCATGTTTGTCACACAAAATGTTTCTGATCATCAAACACATTTAACCATTAGTCAAATATAACACAAGTAAACACAAAATGCAGTTTTTAAATGATGGTTTTTATTATTTAGGGAGAAAAAAAATCCAAACCTACATGGCCCTGTGTGAAAAAGTAATTGCCCCCTGAACCTAATAACTGGTTGGGCCACCCTTAGCAGCAATAACTGCAATCAAGCGTTTGCGATAACTTGCAATGAGTTGTAAAAGCGCTCTGGAGGAATTTTGGCCCACTCATCTTTGCAGAATTGTTGTAATTCAGCTTTATTTGAGGGTTTTCTAGCATGAACTGCCTTTTTAAGGTCATGCCATAGCATCTCAATTGGATTCAGGTCAGGACTTTGACTAGGCCACTCCAAAGTCTTCATTTTGTTTTTCTTCAGCCATTCAGAGGTGGATTTGCTGGTGTGTTTTGGGTCATTGTCCTGTTGCAGCACCCAAGATCGCTTCAGCTTGAGTTGACGAACAGATGTCCGGACATTGTCCTTCAGCATTTTTTGGTAGACAGTAGAATTCATGGTTCCATCTATCACAGCAAGCCTTCCAGGTCCTGAAGCAGCAAAACAACCTCAGACCATCACACTACCACCACCATATTTTACTGTTGGTATGATGTTCTTTTTCTTGCTATGTGTTCCTTTTACACCAGATGTAACGGGACATTTGCCTTCCAAAAAGTTCAACTTTTGTCTCATCAGTCCACAAGGTATTTTCCCAAAAGTCTTGGCAATCATTGAGATGTTTCTTAGCAAAATTGAGACGAGCCCTAATGTTCTTTTTGCTTAACAGTGGTTTGCGTCTTGGAAATCTGCCATGCAGGCCGTTTTTGTCCAGTCTCTCTCTTATGGTGGAGTCGTGAACACTGACCTTAATTGAGGCAATTGAGGCCTGCAGTTCTTTAGACGTTGTCCTGGAGTCTTTTGTGACCTCTCGGATGAGTCGTCTCTGCACTCTTGTGGTAATTTTGGTCGGCCGGCCACTCCTGGGAAGGCTCACCACTGTTCCATGTTTTTGCCATTTGTTTATAATGGCTCTCACTGTGGTTCGCTGGAGTCCCAAAGCTTTAGAAATGGCTTTATAACCTTTACCAGACTGATAGATCTCAATTACTTCTGTTCTCATTTGTTCCTGAATTTCTTTGGATCTTGGCATGATGTCTAGCTTTTGAGGTGCTTTTGGTCTACTTCTCTGTGTCAGGCAGCTCCTATTTAAGTGATTTCTTGATTGAAACAGGTGTGGCAGTAATCAGGCCTGGGGGTGGCTACGGAAATTGAACTCAGGTGTGATACACCACAGTTAGGTTATTTTTTAACAAGGGGGCAATTACTTTTTCACACAGGGCCATGTAGGTTTGGATTTTTTTTCTCCCTAAATAATAAAAACCATCATTTAAAAAGTGCATTTTGTGTTTACTTGTGTTATATTTGACTAATGGTTAAATGTGTTGGATGATCAGAAACATTTTGTGTGACAAACATGCAAAAGAATAAGAAATCAGGAAGGGGGCAAATAGTTTTTCACACCACTGTATATCCTGGAGAGATACACTTTAAGCCTCCCTGTTTGCTATTTGGTAGAGCCATATCAATCATAACAACACAGAAGAAAGTTATGCCTCTCTGTCAAGTGCATTATCCAGTAAAGTTGTTCTTTTTTATATTGCTTTTTTGTCCAGAATGACACCAAGGGCATGGCAACATTAGTTGGTGTATTTCAAGTGGCAGGAAGTAGGGTAAGATCATTAGCTCTTCTAATCTTTTGGAAAAACCAGACTCAGCCACTAGCTTCTGAACTTCCAAGCTTTTTTTGTGCCTGTACACTGTTCAGTCTTAAATGAGTTATCGAGTTATCCTTTCATTGGTTGTTTTTGCTATTTTAATAATTTTTATTTTGCATATTGTAAGTTGGATTAATGGTCTTGATTTGCTTCTCTTTCTTGTATTGATTATTTTTGTTATATTATTTATTTTATATTGCCATTTATTAGTGTTTAGTGTTATGTGCCCTGTCCACATTATGTAGAGTCTCGGGGTGGGAGACTCCCTAATGGTGCAGCTGAGTTTCTGTCCCCAGACTTTATAGTGGGCTCTGCAGTGTGGAGTTAAGACTTCTGTAATTATTTTACATTGATTATTCTGTTTTTTGATTATTTCTACTTTGTATTGTGAATTTTTAATCATTGCCTCGACTGGTTTTGTATGCTGTAGGTCCCCTTTTAAGGAACAACCTTTCATTATATTTTTTTGCTCAGCTTTATTTGTTTTATGTGTTCATTCCTTATAGTAAATCTTTAAAATTAAACAACCTTGGTTTTGTCATTTTAATATGTTGTGAAAAGACCTACAATGCTAAACACGTGTAAATGTTTTACATTGCAAAAGAGCAATGAAATGGTGTAGTGCTGTCCCTGTTCCAGGCTAACTGCAGCTTTCTGGGCTCAGTGTCAGCTTTGTGGCTGAGCTGATCACCGACAGATTGTTCAGTGGACTGCAGGATCACATAGGGTCAGGTGGGCAAAGTAAACTGTTCTAGAATTGATCATAAGGACAAATATTATTATTTTTTTTAACCAGGCTAGGACTAGGGCCTGTTATGAATGTACATATTAAGCATCCCTGAACAGGATTAGTAATCTATACTAATAAAAGGCAAAGCCCTCACTGACTGACTGACTGACTGACTCACTCACTCACTGACTCATCACTAATTCTCCAACTTCCCGTGAAGGTAGAAGGCTGAAATTTGGCAGGCTCATTCCTAACAGCTTACTTACAAAAGTTAAGCAGGTTTCAGAAATTCTACGCGTAACAGTCATAACTGAATCCTACTTACATACATATATATGGCCATAGCCTGCAGCTCGGTCGCCGTGTGAGGCGGAGTTGCGTCACCCATCACCACGCCTCCCATGTAGTTGGCTGTCTCATGAGATACAAGTTTAATGAGGAGACGCAGGGTATAAACAAGACTTTTGATCACTTTGTAACGGAGTTAAAATTGCTGGTGAAGGACAGTGCTTATGCAAACGAAGATGAGATGGTCAGGGATAGAATAGTGCTTGGCACAAACTCAGCAAAAGTGCGAGAGAAACTTTCAAATGCCACATTAAATAAAGCCGTGGACATTGCAAGATCGCACGAGATATTCGCGAGATACAAGTTTAATGAGAAGACGCAGGGTATAAGCGAGACTTTTAATCACTTTCTAACAGATTTAAAATTGCTGCTGAAGGACTGTGCTTATGCAAACGAAGATGAGATGGTCAGGGATAGAATAGTGTTTGGTACAAACTCAGCAAAAGTGTGAGAGAAACTTTTTTAAGTGCCGGGTCTGTGCTAACATTAAATGAAGCCGTGGACATCGCAAGATCGCATGAGATAGCACAAGCACAACTGAGAATCTTTGATGCATGTACTCTGAGCAGCTCACGTGACCTGACTGTGAACGCAGTACGCAGACAACAAGCAAGAGCTCCAAAGAGCGCTGAACAAAAAACGCATTACACAATTGAGAAGACAGCAAAAGAGTATGAAGCGAGTGACACATACAAGCATATTCATAAATGCAGCTACTGCAGAAACAAAGCACACGGTGGAAAAAGTCAATGTCCAGCTAAAGGAAGGCAGTGTAAAAAATGTGGTAAATAAAACCAATTCGCTAAAGTTTGCAGGACTGGGAAAGGTAAACCCGTGCATGCAGTGTGTGATGTCTCAGATAAAGAGGAAGACGATCTGTTTATTGATGCAGTAAGAAAGGAACAACTCTCTGAAGCTGAACAAGCCTTTGTAGACATATCAATAGGAAAGCAAGGTGTAAAGCTTAAGTTTAAATTAAGTTCATAGACACGCTGCTGCTAAATATTCGCAGGCAAATCCACAACTTAATACCGGGAATGCCTGTTAAACATCTTAGATTCACGAGTACCGATTTGGGTAGTGAACACTTCGATGAATGAAACCTGTTATCTTTACAATGGTTGACAAACATGATATGTAACTTGCACACAACACATCCTCCAAATACGAACCTGATTGAAAGAAATAATTAAAATCAAATCCTTGATGACAGCAACACTCATAACAGTCACCAAACAATTACATTGACAATCATGTTACGTTATTTTTAAAATGTTTCCTTTTCTTTTTCATAACTTCTTTAACACAGTACTTCTCCGCTGCGAAGCGCGGGTATTTTGCTAGTAGTAATAACAAGAAACAAAACAGACCAGGAAAATACATGAAAACTGTACATTTAGAAGGAGAAGCAGCCAGGAATGTGGAGCTTAAAGTGAATTAAAAAAAAACTAAAAGCTTGGTTATGTCTAGGAGGCAAAGTAGAGTATATGAAGATAATATTGTATTAGGATAACAGGAATTTGAAAGTAACTGAAACATAGGGAGAAACAGACAGACAGTTCTATTTTGATCACCAGTATGTTTCTAAAAACTAAGACAGTAAGCAGAACAAAAATTTTAGAACTTCTAAAGCGATGATTAGACCTCTTTTGTTTAATTTAGGTAAGGTCTGGAGAATCTGAATGAATGAGGAGCTGAAGAACCAAGAATATTAGTACAGAAAAGAGAGGAGGATTACACTGGGCAGACTGAGGAAGACACTGTGGAGAAAGGAAAAAAAGGAAACTAGATGATCTAAAAGAAGATTGGACAAGTATTGTTGTGGAGCCCCAAGTCCTACATGGACTTTAAAGCTGAGAATGTATGTATTGTAGTTCACTGCAAATACAAAGGCTGCTTTATTGTGTTATTAGATCACATATGACATGCACAAAAGGTACTAAATAACCTCTTGGGTTCTTTTCTTAATGGATGATAGGGAGAAATGTCAAAATAAGCTACACAACTGCTAACTGTAACCTCTTACCTGTCTGTATTGTATCCAGTGTATTAAACCCTTGGGGACCTCTATGACATGCTGCTTGCTGTCTAGGACTGTCTTTATTTCAAACCTTTACTTCATCTTAGTTTAACCATCAATAGATAGATTCACAAGAGCATCCTTTTGTCGCCTTAGGAGACCACAGACAGATGAGAATTGACAATCTAGCTTCTCAGCTCACTAGTAACAATCAGATAGAGACAATGACTTTAAATTTTTATTTAAAAATTACTAGGGGGCTCTGCTCCAGCTCGCTTTGCTCGCCAACCCCTGGGCAGACACTATGTGCTAGCCACTTTGCGGCTCTGCCGCTTGCGTATGGGGAAGTGGATATACAATTTAAACAGATTGTTATTTTCATGGGAATTGTTATATACGCATAATAGAACTAACTATTTTACATTACAGTGAGTAATTAACCATACTAAAAAATAATAAATTGAAAGAAAATTGTTTCAATGTTGCGTTAGGGGTATTCCTTGCGTTATATGTTTTCGTTCTGTTTGGATTTGAAATTAACATGCAAATAGTTTTTAAACTTACACTTTTACTGTAAAGCTTCAGTAAAAACAATATTAGGAATGAACTTTTCTTCAATATCGTATTGAATTTTGATTCCATGTTTGGAGTTACATCGTGACAACGCAACATATAACTGCGCGTGAGTGAATATTGTTTCTTTCTTTCTAATAAATAAACCGGCTTTTTCAAATGTTTGTCTCTGTGATTTGCTAATTGTCATAACAAAAGCTATTCTAATGGGAAACTGTAAACGTTTTAATATGAATGGTATATCAAGACCTCCTTTGGTGTCTAATGTTATCCGCGGAATATGTACTTCATTACCTTTCTTGTCGCCAGTTAAAATTTTACATGTTAGAATTGTTCGACTAATTTTCAATATAACTAATCTTGTCCAATTGCATAGACCATCACTCATATATAAATTACACAATAACATTACGATACATCCTTCTTTCAACAGAAATTCGGCCGGTGGAAGACTGGTTGGTGTTAACGGCTGTAGATATTCTACGGGATATTGTAAGTTGATGTTTTCATCTTCCGCACCATCACCACCAACTTTTTTAGCATAGTCTATTGATACGCATTTAACCAATTTGCCCTGTAACTGATCGACAGTTTTCGAGTTAATTCATTTGACGTCAGGGGCCTCTCAGTGCTAGGATTGCCCGTGTACTCATTTCTTCTGTTGTTAACCCTTCGGGATAAAATTCTTCAATAAGATTTGGACATAATAAGTCTTCTTTTATTGGGAATTTAAAGTGAGGAAAACGCAAAAATTTATAAGAGCTGGGCCGTTAACTGGAAATGGTTGAGAGGAGGGCGGGACTCCCTCTACCAACTTGAAAAAAATCTCATGGTAATAGTCTTGTCTCGTCTCAAAATTTTCTGTTATAATAGAGAGGTATTTATATGCATCGAAACCATATTTTTTTCATAATTGCCTACATTGATTACTGCAGGCAATGTGCTACTTGATGAGAATTCATACATTGGTGTTTTACAGCATTTTGACCTTTGCACTCTTCTGTTAAGCTGTAATAGCAGTGTAAACCTGGCCATAACCTTTTTATTAAAGAATTTGCAATCTGAGTTGTTTCATACGTTCTTCATTTTGTCCTAGATGACAATTCCAAGATGGCTTTTTTTTCTTTAGGTTCAAATTATATATCCTTAATCGAAAAATGAAAAGAAAAGAATTCTTGCTCTGGAGAGAGTGCCATGAAAGTGTCTGTAGCAGCAACAGCAACTTATGTTTTACAGTACATTATGTTAAAAACAACCTTACAGCTGTATTATCTGCACGTGTTAATGATACAATACTACAATTTATCAGTAAAACTACAGACTAAGATTTTAACTGTTCTTCTGGTACATTTTTTAAAAATGTTATGTTCAAGAAATTTAAACTACGGTTCATCATAGACCCTCCACGTCCAACAACTAACAATAGCACATTAATCAGTGCCATTTTTACATCAACTGATTTGGAACCTGCTGTCTACAAAAACATTCATAACTACATAACATTGTAAAGTAATGTCAAAAGCATGTGTTTAATATACTGTACAACTAGATGTAATGGCATCCTATTGTCACAGTTACCAAAATATTTAATATACAAAAATATGATAGCTAACTCCTTGAAGTAATTAAAAAAATGTAAAAATGTTCCAACTTTCAAATCAGGGATTCAACTAGATCTCTTCATGCATGTAAATGCTGTGGCATGTGTACTTTTTCTAACTTGTTATTTTATATGGCACCTTTCACAGTAAATAGTATTATGAAGTACTTTACAGTAAATACAGGAATATAGTACAAGCTCTCTGTTAGTTGTATTTTAATTGAGAATTAAATGCTTTCTGAAGATTTATGTATTGCATTGTGTAATTTCTTCAGATTCACATTTGGTCACACTTTTTCATGGAAAGTGTTTCAACCTTTGAAAGGCCGAAAACAATAGGGCCACATACTTTATAATTTATAGGATTACAGTGTCCTTACAGATGTCACCCCAGTTCTTATAAACTTTATGTTTAATTTCTATTAACTTTTTACATGAACTTCTTCGCAGCTTTATTCTACAGTTTACTTTAAGTTCTAGTCTGTTTTTTTTTCTTCATAATTGCCTACACTGATTACTGCAGGCAGTGCTACTTGCCAAGAATTCATACATTGGTGTTTTATAGCATGTTGACCTTTGTACTCTTCTGTTAAGCTGTAATGACATTGTAAACCTGACCATAACCTTTTTAACCTGGTCCAAGTGAGTGCAGTTTGCTGTCATTCATTTTTTTGTAGATTGAAAGGGAAAGTGGTTAAAAATCAAAAATGATATGATTGAAAGATTAAAGCACATTTCATTTGGTCAGACAACTAAATAAAGCAAATCATCCACTTAATTAGTAGGGTGGCAGAGTGACAAAGTCATTAGTCCTGCTTTCTTATAGCTCCAGTGTCTTTGTACACGCAGGTACTCGGAGTTTCCTCCCACATCCCAATATTGTACTGGTAGACTAACTGTCGACATATTATCCCAGAATGGGCAGGTGTAGATTGTATGTCTTGTGAGTTACTTGTGTATCTGCTGCCATAATATGCTTCAGCTCCCTTTAATGGAGGAGATGACATGAGAAAAGAGATGGGTAGATGGAGAAAATTCAAACCATCAAAGTGGAGCTTTGAATGAAGTGTCAGTTTTCGCTTAAGTGATTCAGATGCCTCATCCAGGCATTTCTTGAGAGACATCAGATCATTCATTTAAATAATAAGCACTCGAAGTTATACAAAGTTATTGTCAGTGTTAAAATTCATATACTGTAAGTATTTGCTTAATTTTAACAAAATGTAGTTTCTGATAGCTACATTAATAATGACAGATTCTGTTTTATTCCATAAAGCTAATGTATAATGAAACATCCTTATTGTTAATCTAATGTTAATGGAATAAAATAATTTCTCTTAGATAAAAAAAAATGAACTGTTGGATTTGATTGCAAATAGAAGTATAAAATGGCGTAGACTTTTCTGATTGTGTGTCATGTATGTACAGTATGTATGTGGTAAGAAATAGAAACTTAAAGAAATATAATAAGATATGTAAGCCTTACAAGCTATTATGCAAGAAGTTCCTTTTTTGTGTTTATTATCAATTTTTTCTCAGTTTTTGTGTGAACTGTTTTTGCTTTGAAACTTACTAAAACTTGTGAAATGAAGGCACCATGACTGTGGAATCATTTGCATATGTATCACGCTCATTGACTAAATCTTTTTATAAAGTGTGCAGTAGCTGCAAAACTTTGGGAACCCCGGAGAAACACAACTATAAACACAGTTAGCTAAAAAGCAGTAAAAAGTATTGTCAATGTTAAAAATGTAATAATGTGAGATAAATCTACTTTAAACCTGGATGCTTTTAAAACCTGACCACATTATTGGTTTTGTTTTTTCTTTCCTATTGATAATAAGCTTATTTAAGGTACATCACCGTAGAACTCCTGGGGCCTCATGCATAACGCCATGAGTAGAATTCACACTATGTGTGAGACTTGCCCAGACACCACCAGTCGGAAACCACATCTTTATAAATTTCACACGTTTATTTTTCATTAATAAACACCGTCCCGCCATTACACACAATGCACTCAGCAATAATCTCCCCAATTCGACTTCTCTATCTCTGTCCTTGGCCGCCAATCTACTCCTAGGAGCTTCGTCCTGCTCCCTCTCCCGTTTCTAGCTCCCCGACTGTTAGGAGGCGGGCCCTTTTATTCCCGCCCGGATGCATTCCAGGTGGCTGGAAAAGATCTTCCGGCAGCACTTCCTGGTGTGGCGGAAGTGCTGCCCTTTGCCCCGGAAGCACTCCGGGCGTTCCTGGCAGGTTCAGCCACCATCTTGCCTGGTGTGGCGGAAGTGGCAATTCTTCTGGTCTGTTGAGACTTAAGGCGCCCCCTGGCGGTGGCCACGGGTCCCAATGGGTTAAAATGTTTTTGTCCCTTTCCCGTGGTCCTCTTTTTATCCAGGGCGGTTGCCCTCTCTTGACCCGGAAGCTATTATTGTCACCTTCCGGTTCTTTTAGGCGTCCCAGCCGGGTAAGAACCCCAGCTGTCTGTGACACATGGCATACAGACAGACAAAAGCAGAAATGTTCATATGCACAAAAAAATACAGATGCATAAATATGTGCGTTCGCCAACTTCAACGTTCTTCCACTCCATAAATCCCGGTCAGCGTGAAAAGTAACACACATGCTTGCGCCTACTGCACCACCCAAACTGCTCCTAGAAGTACGGGTCTTTGAATATGCAAATCAATATAAATAGCCCTTGAGCTCAGCGTTCTGTGAAAAGGCAATGGCAAAAGCACGGTGGAAAATAGAAGAATTTCAGCGAATACCAGGTGGAGGCAAAGAAAAACGTACTATTTGGTGGTATAAACAACATAAGGAAGTTGATCAAGTGACATAGAGTGTCGGGGAAACTCGAAAGCTCAAGTTCACAAAGTTGCACACTGCCCAAAATAAAAAAGAAGTTGTCAGATATCAAAGTCACCGTAAAAAGGTGAGTTGTAGCCCACCATCTGAGTGTCATGTGAAAGCTTATTAGGGTACAGAGAAAATAAAATAAAATAGGGACACAGTGAGAAAAAAGCTTGAAGTGTCAACTTTAATCACAAAATTTCCACTTTAATCACATAGTTTATTTTGTCATTAAAGCAGAACATCATAAACTTTGCCTTTAAATCGTTTAATTTACTAGTTTCTCAAATACCATAGTAACTAAAGTAGCACGTTAAATGCTTTGTTTTGTATTTGATCTTCTATGTGCTCTATGTGTGTGAATCACTACGTGCTTCTTAAACGACTGGACACTGAATCCATTACATTCGTGATATTACAGCTCTCTGAATAATTAAAATACTGAAATGTATACTTGATATCATTTTCATGATGACAGGAGTTAAAGCATGTTATTAAACATGGAAACACGGTGGCGCAGTGATAGTGATGAGAGAGAGATTGTTCATGTCTCACGCAAGATGCTTGCTGCGCCATGCGCAACCTTCGATCAAATTATTTATTGCAGCAGTACTGTCTCTTTCAAATGTACTAACCCCAAATTCCTGTTCTTCCTTTTCTTTCTCCAAGTAAACAATCGCCACACAATCAGCTCTGTGATAGATGTTAAGCCATCTGTAAGCTTAGAACACCAATTCTTCTAAACTTTTAAGGAACATTGAAATATCTTCATAGTACATGTTTAATTATTTTATCCATCTCTCCTTCCAGTGTCGCACCAGCCCCAGCAAGTGTAAAGCGTGAGGCAGGAACAATCCCTGAACGAGGCACCGGATCGTTGCTAGCGGTGCGCTACCATGTTCTCACATGTTTAATTATTAACAATATAGATTATTTAAATGTTGTTAACATTTTATCTGTGTAATGTAACGAACATATTTCGCTGCATTTCATCTTAAAAATGATATCATCATCATATGTAAATATGCTGTTTATAAAGTGGCTCAGGTTGTGCAATATTATAACTGTATCGCAAGTTTACGATGAGGTAATTGTATTAATAAGTACAAACAGTTCTACAAGAAGCACTTGATGAACTGATTGAGTGCATTTATAGTTCTTGGGATAAAACTATTTCTGAACAGTGATGTCCCTACAGGAAAGGCTCTGAAGCATTTGCCGTTTGAGAGCAGTTCAATAGACTGTGCGCATGGCTGAGGCAGCCTTGTGCTTGATGCTGTATACCGATAATTCTCTTTCCGATAAGATTGCACACTCAGATACACTGGGATAAATAGTCTGAGTGGTGCATTGAGAGGAACAATGCTAAAGCAGCTATGGTATTTGAAATAGTTTGGCCATTCCATGGACCATTATATTGTTACAGGTTAATTACAATCAGATGCCTTAATCTAATAAACAATATGCGGTTAATTTCAGTGTATATGATAAAGCCACATCAGGAATGTGGATCTAAAAAAAGAAAGGGAAACCACACTGGAACAAAGGTGCTGCTTTAATGCTGGGTGCCGCCAGTTTGCAAAACCAAGCGGAGAACTTGCATATGCCAAACATTTAGCTAGCGTGAAAATGTGAGTGGGTTTACGCCAAGTTTAGGTTTTATACATCGTGATTTGAGCATTGAAACGGGAGTACACAACATTTTTGTGCGTATGCACTGTTTATACATGAAGCCCCAGGAGACTACGTTCAGATCATGATGTCATTTTCATTGTCTGCATGGAGTCTAAAAGTTGTTTCCACATGCTTCTTCAGATCCTCCAGTTTCTTTCCACATTCTTAAACTCTTTCAGATTAGCTTAATTTGCTGGTGTTCCTTTATGTATATCCCTCGATGAACTGGTACCCAAGCAAGGGTTAGGTTCCTGTCTACTGCTACAGTAAGTTGTGGCTCTTCTTCCTCTTCTTCTTCCTCTTAGCAACACTAAAATTAAATGAAGTGGATTTATGGATACAGGCTCTAATTTTTAATAACCCACATCTGTTTCAATGCAAAGTTCTAAACTCATTTTATTGGTGAAAAAGAAACAGTAAATCCAAGTAGCATGCAATAAATGTTGTTTATTAAATACATCACTGCCAAAAAAGCAATCTTCTTGAGATTGTGTCTGCTTTGCTGTTATTAATTTCTGCAATTTACTAAATTATTCATAGATGCTTTTTAAGTGATAAACTGACACTAAGCTAGATCACCTAAAATATTAAATGAATTGTAAAGAATACAGAAGGTCAACATCCTACTGAAATGCTTTTGCTGTCAGATGAGGTTTTGGCAGGGATGATCCAGGAAATATTGAATACTGACATTTTAAAGAATATCTTGATGAACCAAGTCTAGACAAGGAGCAACAGGTGGCGGAAGTTGCAGGAGCTTCACACTAAGCAGGCCAACTGCCATTTAAGGTTGTATTAAAATTATTATTATTAACATTATGTCAATATGTCAATAATACACATTCTCAAACCCATTTAATATGATTCATAGTCATAAGGTGCTAGAGTCTGTCCTAGCATAACTGGATGCTAGGCCTGAAACAACCCTAAATGGGGTGCCAGTCCCAACAGGTGTGATGATGCGGGTCTTGCTCCATGCCCCCATCTCACTTTTGGGAGCCTCTTGAACCCAACTCCGTCAGTAATGTAACTGGATGAGCTGAACAATGAGGGCACCAAATGAAGCAAGGGGAAGGTGCAAAGTGCATACAGTGCTTTTATTAAAACAAATAAATCCAAACAGTGTTCAAAACAGCGCAGTGCTCTCAAAGTGTTTCAATAAATAATCCACAAAAAAAGGTAAAAACCCCAAACGTTTAAAACAAGGCTAAAACGAGATTAAAATCCTGTAGCAGACATTGGGGCCACTCCAGTCAAGCACAGCTCCTTTCCAGTCTCTCCAGCTCACCCCAGGTTTGCTCAGCTGAAGAAACTTCAGCCATCGCGGTCCTCGCACTACCAACCCCCATCTTGGCTGCCTTCATCGGCGTCTGCCAAACCGCTCAGGGTCGGTTGTCTTTCCATCTTCCGTCTCGTTCATGCAGTCATCCTTCGGATCCCTAGGGTGGACTCCTCCACGATCATACCCCCTCTTCCACATCATCAGTGGGTGCAATCCGTCCCTCGAGCACCGATCCTTCGCTTCTCACGGGACCCCTGATCTCTCTGACCTCTTTTTCAGCTGGCTGGCTCATGCCGCTCTCTCACTGCCCTCAATGCTGTGATGTCCTAGCCTTTCTTTCATTTTTTACGTCTTCTTTGTTTCTTTGTGCTGGCCTATTCTTTTATGGCTTCATGGGCACAGCATCTCGGTCGCGCACCGCTGCAAGCTGATTAAGCAATTGAGAATGATCACACCTTCACATGCAGGTGCGACTCCCCCCAATTACCTCATCAACACGACTGTGCCCACGGAGACTCACACGGTGAAATGGATTTAAACACTGGCCTCCCTTTTGAAGCCGTGGACCCACTATTCCACATCAGGACAAATTGTAAAAAAGACAAATAGAAGTGAAATGTTATATTTGCTTATATTTTAAACTAAAAAAGTTTTGTTGGTCTGTCACAATACTCTCTCTCAGTTTAATGCCACAGTTTTAAACAACTCTGACACAAGGATGGTATGATTTGCTTTCTTATTTTATTTATAATATGAATGATAAAGTACATACTTGGAAAAACTTTAGTAACCTTTTATGCTCATCACATGCTGAGTTAAATGTTGTATGTGTGTGTCCTAGTCAGGGAGTACACCAGATCAGGACCAGTATAAACTAAGAACAAGAGACTTCTCTATGAATGTATGTATACATGCAAAGACTAAAAACAAAGTTGTCTTAGTGTAAAAGGGCTGCTAGCATAGAAAAACTCAGTTGGTATGTTTCAAGGACATAAGTTGTGCCTAAACAGGGATAATCAAAGGGCATGAGACCTGAACATGACAAGGGACTCGGCCCTTACAATATAATGTCCTCTTAGTCCAAGAGGAGCATCAAGGAAACACAAGACTCGTATAAATTCACAGCCTATACAGAAGCACAGGAATCTCTTCCAATTCATTTGTCCAGAGACCACACCAGGTCAGAGACCAATCAGATAACTAAGACAAAGAGCCACCTGATTATCTGGGCATATCGGGTGTCTAGATTCCGTCCAAGAAGAGCTGCTACCCATCCAGGCTGCACTGGATATAAATAAAATGATATACTTTCTCTCCTACTTGTGTTGATGCTCCATCGTGTCTACTGGGGTCATAAATATAAGTGAAAGGAAACAGTCAACCCTGATAGTGATCAAAGTGGAGATAAAGATTGCAAAAAAGTGCATAAAAATGGTAGTCTATCCTTATACTATATGTCCTCTGGGATAAGGGTATCTGTCAAATATGATAATACTAAATAATTTGTTATAAATAGACATCTCTTGCAGCATTGTTCTCAGCTATAAGAATTAATACTTTTGTTTTCTGTTTTGACATCCATCTTTGCCCAAACGAAAGCTCAAGTTTCTCAGGGGGACTGCAGTAGGTATACCCTTCTGAAGACCAAACCCAAAGTAACTGAAAGATAAAATACTCCTAGTAGGTGTCATGAAACAACATTAAGGAACACCCCCTCATTCACCCACTGTCCAGCACTAAGGTAGCAGCTTGTTAGTAAATGTATAACTGTCTATGAAAAATCAACTTGATGAATTATTCAGGGCTTAGAACCAATTTGGTATGTAAAGAAGAGTCCTGTTGTAACTAGCCTGAATTTATCAGCCTTCAAAACTCTAGATTTTTTAAAACTTTAGAATATTAGAACAATTGTGATGAAAAGAGGCCATTCTACCCAACACTTCATCCACCTAGACTGTCTAAAATAATATGAAGTCAAGATTTAAAGGTCTCTAATGTCATAGTCTCCATTACACCTCTTGGTAATTTATTCTGCCTGTCTATGGTTCTTAATGTGAAGAAAAGCTTCTAACATTTGTGCAAAGTCCGTGCTTAACAAGTTTAAGTTAGTGTTAACAACCGATTCCCCATGTTCTTGTTGAAGTGTTTATTTTAAAGTAACAACTGTGATCCACTTTACTACTTCCCATGATAATTATAAACATTTCAATTGTGTCACCTCTTAATGTGTCGTACACATCCCTGTCATCCTACTGTTATTACTTTGGAATTTCATTCTTTATCAGGTAGGTGGGAAAGCCACATGGTTTTTCATGTCACCAAGAAGACATCCACTCTGCATGCTCATGCCGCACCACATAAACATAGATCATTTTTGCCACAACTATGATGTCACGGTGGCAATTATTTCTATAAATGGGAAAAGAGACACAAGCACAAAGTCAGGCTTTACAGGAATCCAAACTGTGTCTCTTTGACATTCCATTTACTGTTTGTAAGATCACAATTTTTAGTAACTCGATTTTGGTATTTTTATGCTATTTTGGACTTTGTTTTGCATTTCAGTACATGTCATTTTTGTAGTTTTTGCTGTGAGGGTTAAACAGACTTCTGGTGCATTACCATTATTATTATATTAATATTATTTTACCCAGAATTGCAGAGCCTCTGATGCTCATTATGAAGTATTTTTTGTAATTTTTTTACTCCTGGTTATAATGTAGGACTGGGTGAGTATAAGAAGCTCTTGTAGTCTGTACAATAAGGCCTTTATTTTACAGGAGCTCCTTTAGAAGCTCCTTAGAAGTAGGGTCTGGTAGAGTTGAACACCACATGCTGTTTGTCTTTCCAAGTCTCACTATTGCTACCACCACCTCGATGACCACATTTTGTTGCCACCTGCTTATTTCTGACATTTTATTTATCTTTTTCATGCTTTTCTGTCTGATGAGTCATGACAGCTCCATGCTGGTTCTTCAGAGTGAGTCTGACCGGGTGATGTGAGTCACCTGACCACCTGGTGCACGTCTGCAAATACCACCGCAGGCCCGCTCTAAGAATGGATGCCAGTAACACTGGAATTTGAGATCTTACTAGCTTGAGTGTATTTTAGAATTCAGAAATACTCTGCGGTCTCTGTGTCATTGAGTTAGTTAAATGCAGAGTGTGCTGCAGTCATGTGTAATTTAGGTGTTACTTTTTCCATAATGATAGATCTTGACTTTTTCAAGTGTTTGTGGCTATATTTGATACGTACACTCAGTTTTATAGATGAACAGTTTTTCTTCCCAGGTTCTTATAAATTAATCAGCATAACATATAATTTCTGTAAAGAATGGTAAATCAGATCCTGGTCTTTCCATGTGTGCTTTCTAATAGTAGGGAAGTTGTTGTGAGGAGGGCATGAATTATGGAAAATCAGCCATTGAGTTGTGATGTTTATGGAAACCAAAAATAAGTAAAAAAAAAAAAAAAGTAAGTAAATGTTCTGTGCATCTCTAACTGCTTTTAAGTAATCATTCAAGATTGTTTCTAATTCCAGTGTTTAATTTATGTATTTACATAAGCTTTTTCATCCGCACTACAATGAACATGATAATTAGAGTTCAAAGTATTTTAGGTGAATAAAATATCTCTGTTTCTTAGTGAGAAGTCAAGCAGAATGTCACCTTTTATTGGCTAACTAAAAAGATTACAACATGCAAGCTTTCGAGGAAACTCAGGCCCCTTCTTCAAGCAAGATGTAATCTGACAAAGACATTTTCATATAAGTGTCTTAACTATCACAAATTAATTTATTGCTTCTTTGTTTGAAATCATTGAATCCTCCTTCCATCTATCCTCAGCGTTTGCTTTTTATGTATTAAAATCTCAATCAGTGTGTTTGCATGTGCTTGAATTCACAGTAACATGATATCTAAAATGCCATATAAACCCTTATTCCAGTTAGAGGTTATTAGCCTCTGAGAAACCTGAATAAAAGAAGTAGATTTGTCTGTGAATAATCTGATTATGTAGCCATGTAGTCGATGTACTGTATATCTGATGCACCCTGTCAGCCTACTCATGTATTTGCTTCGCACTTTCAGCAGCAACGAATAAAAGCATCCAGAGAAAAAATATTCACATTATTCCTTCTTCTGGCTAAAATAATGTGTCTCGATATTTCATAATTAGCTACATTTATATTGATAAGATGAATATACAATGCTAAGGTCAGCAACACAATGTTGAGAGCAGTAGGGTAACACGTTAAAAGGTTATGATCGTTACGTATTCTGGTTGCTTTTTAATGAAATGAGTAACCAAATGCCAATATTTATCTAGTTGAAATAAAAATACCTTACATCATTATCACTCCAGCATCTTTGGGTATAAGGAAAGAAGCACACATACTGTTTCCTTTGCAGGACTCAATCACACAGTCAAGAAGAAAAGAGTGTGATGTGTGCAATCCAAACAGAAACCTAGAAATAAAGCTTCAGTTTGACTAAACACATTTATAAAACAGAAGAAATGTATCAAAGGTGTCATGCTTACTTTCTGATTCATGGTGGCCAATAATGATGTTTAACTCTTTTTTGCACAGTTTAATCAAGTCTTAGAGTTTTGACAAAGGAGAACTCCAGAAGTGTACTTTCCAAGTTAAAAGCAGATTTTTAAGAAACCAAGTTTCTGCCTTGATTGGATTATTCACCTTAACCTGTTTAGTGTTAGACCTGGGCGTCACTTGTGTTAAAAGCATTATTCCTGAGTGTAACTCCAGCAACTGTATAGACGCCTCTCGTGTAAGCGTTAGATGAAAGGATTACTCGGGCTGTAAAAGTGCTAATAGTGTCAGGCCCAAGTTTTACCCAGGCAACGGTGTAGACGCATTTTCTCCTACCCTTATAATGGCGTCTCGTAAGAAATGTTTTTCAGTAGCCCAGGTGTTGCACGCTCTTGACAGTGATACAAGCAGTGATGTTGAGGAGCCTCTCATCAGCAGTGATGACGAAATGAATCTGTCTTCAGGCAGTGAAATTGAAATGGACAGAGAAACCAAAAGTAATTCTGATAAATCCAAAAGTTACACTCACATTTGGGTTTCTGTTGACCCTACTTCAAATAATCCAGCACCATGTCGTTTGATTTTGTGGGGCAACCAGGAATAAAAGTGAACGAACGTTGACAGCCAAGATCGACTTACTTACTTGATGATGACGTGACAGAAAGAATTGTTCTTGAGAAGAACCGTTATGCTGAACAGCGTCGGGTAAATGACCATATGCCAAAGCAGTCTTTCTATTCAAAGATATACCACACAAAAGACATATTTTGATTGTACATACAGTATTAGCATCATTATTATTATTATTTGTATCATTATCATACTTTTTACACTTCTGACTTTGTATTTTTAGTGTTTTGCACATTTTACAGTAGAAAGATAAGATTTAATAACAATGTCATTTTTCACTGCAAAAAATCTGGTAATGTGAGTGCATGTAAGTGCATTTATTAACACAACAAAACACAAACAGTAACTGGGCCTGGATAGAAAATATCATCCCTGAAACAGAATATTACAAACATTAGAGGAAAATACAAATTCGGCACAGTCGGTGAAGACCTATTTTGTCTTGTTCTTGCAGGCCTATTGTGGCTGAAAACTCACAATCAGTGGGCCACATTAATAAATGCACAAACACAGTGAAAACTAATTTTCTTATATCTTAGCAGTAATCTAAAAACAAAAAATATTACAAATGTAAACCCGTTATACTCATGGCGTATGTTGTCACTCAGAACTAGTTGTTTAATCTCCTGCAAGGCACAGTCAGATATAAGCTGAACTTTGAATATGTGAAACGTAAACTGCACCTGAGAGAAATTGAATAGTGATGAGATATTGGTATGTGTGCCTAGAATCATTCACCAACCAACAGTTTAGCAGATCTGTCATGAGTTAATAGGCACAACATCACTTAAAAAAGAGCATGGTCAGTGTCTGCTTTGAGACTGCTGAAAGAATGCATTGCATACAGACACAGCTTGTGAGAAGGTCACCATCAAAATTGGTATGTGCAGTGAGTTTAATGAATAATGACACATTTTTAGTGAACAACAGCTACACTTATGGAAAACTTAATCATTCATTTTATGAGTCTTTCCATGGTTTGGGAAGTATCTAATAAAAAATTTTGTTAATGCAATTGATTGTAGTGTGATCAGCATGGTGGCACAGATTTTGCACATTCTTCCTGTGCCTGAGTATTCTGTTTTTAATCCCATATTTCCAAAAATGTGTACCGTGGCTTGATTTGCTAATTCAAACTGGACTTGTGAGAGTGACTGTGGGTGTGTGTGAGACAGAGAGACCAATGTCGTGTGCAGGTCTGTTTGTTCAATGCTATCAGATATTCTCCGGCCCCATGTGAAATGGACTCCCAGGATTTGAGAATGCCATGTTAAGTTTTTAAAGGTTGTGTCTTCAAAAAATTTATGGATATACATTTAAAACTTGAGGACTCAGACAGCATTTCCGTAATATATAAAACCATTTTACAGTCCCTCCCTTTCAAAGATCCAAGAGTACAGTGGGAAAAGGATCTCTCGCTCAACATCTCAGAAAAGGAGTGGAAAGTACCAATGCACAGAATTCACTCGAGCTCCATATGCGTAAAGCATACAGTTATTCAACTCAAAATTATATATCGAGCACATCTCTTTCGTTTAAAATTGTCCAAAATGTTTCCAGGGCAAGATCCAACCTGCGAACGCTGCAATCAAGTTCCGGTCTCACTGGGCCATATGTTTTGGGCCTGCACCAAATTAACATCATTCTGGACCAAAATCTTTAAATGCATATCAGACAGCCTTCATGTCACAATGTCTTGTAATCCACTAACAGCTGTGTTTGGTGTTCTTCCAGATGAGCTTAAAGTGGAAAAGAACAAACAAAATGTAATTGCCTTTACTACACTATTGGCACGCAGACTTGTCTTGCTCAACTGGAAAAATTCTAACTCTCCTATTCTAAGTCAGTGGGTAACTGATGTTATATACTATCTGAAAGTGAAAAAAATCAAATTTGCACTTAGAGGATCTGTACAAAACCTTTTCAAAACCTGACAGGATCTGATAAATAACATTTTAGAATAAGCATTTAAATTGAGGATGCAAGTTCTGTCCCATCTTTTACTCTATTTATCTTTATTCATTTATTAATTTATCTATTTACTTATTTTTACTAGCATAAAGTTTTATACTGCTAGCCCAGCTCTCTTTATCCGGGGTGGGGGTTGATTTGTTTCAAACCTTTTTTTTTTATAAAACTTGAGTTATTTGTATGGAATGTTATTTGATTTTGATAAAATCAATAAAATAAAAAAAATTATATACTGGTAATCTCTTTCTTAAGTTTGCCTACCCATCCCATGTAAATCACTATTCATCACAAGTAGAGACAATGGTATTTAACAGAGGCGGGCAGTTAATAACAAATGGCATGTGTACACAATTCAGAAAGGGAATAAGCAAGAATTAAGTGTGCTTTGAACACAGTATGGTAGTGTGAGCTGGACACACTGGCATGAGTGTAGAGTGGGTTCAGAAAGCATTTAGACTCCTTCATTTTTTTCAGATGTTGTTGCAGCCTTGTGCTAAAATCATTTAAATAATTTTTCCCATACCAAGCAACAATAAATACCTTACAATGAAAAAGTGAAAGGAGGATTAAAGGGTTAAAGAATTAATAAAATAAAACAAATGAAATATCACACTGACACAGGGATTCAGAGCATTTGCTAGGAAACTTGGCATTTGGATCAGGTATATCCCATTCAGTTAATCATTGTTGAGATGTTTCTACACCTTGTTTGGAGTTTACTGGTGATCAATTCAATAAATTGCAAATGACTACAAAAGGCACACCCCTATAGAAGGTCTCCACAGCTAACAATGTTTATCAGAGCAAGGAATTGCCTGCAGAGCTTAGGGAAAGGATTGTGTTGAGGCACAGATCTAGGGAAGGCTACAAAAATTCCCCCAACACTGAAGGTTCCCAAGAGCACTTAAATGAAGTATGTTTGGGACAATCACAGCTTTTTCTAGAGTTAGCTGCCTGAACAATCCTGGGACAAGAGCCATGGTAAGAAAGGTGACCAAGAACCTGATAGTCACTCTGGCTGAGCCCCAGAGAACCTGTGTGGAGATAAGAGAAACTTCCAGAAAGACTACCATCGCTGCAACACTCGAGAGAGTGGCCAAAGCCAAAGCTTCTCCTCAGTCAAAGACACATGAAAGCCTGCTTGGAGATAACAAAAAGGTACCTAAAGGACTCTCAGACAGTGAGAAACAAGATTTTCTGGTCTGATGAAACCAAAATTCGCGTCATGTCTGAAGGATACCAAGTCACCACTCATACTCTGCACAATACCATTCCAACGGTGAAGCACGGTGGTGGCATCATCATACTATTGTTTTTTTTCAGTGGCAGTTATTAGGAGATTAGTCAATGTTAAGGGAAAGCTAAATGGAGATGTAATTAACGAAAATCTACTCCAGAGTGCTCTGGACAACTGACTGGACTAAAATTTCACCTTTCCTTAGAACAATGACCCTAAGTGTACAGCAAACACAATAAATGAGTGGCTTAGGGATAACTCTGTGACTGTCCTTGTGTTGCCAGCCAGAGCTCAGACTAAAACCCAATTGAACAGCGCTAGACAGACCTGAAAACAGCTATCCACTGACAGTTTCTGGCCAACAACGCTTGAGAGATTCTGCAGAGAAGAATGGCAGAAAACCCCCTCCTTTAATAAATTTACAAAAACTTCTAAAATCTTGTATTCACTTTCTGGGGTACTAAGTGTGGGAAAAATTTTAGCATAAGGCTGCAACATAGGAAAATGTGAAAAAGCAAAGGGATCTGAATACTTTCTGAATCCATTGTATATCAAAAAATCATGAGTGGTCTCCCCTAGACGTTCTCATATAATCATATATATGGGGATGGATGTTTGAGGAGTAAACTGCAAGACAATGATTATATTTTTATGTTATGTACATTAAAGAACCATCAACAACAAATCAAATCAAATTAATAATATATTGAACAATTATTATAAAAGTAAAGATGAATAAATTGGACTATGCAGCTGCATGAATAAAAAATAAAGTACCACTTCCAGTTAGCTGAAATAGTCCAAAAGTTGATAGAAATCTACATTTTGTACCAAATACTTGTATGCAAAATTTGGTTAACCTAAGTGAAAGCGTACTTTATCATGTTTACATACACACACACACACACACATACACACAGACATAATTCCAAAAATGGTATCTTTGGACTCTTTAGACATCTAAAAAGTCGAAATTCATCAAAATATCGAAATGGACTTTTTGGACAATTACAATATTTTCCTTATACTTTGTATACGAGAAACTAAAAATGGCTCACAACCTGAAAACTATCCAGCTTTCAGTGTTCAGAAGCACGGGTTGGTGCATTTTATTCAAAGTAAAGAGCTACAGTCAGCTGACAAACAGGCAAATACAACAGTGGAACCAAAAGAGGCCTATGAGAATGCCTTGCCAGACATCAAAAGACACAGGCCCAAGTGAAGTCTACTTCAACTGACACTGAAACTATAGAAAAATGTAACTTGTTCATGAAAATTTCCAGTGTTCATACTAATCATGCTGATGGCAGTATGTTACATACTCAAGAGTCCATGAATCAATGCTGACATGTTTCAACACTGCAGTCTGAGGATGTTACTGTAATACTTTGTTGGTTGTGTTTGTGGGATAAACAAAACATATCAATATGCAAAAATTAACATTTGAATGGTGCAGAATAAATTCAAATCCTTGTTGATTAAGTAGAAGCCTTCATAGTAGGATCATATCCATCTGTACTTGGGTGTTATCAGCAGGACACTGCTGTATATTCCACATGGATAGACAAGTCCTGGAATGGTGCTAAGAGCACAAAGGAGAATTTAACTTAGTACAGTGGATTTCCAAGACACCAAATCTTTATCCATTCCATCCTTAGGGTGATGAGATACAATGAACTCTTCAGAGGAAAGGATCCATCCACACTCAATTTGCAGCAACAATCTAATACTTTAGGGCTAACGGAAGACTTGGCATTTAATGGGATTCAGTTTGTTTCTTATTATGAACAATTGTGGATTTTTGTATGTACTTATGTTACTGTGCAATGCATACAGTAGGTGGGCAGTGTGGGCCAGAACTGTCACTTTGCCTTTTATACTCAACTGTGCTGGAATATTTTATCCAAGAATACTGATTAATAGAATTTTTAGTTTCTTCTTCTCTGCTGTTAATTGGCTTATGTCTTTTATAATGTAAACTGAACTTTATATTGCAATGATTTGCTTATGTTAATTATTCAAAGCTATTCTGGTATACTGTTTACTTAATATAATTTGTGTGTTTATGTATACAAATATTGCATATTGTAATAGTATAGTTAGTGCATTATAGCTTTATAGTAAATACCAGTAAGCACTGTGGGTCTGTAAGAAGGCACTATACAAGAACAAAATTAATTAAAATGAGTCATTCCTTATGGAGCACACAGCAGATGAACGCTTCTGATAACACACAGGAAGCCAGGTTGCTATCTGGCATGTACAAGTATACAGTAGCTAATAAGCCCCTCTACTCAGTGTATGACTCCGTATCTAATAAACACAACAATGCTGGCATACCAAATAAAGTCTGCATTATTTCAAATAAACCACAGCCATGCCAAGGGGCGAATGGTGGAACTGTGATCCTCCAATTCCTGATGCTTCCACTTCCAATCCTTGCCCAAAAGACCAAATTGAGTAAGAGGTTTTGCTTTTGTACATTTTAATCTTAGGAACAACCTACAATATACTACATAGTCCAGTTTAAACCTTTACATAAGTATTGCACTCATGTACCAAAAATGTGTTCAAGTTCATTAATCTTGCAGTGACCCCATGAATGACATCTATGTACTTTCTTTTTGATCACTTGGTACTTTACACTTGTGAAGTCTTGTTGCAGAATAGCAACTGTCTGTGCACCTGCATAGCAAATTAACTTTGTAAGTTTCTGAAATTGCAAGTTATTTTACAGCCAGTGAAAATGTAGCCTTAAGGTACCTGGACATTACTGGGATATCATAAATTCCAGGTGAAAATGTTGTTGCTGTACCATAGCAAGTCTGAACACAAACATGTTATAAGTGCTACAGGTACTGTGCAAGATTTAGCTTGCACAGAACTCAAAAATGACCATAGTTATAAGAAGAAACAGAAGTCAGATATAATGGGGAAACATAATGCAAATTCTTGACATTTATTTATTTTTTTTGTTTTGTTTCTTACATTTCCTTTATCAATTATTTTGTTCTTTATATTTGTAATTAATTTTAGATTACATTGGAATGATCTGTTTTCACTTTGACTTTGAATAATGTAAAAAAAAGAACTAAATTAAACTCACTGTGATTTATTGTGTTATAATAGTAAAAGTTAATAATTTTCAAATATTTATATAAGCACTGTATTTTTTCATTTATTCAAGCATTTTTTTAGAAATCACTTAATAGTTACTTACCATAGAATAATAAGAAACAATCAGGGAAGTACAAAGCAAGATTACAGGGTTCATAGCAAGAATATTCAACTTATTAATACAATAGTTTTTTAGTGCTCTTCAACGTGTTTTAATCTTAATGTGATGTGATGCCAAATGCTTAAATACTGAATGAAAATGTACACTATTACTTTAATCTTATAAATTTCTCTCTTTGTTGAGCTTCTGTAAAGTTTTAATTTCCCCTTTGGGACAAATGAAGTCTATCTATCTATCTATCTATCTATGAGTACAATATGTGCACACTCACTCCATGGTTCTTATGTTCTTATGCTTTCTCCTTAAATCACATTGTATCTGGTATAGTGCAGTTTACAACAGTTACTTTATTATACCATGGCTACACTCAAAGGGGGAAAAGGTAATATGAACAAATGGGCCAATTGGTACATCAGTAGACTGGACCTTAATTTTCTGTTTTTCCCAGCACTAATGTAGTTTATCTTCCAGTTATCTTCCAGTATAGCTCTTTTAACTCTTTCAGGGCTGATGTTGACTTTTGTCAAAAGGCGGAGTTGGCAATGGTAATCAACTGTAAACTGTGTGACAAAACCCACCATTACGTTTTAGTTGGACTCTTTTGTTGCTAGAATGGAAAGTTCATTGGTTTGACCGAGATTCCCTGCACTCTCGTGAGTAGCAAGGCACACACAACGGCAAAAATGGCACTGACATCTGGTGAGAGATCAAAGCGAATGTGTAAAGCAAAATACTCCGTGGACAACGTTATTGCCTATTATCTCTGAACTGGACTATGACTTGTCGGACTCAAGTTTTTGATACAAGCGATCAAAGATGAACGCGAGGTTCCAGCTTCAGCTGATCGGTCTCCGGCTAGTCGTGGTACTGACAATGTTCACCAGGGAGGACTGCCACTTAACAATGATAAAAGGCAGAAACCAGATTGTAATGCACTGCGACCGCGTTCCAGCCACGCAAAGACAACCTGGCAGCAAGAAAGCCGCACATTCTTGGCAAACTGACAGCCACAGCTTGCAGCAACAGATGTTTAATGTTGACTTCTGAGTGAAACCATTGCTTTTTGGAAAAAAGTATTCAGCCCTCAAAGAGTTTAAGCAATACCTGTCTCCAAGACAATAATGGCCACATCCTGTCAGGATTTTTATTCAGAGCATCTGAGTTGTAAGTGAAACAAATGTCAGTAACACAATATCAAAGCCAAAACAACAACCAGAAGACTAAATACAAAAAGAAACGACAATTCTTTGTCCCAAAATACTTTTGTAACATTGTCAGTTGTTTTCATGAGTCTTTTTTCAATTTATCTAGTAAATAAAAATGAATTAGGTAAAAAAACAAAACAAAACAAAACTCCTACCTCTTTCAAGAAATAGATTGATACAGGTTGGTTCCCAGTCCCCAGACAGGAGAAGCCTCCTGTCTGTCTGAATTCTTGATTGTGTTATTAATCATCGGTAATCTGTTCATGTGTTACTCCTGAGCCATTGGTACTTTCCTAGGGACAACTGATGGAAGTGTTGTCTCCTTCTTGACCTGGTTTCATTTCATTGTCCATGCTGGGACTTCCTCCCTGTGGCTGGGCTGATACACTTCAGTCCCTTTTCTGAAGCAGAGGCAGAACAGGATTGGTGGCGTCTGCAGTTCTCATACTCCATCACAGAGTTTTCTTCTGAGCTGAAGTAACTGTGAGTGTAGCATAGAAATCAAACAAATTAAAAAGAGGAGAAACTTTTATTACTGTTGTGGTGAAGAGAAACATAAAACTCATTATTATGCTCGGCAAGGTAGAAAGAATACTTGAGAAGAAACTGAAAGAAAAAGGTGAAGTCAAAACCGAAGAAATCTGTCAAAAAAATAAATAAATAAAACGGTAATTCATAGGCACTTTCAGAAAGGCATAATCACCAAGCAAAATCAAAGTCAATAATTTGAGCAAAGTCAAAAAACAGAGAATCAAAGGTAATAGAATATAAAGGCACAAACATGGTGGGTTTGAATCACAAACTTGGATTGCAAAGTGCTTCCAGAGATGACCTGTTAACCCATCATACTGTTAACTGGAGGTCATAATGTCAGAGGACCCATCCCTAACAATACAAGAGACTGCCCTAATGACGGAAAGTGAAAGTGACAGCAATTGTGAATATTGCTGTGAAAACGGACAAAAATAATTAACAAAAATAAAAGTAAGCTTTAATCAAAAAAACATCATGTCAGATTTAGATTCTAGGGCTCAAGAAACCACTGAAATGAGAGCTAGACATTGTAAAAACAGAAATTTAAATTGTGAACCAAGTCATGATGGACATAAACCTATAGTTGTAGTATAGCAAACTTATCTAAATGGACTATTTTTGACCTAAAGGTCTCCTAGATGAAGAGCAAAATCAAAAGCATTGGCAGAATGGTCAAAAAAAGGAAGAAAACACATGAAAGATTGACAAAGTTCAGGATTTTTCATGCTCTAAAACAAAAGGGATTAGTAAAGTTCCAGGAAACCTATTGTCCGTTCCCTGTTTAACTAGCCCTACCTAAAAAATGTACTTCTTGAAGTTTTTTAAGCTTAGACGTTCATTTTACTGTATCCTCATTTGAAATAATGCTATGATGTCACATAATGTATGGATGGTTTTCTCACAAACAATATGGTCACAGCCTTAAAACAAAGTCCACAGTGGTGTTGCAATGATATCACAAACAAAACAATGAAAAAAAAAACACAACAATAAGCAAAAACAAATTAAAGTACAGTCAAAATGAAGGACAATGATTATTTGTAATGAAATACTAAGATTTATGGCAGTCATGCCCATGACAGGGTTTACCTTCCCTTTAATTCAGGGATCCTGAGGATGTTGGTTTGTTTTCTAAGTAAATCCTCAGTGGTGAATGAAGACGTCATACTTGCGCTGGTGGAGAAATAGTGCAACAACTCAAAAAAGGATGAAACATTGCATTTTACAGATTTGGGCTCTTATACGCATGACAGTATTTTGTCAATTAAAAGAGATGAAAAACCTCCCAAACACACAAGAAAGTGTTACGGGTTGATATGAACTCTTGTATACTGCAGAGGTGTGAAACCATTTGTAAAAAGCCACAAAAGCCATTATAAATATGCATGATGCTGGACTAGGCTGTAGCAGAACCTCAGGTATGGGTTTCTGGTGAAGCAGGGAGTGAGGTGAAGATAAATGGCATGATTTACTGGACACTCAGCTCCCACAGTTAGGCTGATATCGCTTTGTGTACCCTTAGTCAAGCACAAAATGGATTTTTACCCAGTTCTTTAGTATTTATAATTGTATTGAGCATGTATGAAAATGCTGCGGTGGGTTGGCACCCTGCCTGGGATTGGTT
The DNA here is from genome assembly GCA_026402145.1 of Polypterus bichir lapradei. Lineage (NCBI taxonomy): Eukaryota > Metazoa > Chordata > Cladistia > Polypteriformes > Polypteridae > Polypterus > Polypterus bichir. Next base: position 10,037,793 of record JANRMT010062857.1, on the reverse strand, counting down.
CCTGCCTTGTGCCCTGTGTTGGCTGGGATTGGCTCCAGCAGACCCCCGTGACCCTGTGTTCGGATTCAGCGGGTTGGAAAATGGATGGATGGATGTATGAAAATGTTAATTGTATGAAAATGTTATATTATTTCCTGAATGTGAAGGACTGGTGTGTGACAACAGTGACAATACTTGAAAATGCATTTAAAGACATACTGTTACAAATCTTGAAAACTGAACAGTTTGAACAGTTAAAAGTAACAGACCACTATGATCAGAACCCAAATGGCAAATGCAAAAACCAGCAAAACTCCCTTTCCTCACAGAACTTTTTTTATTAGTGTCCACAATCCAAGATTCATAATCCTAAACACCAAGCCCTTCACTAGTAATTCTGGATCCCTGGAACTTCATAGATTATAGCATCATTATTACGAGGGGCAGTCAAGCTTAAGTTAGAAAATGGTATGTATCAGAAAATGGAACAACCTTAACAAAACTGATCATGTAATTTCTCAATGTCGTCTCCACCCTTCTCAATGCACTTGTGCCACCTGCCTGGAAGTGTCCCAGCAGAATAAAAGGTTTTGTCTTGTTTTTGCAACCACTCACGCACTCCTTTCTTTACGTCGTCATCTGTCTTGAATCGGCGACCACCCAGATGTTTTTTTAGCGTCCGAAAAGGTGGAAATCACACAGTGACGAATCTGGCGAATAAGGAGGATGTGGCAATAATTGAAACTTCAGTTTCTCCAGAAAAGCCTTAATGTTCTTAGCAGTGTGTGGGTGGGCAGGCGGGCAGGTGGGCATCGTCTTGCAGCAAAAGGACTCCTTGAGACAGCAGTCCCCACTGCTTGGATTGAATAGCAGGCTTCACATTGGTCTCCGGCAAGACAGAGTAACTTGCACTAGTGACTGTAGTACCCCTCGACATGTAGTATTCGACAATAACTTGGGTGCAAGAGAGGACAAGACAAAACTTTTTATTCTGGTGGAATTCAGGCACTTCCAGGCAGATGGCACAAGTGCATCGAGAAGGGTGGAAACTACATTCGGAAATGACATGATCAGTTTTGTTAAGGTTGTTTCATTTTCTGATAAATTCCATTTTCTAACTTTAGCTTGACTCCCCCTCATATTTGGTCAATTAATAAGATTTACACATTTATTTTATTTCATTATTTTTGCTTTAGTATTTAGCATAACACCATTTTTTTGTGTGTGATGGGTCATTTTGGGATTCCAATCACAAAAACATTGCCAGTGCCTAAATGCTGCCATTTGTATTGACGTGTGGCCTCTGAAGTCACAGTATCTTAAATATCTGTGATATGGTTCTCACCTAATTAGAGATAGTGGATAACCTAAAAAAGCTTTTATGCATGTGTTAGTCAGTCATCATCCAACCCACTATATCCTAACACAGGGTCACAGGGGTCTGTTGGAGCCAATCCCAGCCAACACAGGGCACAAGGCAGGAACAAATTCCTGGGCAGGACGCCAGCCTACCGCAGGAGACACACACCAAGCACACACTAGGGACAATTTAGAATTGCCAATGCACCTAACCTGCATGTTTTTGGACAATGGGAGGAAACCAGATCACCCAGAGGAAACCCACACAGACACAGGGAGAACATGCAAACTCCACGCAGGGAGGACCCGGAAAGCAAAACCGGGTCTCCTTACTGCGAGGCAGCAGTGCTACTACTATGCAACCGTGCTGCCCTTTATGTATGTATTTATAGTGAATTCTGGCTTTAAAATCTTTAGAGATCCCTTTCTGATTTAGATTTTGGATAGTGGATAAGCTTTGGTAATAAATTTAATGGACATTCTGTATTTTGCCCTCTTTTTTTCTGGCTTAAGACTTAGCTTCATCTACTGTGGTTCCATTTATGAAACCTTGCATGAATTCGAGTGTGAACATATCTGTACCCCAAAAAACAGAAAATTCATATGGTAAAAAAAATCCCATTTATAAAACCTAACTTATGAATATTTCCTGTCAGTTTACCTTTATAAATCACAATAATTTTGTAAAGGTGTGCATTTGAATGCATCTCAAACCCTGACTATATGCCACCCCAAAACAACAAGCTTTGGCATCAAGTTGTATTTTATAAATCCTGAAGTTTGCCTGGGAAGCTCTGAATGCACATTTCCAGCCTCTTTTTTTCAGTTGGTTTGGCTATGTTTTCCTGCTTGGTCAAGGCTGTCATCCTTTCCTAGTTTCACTGAAATGTTATGTACGGATGGCTCAGAGTTCCATTCTCTTTTATACAATACAATACAATACAATACAGTTTATTTTTGTATAGCCCAAAATCACACAGGAAGTGCCACAATGGGCTTTAACAGGCCCTGCCTCTTGACAGCCCCCCAGCCTTGACTCTCTAAGAAGACAAGGAAAAACTCCCAAAAAAACCTTGTAGGGAAAAATGGAAGAAACCTCGGGAAAGGCAGTTCAAAGAGAGACCCCTTTCCAGGTAGGTTGGGCGTGCAGTGGGTGTCAAAAGAAGGGGGTCAATACAATACAATACACAGAACAGAACAAATCCTTAATACAGCATAATAATAAAAATTTTAGAAGTACGGAGCAGAATTTAACAGTAGATGATATTTATAAATCCTGGCTTTTGTGTGGAAAGTTGTGTACACACATTTTGGACCTATTTTTGTGTGTGTGCAAATTTTATAAATCAGATCTGTTTCTCATCTTTTCTCTGTTTCTATAGCAGAACAAAGCCAAAGTTTTTTGCTCCCACGGGGAAATTTGTCCTTTTACAGAAGCTCTTTAAATAAATAAATAGATTGAAGTAAATAAATAAATAAATATACACACACACTTTGGTCTAAACAAAGAAGAAAATTAAAAAAAAAAAACAGTGAGGCATTATGCAGGCATATTGCCGTCAGTTTAAAGGAGCCCCAGCAATGTGCAGCATTGTTCATAATGGCACTCAGTTTTGTTTTATTTTCTATCCTTTGCTATGACTTACAGGAGATCAAGAGTTCATCCTATAACAGCTTGCCCATTTAATTAGCTTGTTGATTCAGTGTGTCTCTCTTGAAGTGATGTTACCAGCACATCACAGCATAGAAAATCTCACTGGTCATCACAGAGTTATAGAAGATGTGAAGGATGTCACTTTCCATATTAAAGGAACACAGTCTCCTAAAGCAAAAAAAGCCTGCTCTGCTCTTTCTTCTTCTAGTTCCTCTTTGTTCCAAGACCAGTCCAGCCTGTCATTAATGTGGACCCTCAAGTAGTTGTACGAGTGGATATGTGGTTGCCTGAAATTGTTACCTCAAATGTAATGATGAAACAAATGTGGTTTAATTTCTCGTTGCCCATGTAGCACATCAGACAGATAAATATGGAATAAAAGTGCTGCTTTGGACTGCATCTAAGACATTTTAAAACAAATTGGGACAGATGCACATGAAATATATAAAATATCTGAATTAGCTATGTGTTAATGACTAACTGAATAAAGAGACACAGCAGCATTTACCTGGCACTGATTACTGCAAAAATCAGTGCTCTCTATACAGAAAAATGTTTTTGCATTTTTTACAGCAAGCTGAGAGTGATGACAAGAAATTGACGGATGAGTGTTATGCATCTGCACACAATCCCAAAAAAATGTAGATTTTTATTGGGCTCCACTTTTTCAATTACACATACACAATACCGATGAAAATAAAAATGACAGGCAGCTTGTGAGTACAGAGAAAATGCACATCTCAACATCAGCCAAATATCGGCAGTATTTTCACAAATCTAATAATACAGGTTTCACTATAACTTTGCATCAGTTGTACTGAGACATTTTAAATATTATGTGTTGGGCTTCATTTTAATGAAAGCAAAAATGTAACCAGTAGTAATTATTGCTTTACTGGTATTTGCCTTCACTCTACAGTGCACAGAGTGTGCTGAGAGTGGCATCTTTAGGCTGGGGCCATTCAAGTACAAACTTAACATTTCACAGAACACATAGCATGGCTTAACTAGCATAGTCGAATAGCACAGCTCAAGATGAATGCTAGATACATAACACAACATTCTCCAGTCTGGCAATTGTAAGTCAGAATAGTGGGGGCCGGAGATATCCTAGCAACATTTATCGCAACTCCAGAACTGGTACTGTAGGGAGCACCAGTCCATTGTAGGGGCCCATATTAAGGCTGATTTACACTTCAACATCGAGAGTTTATACAGGTACTTCTGTGTTTGTCGCATGCATGAAAAGGAAATGATCTGCTAGTTGGTGGTGTTTGGCACATGCATGAAAAGGAATGATCTGCTAGTTGGTGGTGTTTGTAGTAGGCATGAAAAGAGAATGATCTATCAAAATACAGGCAGTTTTGCCATCTAGGAACACCACTCCTCTTTCTACACATTTTCTTCTCTTGGTGAGCACATTTGTCCCTCACATTTTTCCATTTTTTCATACGTACTTCAAAACTAGAAGACAAAAAGGAAAGGCACTTAAGGAATCTGGCAAATCAGAGCTGTAGGTGTCTGCATATTTGATGCAATGCATAGTCATATTTTTGAGGAGGTGTGCATCAGGCTATGCCATAGTTACACTGCAGGCACACCATAGGCAGCAGTATAAATCTGCCTTTCGGCAAACATTAGCACCCATAGAGGCCCAGCTTAGAAACAGCAATTAAAATAACCTTCAAATATAAGACTCTGGGCATATGTGTGGCAGCAATATTAAATACTGTGCTACTCCCACTAGATGCAAAAATCTGTAATTTGACATTACACAATATATGGGCTGCAATGGATAATAATATGAGCACAAAATTGCAGTGATCAGCAGTTATGATTCAGAAAAAAATTCAATTTTTGTGCTTTGTATACGTTTTGTTTTAAAGTCATTTTGACATTTGGTTATTTTTTAAGTTATTGCCTATAGACACAGAGTATGTAAATAATTATTATTGTTATGTGTTTGTTTTCAGCATTGGCACTACCATTCTGGGCTCCCATTGCTATGATGTGGTCCTCAGTTGCTAGACCATGGCCCCAGAAGTTGCGTCACACAACACTATTGGTACAATGCTTTAAAAACCTGCAATGTATTGACATGTGAGATTAATGTTGCTTGATTTCAGTGCATTTGAACAATAGACAGCATTTTTACCTCAAGTTTGCCTACTGATTTAGTTTTTGAGCTTGATTTTATTAATGTCTTGGTTGTTGTGAATAGAAGACAGAGACGTGTTGAAAAGGAATGGGATATGAGACCACCTAATAGTCCCAAAAATTAGACCAGGACTTTCACTGGCTTGTCTAAATGTAGCCTCACCATTAAGCAGCCAGCCCTCAACTACTACATGTAGGCTTTAGTCTAAGCAGGGTCAAAATGGGAAACTGCCTTTTAAAGTTCAGAATGTTATGAAGGTCCCAAAATATACCAAAAATGTCTTACAAGGGAGAAAGAAGTCATAGAACTTTCCAAACTACATAAATTTAGAACTTGAGAATTTATAAAATGCACACAAAGGTCAAAAAGGAGTTGACTAAAAGGCAAGGCCCAAAACACTATACCAAGGCAAATCCAGGAACTTGCAAAAAAAAAAAATTCAATAAACTATAAATGACAAGAAAAGCAATACTCACAAATGACTCCTACAACATTCAATGAATCATTGCTGGATGATATCAGGGTGGCCCTGCCTCCTGGGACTTCACCCAAAAAACACAAGAAATGGCTGAACATTTAGATAGATAGATAGATAGATAGATAGATAGATAGATAGATAGATAG